>JAQISU010000004.1:7930000-8530000 GCA_029339505.1 Unio delphinus | reverse complement strand
AGAAATTTATTTTGAAGTTATACTTTATTTTTTATATGGCTGATTTGAAAGGTTTCACAATCAAAAATTTAGGGCCATTTCATTAGGATGCCCTGGCAGAAATCCCACCAATTTTTAGCCTGGTGTTTAGAGAGATGCAGTGTGACACAAAAACTGATTAATGACTGATTATGAATTATGTAATTTACAAAAGAACTATCATAAATTGAATAGCTTAATCAGGATTATTTGGCTGACTTGGCAAACCTCATGAGAGAGTCACTAGGCAAGTGTTTATGAAGCCGACCAACTTCATAATAACTCTTTGCATACTGAGACCAAATTCCTATGCATGAACATTGTTACACGATCTTGTAGCTGCATTAATTGGGTTGGGAGATTGCTACTGATGAAATTTATATCTTGATATTGATATATATATATATATATATATATATATATATATATATATATATATATATATATATATATATATATATATATATATATATATATATATATACATATATATATATATATATATATATATACATATAGTTGTTTATATTTTGTTATTTTATTCAACCAGTTAAAATATGCTGAAACGTTTTAAGAAGAATAAATTATTTTATTGGTTAAAGCAATATACAGTGTGACCCTAATATAACACAATAGTTGGGGTCCATAGAACCTGGCCGTATTATAGACTAAACCATGTTATAATCAAGTCAAGTAGCTAAAGAAAATTATGCATTTACCTAAAAACAAGTGAGAGTAATTAAAATATGTGCTTTTGTTTAAAAGATTACAAACTAGTCTGAAAAACACTTGTATGTTGGCAACTTGCATTTGTTTGGTGCAATTCATAATCTGTTCAATACTGTACTTGTGTATAATAAATCCATGAATTTAAGTATAGATCACGTTATGAACTCTAACTCACATCCCATTAGAAAATAAAAAAAAAAATTATTTTAAAAATGGTAGTTCTCATTTTGATTAATATTGAATTGTCACTTAACAATTCATGACAGTTGTTGCAAGTAGCACATGACTATAGCTGTTTACATGCTACATACACTTAAATTGATATAGATTTTGACCAGCTGGAGACAGAAACATCTCTCCGAAGCTACCCAGGGGACGAGGCTATTGATAGGGAAATGTAAACTTGGAAGAAATTAAAAGTTTAACAAACATCATAGCAAGATGACATCATAGCAAGATGACCACTCTTTAATGAACTGGACGGTGATATATCCATGGTTTGAAAATATTGGAAATTTAATTAGCGTGTTTTATGCCGCAATTGATAGAGACCATAAGCATGATTTTTTCCTCAAAAATGAAACTTTCATTGCACAATAAATGTGTTCCAGTCACTTTGAAAAATGCAACATTCTATCAGATTGCATTATTTTTACTTGAGTTTGGTGCTGACATCCTTTGAAACATCATTTGTTTTTATTGTAGAGTGTAGTCTGCTTTCTTTGAGATTGGGTGCATGTGTTAATGAGGATATCTTTGGACAATCAAACAGATGTCTGTTTCTTAATGCGGCAGCAACATCAAATAATTGTAGATGATTGAGACTGAATTTTTTCTTTCTTCATTTGCTTAGTATTTATACAAAACTTGAGGTGCTTCAAATGCGTCAAGTTTTCTTTGAAGTTTCAGCAAAACTATTTTTTCAGGGTAGATTTTTAAAAACAAGAAAGGAATTGGCCATCATTTGGTCGATTGTAGCTAGTCCTGGTAGCATATATAGACCAACAAGTATTTATTTTTTTTCTTTGGGGAAAAAATTCTGTAGCATTTCTGGTGGCTGAGTGACACTGCCTTCCATGCATGCGTCATATAATTATTTTGTATGGTTTGTCAATATGAATAAAGAATTTGTTCATCTTACAATTGATAAATTCCAGTGCATTTTATGTCAGGTTTGTGGCTTCCTTTCATGATGCCTCTGAATTTCGTCACTCCATACCCAAGGTTGTATATAATAGTTTCAATTCAATAATGTCAGGAAAAAAAATGACCAGATGGTATATTTTTTTGCCAGTAAGGAATATAAATCGCGATTTGTGACATTAGCAAAGCCCAGCATGATACCAAAATAAACGTTTTACACATTATGTTTCACACTTTTAAGAAGAAAAAACTTAATTATTCAGGTACTAAAAAATACATGTACGTGTATATGAAATTGCAGAAGCCATGTCACAATCATCTTATATTAGAATTTATACATGAGCTCTTCCACAAAAATGATAATAAACTTTTTCGCACATTGCTTTTCATACTTTTAAGAAGATTTGTTTTTTTCTTGCATGAGAAAAGTACATGTATTTGAAATTTCAATAGCCTTGCCACAACCGTGTTGTATCTGAATTTATGTTTTAATGGAGCATGGTATTATGGGGTCACACAGTATGAAGATATTTACTCTCTTTTTTTTTTTTTTTTTTTTTTTTTTTTTTTGCCAAACATTCTTATGTAGGTGGTAAGCTCCTTAGAAATCTAGGTTAACTAAGATGAGCCCTGGGTAGGGACAAAAATAATTAACAATCTAAGGAACCTATTTACACATATTGAACCTTCTGCTGAGACTAGATATGAGCTATTTTATACTGGGAATATCTTGGATTCTTTTGATGGTGACTTGTTGAATTAGGTCATTAAAAATCTTTATTACAAAAATGTAAGACCTACCTCATATTGTTGGACTTACCAATTTATTGTTATTCTTTGGCATTTATTGATGGTGACTTGTTGACTAAAGTCATTACAATTCTTTGTTACAAAAATATAAGACATATCGCAAATTGTGGGACTAACCAATTGATGGTTGTTCTTTGGCATTTATATCTGTGTTTAAGTATGCATGAACCAATCCATGGCAAATACATTACATTGGCAACTTTATACAAGTTTTATTTGGCACTGATATCTAGGTTTAAGTATGTGTTAACCAGTCGATATTAAATACATTACATTGGCAACCTAAGTATGCATTAACCAATCCATGGCAAATACATTACATTGGCAACTTTATAAAATTCTTCTTTGGCAGTGACATCAAAGTTTTAAGTATTCATCAACCATTTGATGACATACATTGGCAACTTGATCAAGTTCTTCTCTTGCAATGATATATTAAAGTATGTATTAAGCACCATTCAGACATACTCCCAGCATGTATGATGATGTTCTGTAAAACTGATTGTTATTGAAGATATAGCTAATCTTTTCCCAATCTCATTGTGAAAAATGCCAGTGTATAGTATGGTCATGTGTTCTACTGGATGCATAGGCAGATAATTTGCAATTTGTTCCCATCATCATCTAAATCACTGAGTGTTACAGTTGTATGGTTTACATGACTTTCATGCTAAGTTACTACTTGTTTTTTCCTGTCCTTGCTCTACATTGCTGTATGTGCTCTGTCCAAAACACAGACATATAACCATTGTACCTGATTATGATTCAGGATCATTGATATTACATAAAATCTAAGAGAGGAGGTTGTGTCTGTGTTGATCCTCTAAGGAGTATACCTCAATTTTGTCAAGTACACCTAAGTGGGAAATAAGACATGGTCATTTTTCCATTGCCTCTGATAGCATCACCAGTTGGTGACATTTTTGGTTGAAAGTTTTTCATTTGTATATATTATCATAATCCACTAACATATAAACCCCAGGATGTTTTTGCTGTTTTCGCATGAAATGCGAGTAGGAAACACAATTTAGGGGCTATTTCTGAATACATCCGAATACATCAACTTCCAAGCAATTTTCCATTAGCCTATTGCCTAGTTGTGTTAAAAAATTTGTTTTCCATTGGTTATTTTGCTTGCGCATGAGCAAAGGGTGGAAAAATTATTTCTTTTGTGTGCTAAATAACGGACACGTCATTTTCATATGGAGACCACTCTTTATTAAGAATGTCCACCTTATCCTACTTTTTGCACTGGTTCACCTGTCTGTATGCAGTTCAGACCAGTCAGCCATAGCTCTGAGGCAAAAATTCTAAAATCTGGGCACAAAATTGGATTTCGACCACAGGCAAATTTTGGGTGAAACGAAAAGAAAAATTAGGGTTTTCTATCTGTATTTTTTGTGCAGCTAAAATGTCCAGATTATTCGGTATTGTTGTACAGCTAAATTTGTCTACCTTTCTATAATACCACCCACTTTAATGTATCATACATGACCTTGACGCTACAGAGTTTGGCAGTAGGCTACTGCCTCCTGCCCTATAAACACAGTGCCAGTGGTTAATGTGGTAATAGATTCTCATCATTCTTGGCATGAATCATTATGAAGCCAAGGATTCATCCTTCAGAATGCTAGCTAACCCAATTTACCTTCAAGTCAAGATATTAGTCAGAAACTTTAAGATGCCGTGTATATCTGCGTTTAAGTCAACTCCAGCTGCAGACTGCACAGATCCAGATCTGTCATTGCATTATGAACTGGCTCATCTGAGTCTATGCAGTTTGTTATGCTTAATCAGTGAAACAAATAACATAGACCATGACCTACTTTCTAGTGCATTATGTGACCGCAGATCAGTCTTTTGTTGCTTACAGTTGGACTAAACTTAACAAGTATAGGCAGTTTTGAACCAAATTTTATGATTTCCTAAACCCCTTGATAGATTATGTTATAACTTGGCATCAGTCATAATAAAGATAATCTCTAACATGCTCCGACCGCTTCAGTGGCCTGGTGGTTCAAGCGTCCGCTGCAGAAGTGGGAGGTCGTGGGTTTGATCCTCGGCCGAGTCATACCAGCAGACTTACAAAAATGGTACTAACATCTGCCTCACTTGACACTCAGCATTAAGAGGTTAGTGTTAGGACTGGTTGGCCTGGTGTCAGGATAAAGTAACTGGACGGGATATCATGCTACAGGTCTGCAGCATGATGCCCCAGTGCTAGACATCACAATAAACTGCCTCACTGCAGACATCGTAGCGATATGACTGAAAAAATGGTAAAGCTACGTTAAAAATCCTAATCAAACAAACAACAAACAAGTTCCTTAACAGTTTGATCATAAGTCACATGATTTGCAGTAATACTTTCATTATAGGCTCATAATACAAGTCCTGGCCTTTTTTTGTAAGTTGATAGGAGGGGGTTGGGGAGAGTGTGATTGAAATGTTGAGAAATGTATCAGCATAGTGCAAGAGTCTTTTTGAACAAAATGTGTATCAGATGTTTGGTTGTGTCATTTCTCTATCTGCCAATTTAAAAATAAACAAATCTGAGGCTATGCTCAATTTCAGAAATTGTATGTAATATAGTGAATCAGCATGCATGATGCTCAATTTAAACTACAGTCCGGAGGTTCATTTATTTGTTTTTCTTCATGCATTTATGACATCCAGTGGTAACACAGTGCAATTCTTGTTTAAAAATAAAAAGTTACTATATTATAGGTAAACATCCATCTTATGTTCATGGTTGTATAAATAAATGCTTGTTAATTAAGTGTGTGATGTGTTACTTGAGAAGTTCATATTGAAACAATACTGTTTAGTATAGGTGATACTTGTTTTATCAGTACACTCCACCAATGAAATGTACATTTATATTGATCTTATCAGCAAGATAAGTTAGAGTTGGGGAGGTGTCTAGTGATTCCCAAGGACTACAAAAAATGGTGAGAGTTATCTTGTGAAGTTTTTTAATACACCAAAACAGCATTCTCAGTTTGAGCAATTTACTCAGTAAAATATTTGGCTTAATTGATCAATAATTTTCCAAGGCACATTCCAACCATCTGAGACAAATCCATTTCACCTGATATCCTGTCCTAAATTAGTAAACATGACTGAATTTGTTCATGCATGAAGCTGTGTAGTGCAGTGACATTGGCTTCATGCATTTTGGCAGCAGTGACAGATTATCTTCCCACTGTTTCTTATTGTGACTGGTCTTGTAGATTCCAGAACTGAGAGTCATTATTTCAAATAATCAGTAGAACAACCAGCATAGACCCTGATCTGCCAGTGCATTTGGCTACAGCAGATTAGGATCTTTGTTGTTTGCATTTTTAGTTGACTTATAAGTGAGTACATATGGTAATTAATCTGTCAGTTATTTAGTCTATTGCAGTTGTACAATGGAGCATGTGAATTATCATATATAATCACTTGTAAGTTAAGTCCAACTGCAAACTATGCAGACCCAGATCTGGCATCACATAATGCACCAGCAGATCAAGGTTTATGCAGTAGAACAAACAACATTGACTCTGATTTGTTTGCACATAATATGATGTCATGTCAGGGACAATGTTTGTAGTTTTACTTGGTTTATAAGTATATATGGTATTTTATCTGACATAAAGAGATTTGGTTTTATCTGATATTTATCAAGTCAAATTTTGACATATTTGATGAAATATAGTTGTTATCCATCCATTTAAAGCAAATTTCCACTGTATTAAAATCAATTATTCAAATATTTTTGTAGAAAAAAGAGATTTATAATTAAATATATGAATGAAAGTTGATAGTGTCACCCCTCTTCCAAACACTTGTTGTTGTCAAAAAAGGTAAGTTTCCTTCATTATCTTGTAATCTCATTTATCTCGCTGATAAAGTCTATGGAGCTAACAAGTTTTTGAGGGAGATTAAAAATTATCATTATGGCAGCAGTTGATGTTTTCATTTAGCTTCTTTGTGGTTAGATACCAGAAATAAACATTCTGTTAAGACAGAAGATATAAAATGTACATGTTTATAGATTTCAATCAACTTCATTTATGCCAGAATAATGAATTATTTTGTAATTTTGTTTTATCCAAAAATTTATAAATGATTTTGTGTTGGACTGGTGAAAAATGATTGTTACAATTTTTGAGGTATTGTTCTGTTACTAGCAAGGATTACCTTCTGACATAATTACATTGATCAGTAACTTTAAGGATAATTTGTACCTTATGTTTTTAAGAATTATTGACAAACATTCTTTGTGTAGCATTTGCATACTTGGTTTGGCAAATTTCATTGTTAAATTTGAATCTATTGTGAGTCATCTTGGTATTTAATAAGAGGTTAAGAGGTCAACTACTATGTTTGACAACATTTGTGTAGAGATGAACTGCTTATCATGTGCAAGTCACTTACTTGCAAAGTGTACCACTCAATGTACATACAGCTGACAACATGCAGAATACTAACGAGTCATGACTTCTATACAATACCGTACTTCTCTTTACTCTTAGATGTACATGTATTTATTAATTTTTTAATAAAATGGTTAAATTAAATATTTAAGTTTAAACTATATTTATGGATTGCACAAAATGTTTCTGAAACAAATCATGTACAGAACAGTCACTAAGGATTTATGATGGGATATGAGCCATGGTATTATATTTTATTTAAAACATGCTGTTTAGTTTGTAAAACATTGTAGAAAAAATGTGTCAATAATTTTGAAATTAACAAGACATGGCAGCCAAGTCCATGTTTTGAGGATTTTCTTGTCAAGTATTAACTTGAACCTAGTGCCTCGATCCCAAGTCCAATTGTTTACATATTGATAAAAAGCTGATTTTTTTTCTTATATATCAAAGTATTGTCATTTGTATGAAATAATATATTTTACAAAATTCAGATAAAAGTTCTTGTTCTTATTTCATAGCTATAAGAATATAAAGCATGACTTTCAGTAATTGGATGCATGACTACAGTATGACACATGAAGAGTTGCTCCTGTACATGTACAGTATCTTAACATAGATTTTACTTGTGCTTATGATCTGATATTTATGAGACATGTTTCCTCCCTAGATTGTTATTATACAACCAATATAGATGTACATGTATAAAAAGCTGTGAAGCAACTGTGTACATGAGTGAAATTTAGAGACAGATTAATGTGTGCTAGATTAAATTAGTCGAAACAAGACACGTAAAAATATGCACACAAATTAAACAAGTATTTGATAAAATAGGGTTTTGCAATTTAATGTGGGTTTGCCAGATGTTTACATAAATATCCAAATAATAATGTGTAGTTGTTTGAAACTTTGAAGCAACATTGTTTACATCTTTACACAAAGTCACTATATGAAAGGCCTAATCTAACGAATCATTACTTTTTTGTATAGTCACCTTGATTTAGTCCGAGTATAAAAAAAGACCACGATTTTCGATCATAAAATCTATTATATTTGTTTTTGGATATAAAAGTAAAATTCCCTTGATGAAAGAATGGCTTTTATACATGTACATGTAGGTTTTACCATTTCAGAGAAGTGCGCAACTGCTGCTGAAGTTGCACACCATTTGTGTATTAACTTCCAATCAAGTTTTATTTGAAGTACATACTTATTACCACTAAAACAGAAAGGATATTAAGTTATAATGTTTCTGAATCTTTTGCTCATTATTATTAACATGTAATAAACATGATTATTCCAACTGTAATAATTGTTTATAGTTTGGTGTAGATATACCAGTCGAAAAGATGGCACTAGTCATCTTGCAAAAAAGCAAAGTTAAATAATAATGAAATATATGTATTAAAAACATATTCATTCAACAGAAAATCTGTAGTATATCCATACCATGCTACCTTAAATCCTTGTACACATCTTCCTCGATAACTCACTCATAACATGGTCTACAAACAGAGACTACACTATGAGCGTGAGCACAAGTTGCAGCGGGACCTCAACAAATTGAACAAATCAGCTTAGGCATTGCTAAAACCGTGGGGGAGGGTAGGGGTGAGTGTGCAAATTTCTGTCAATCTATAAAGAGCACATAAGTTTGGGCCAGAGAACAATTAGATTTATGGGGACGTGTGCTTGTTAAATCACAATGCTGCAATAATTTCTAAAGTCTGTGTCGGGACAGGAAGTTATTCTTAATTAAGCTTTCATTTATTTAACTGACTCGGACAAGACAAGCAGGAAGGTTAAGTTTGATTTTACATGTGGAAAATGTCAACAATGGATATTCTACAGAACCCATTGTTGGGCAATCTAGAAATCAGGCTCACTGCAAATTTTGGTGACTAGTTATAAAAGGCGGTAAATATATTTAATTCTGATTAGTTATTCCACACGTAAACCCCTGGTTTTAAGTAAGACCCATTAGAAAACCCATCAGTCCATGTTTTGCATGCAAGATTGAAATTAACATACTCCAAGAGGAATTTGGAAGAAATTCTCTCATAAAATCATTTTGCCAGAGGGACCAGATGTCTGAAAGGTCAGACACAGTTTGAATACTATTTCAATTGACTCATTGTCAACATACAGTTGTGATACAGAATTTCAGCGACAACCGTTAGCAGCATTTGAACCTGTCTTTGTATTTAGTACAGACAATCGTGTGAAGAGTGCATCAAAGTCATTTGAACTTGATACAGTTCCAACATCACTGCTGTTTGAGTGCTTAGATCCAACATTGCCTTCACTAACTGATGTAATTAATACTTCACATCTGGGGAATTCCCATCATTTTTCAAACTGCCATTGTAATGCCTCTGCTAAAGAAACCAACACTCAACCATAATGATTTAAAGAACTACCACCAGTTTCTAATCTCCCATTCATATAAAAAATGTTAGAAAAATTTGTTTTAATCCAAGTTGCATCTCATCTGAATTCAAAGTCTTTTCTGCAATGTACAGTCTGCATATTGCTCTTGCCACAGTACATAACCCACTCTTCTGAATATAGTTAATGGCATTCTTTGGATAATGGAAAGATTACAGTCCTCACCCTCCTTGATTTATCTTCTGCATTTGACATAATAGTCCATGCTATTACTTCACTGTCTCCAGCATGTAGTTGGCATTCATAATACAGCTTTACTGTGGTTCAATAGGGGCTCTGAGTGGCCGAGTGGTCTAAAGCACTCTTCGTTATGGATCACTGCCATCTCACCTCTGTCTGCGTGGGTTAAAGTATATGATTCGGCTAATGTAGTTATGTGAGAAAGCTTGCCAGTAGCTTCTTGTGGGTCGGTGGTTCTTTCGGGGTGTTCCTGGGTTCTTCCTCCATCAATAATACTGGCCACCATGTATAGCCTATCATGTGCTGAAAAATGGTGTTAAACTACTACAAAAACAACAACAACAACTGTGGTTCAAGTCCTATTAAGTGAGCAGGACACAAATTGTATCTGCAAATGGAACACACTCCAGCCCAGTTGATCTGTGTTGTGGTCCACATGGGTCTGTTGTTGGACCTGTTCTCTTCATTCTATACACTCAGATGCTCTCAAGTGTCATAGATCATCATCCAGTGTCTCGCCAATTGTATGCTGATGACACCCAAATATACAAATCTAGTAAACCCAACCGAAGTTGATGCTACTATCCAAGGAGTAGAGAGGTGCATTTCTAATGTAAAATCATGGATGCCATGTAACAAGCTGCAGATGATGATGATAAAACTGAGACCATTCTGATCACAACACAAAGACTTTCTTATTCACATTATTTTCCACAAAAATTAAATATCAGCAATATGAACATCAAATTCACAGTCAGTACGCAACCTTGGTTGTTACTCTGGACAGTACTCTCACATTGCACCAACATGTCATAAACATATGCAAGGCTGCACATCTTGAGCTGAGACGCATCAGCTCAGTTTGCAAATATCTTTCAGTTGATGCCACTGAAACACTTATATGCTTATTAGTACTTTCAAGACTGGACTATTGTAACTCATTTCTGTATGGTTCGTCTCAGTGTCTACTCAAGAAGTTCAAAAAGTTCAAAGCACAGCTGCTTGGATCATCATTTGAGTACCATGATCAGAGCACACCTCCCTGCTGTTCTGTACCCTAAACTGGCTATCCATTCGATCCAGAATCAAACACAGGATGTGTTATCTGTTCTACCTTTGCTGACGGACTGCATTCCAACATACCTATCTGGTCTCCCCCATGTGTACACACCAGCAAGATATGCTCCTGACAATCGTATACTCATTATTCCCATTATGAAAACGAAGCCATATGGACAACATTCTTTTGTATACCAGGGCCCATCAACGTGGCCTGAATTACCCATTGAAATTAAACACAAAGACAGTTGGCCCTTTCAAGAGTGCTCTTAAACTCGCCATTTTCAACTGCAAGAACAAACTTAAAGACCTAATAATACTTCCTACCTTTAATATTTTCAGCATTTTGTATGCTTTCTAATTTTGTGGTGTTTTTGTTTTTTGTAGTAATATCATTATATTTGTTGTAAAGCGCTAATAGCTGCTTTAGATTAGGCACTATACAAAGTCCTCATTATTATTATTATGTGTACACGAAAATATCTGTGTATTACATCACTGCTTTTTGTCCCGGAGTGTATTGTATAGTGTAATGCCAAGTCTCGAGTCAAAGCAATAGCGACATTCTTTTCGTGAGATAATAATCATCTACAGCGAAACTAAGTTTTTGTATTTTTTAATTAGTACAGCATTGTTGTCATGATTTCATTGAAAGTAACAGTGAAACTTCTGATTATCCTTGATAAAATCTCTATGTGCCAGTCCAGGAATTCTCTGAAACTCGCTTGCCCACAATGGTCCGTATCTGTGAAACCATGCTCTTTATTTTAGGAAGTATTCATTTTGCATGGTTGCCTTGTTATCTTTGATAACATATATGAATAAGTTGGTTAATTTAAGGTAGCTTAATTGTGTTACATAAACAATAACATTTATAGCTCTTCAATTGATCAACTGAAGCGAGTTCACCCAACACAGACCAGGGCCTCTAGAATTTAACTATGTTGGATTTGCACGTCTTAACTTTTCTTTTATTCCACCTCCTTTATTTGATTCAAAAGATGTAGTTAATGTGATAATACAAAGCAGGCTAGCTTTTAATTCAATGCAGCAATACAACAAATAATGCCGCAAGTCAGTTATCAAAACACGATCTGCATTTAATTAGGTTCTCAGAGAAACATTTGCGGACATAGCTGTTATGGTAGATTGACCCATTTTACGTTTAAATACACATTAATTTAGGAATTGAAACAGATTTTTTTAAAACAAATTCACTTAATAAAAATTTAATTGCACTTAAATAAAGTACAGCTTACACTAGGCGTAAGTGACATTTTCATTGATCAAAATTTCCTTGAATATTTTTAATTATGGTGGACTAACAATGGCATTTGGAAAAGAAAATATAACCAATTATATGACTTCTTAATAAAAGTTAATAATTTCAAAATGTTGATTAAAATTTCCAGATCCTATCTATTGTTTTTTACCATAAAATGAGTGATATATCAATCTTTCAGTTACCAATTTTGATCATGATTTCTTCAAGTTCAAGAAATAGGGATCAATTGTTTTCTGTCATTTTGTGCTTTAAAAATGGGACCCATGTCTAACCCTGCATTATAAGCGGGTTTGCGAGTTATCGAGGCGCAAGTTATCGAGGGAGTGGTGTATTTGCCTGACATGCCTAGAAGTTTAAACCAGATGCTGGTCACAGGTTATTCCAAAATGTCATATCAAATTGTTTTTGATTTGTTTATCCATGAAACTGTCAATCACCTTAACACAGTAAAATTCAAAAATCACTGTGTTTATCTTTAGAGATTGTTTTTTGTCTGACAATTGATAAAGGTGTCACAGACTAAGTTTATTTAAAAGGTGACTGGCTTCTTGTTGGAAAATCAGTAAAGTTGTTGTGGACTAAACTTGCTACAGCTCAACTGCCCCAAGGCTACATTGCTCACAGTCAGCTAGTTAAATGAGGGTAGAGAAGACCAGTTCATTCTTAAGTGAAAAATAGTGCTGTAAATTTCAAAGATCCACATCTTAGTAAGAATGTTTGATTGTTATTCTAATAAATATTTTTTATTGTTATGCATATATACACGTAAATGAAGCAGTAATATTAGTTTTACTGCTTGAGAGTGTACTACTCAACATAATGAAAACTGGAACCAGTATCCAGTGTTCGCAAAAGAGACTTGCTGTACATGTTGCAACATCTTGATGGATTTATGACATCAGTGAAAGCTTAATACCTCAGAGATACGCCCCATTTTTAGCCCCTCAGCAGTGAGTTTCTTCCAGACACCTGCTAAGAAATAGAATTGATGTGTTTGTCACATGACACTGGCTTGCTAGTCATGTTGTAGAGTTTGTACAGATTATTAATGCAACATATGTGCTAAATTCGTGAACCATGAGATTTTAGATACATTCACTGTGCTTGGGTCATACACTTTTCCTAAAACATTAGTGATGTGCCACATTTTCAAGATTACCAAAACCTTGAATCATTCATTGCAGTTAAGTTCAAACAAAAACAGATCCGATAGCAAAATCGGTCAGTTCTTCATCTGCGCAAGCAAAAAATTCCGGAGTCTGACAATGTTCTTGCTATTTATTGGGTAAAATCTTCACAGACAGTACTAAAGGTATTGTGGAGAAGAGATCACAGAAAATGCAATATGAATTTAGTGTCATAAGTTCCCAAGGTGTATGGCAATGGTGTTCTCCCTTTAATGGGAGGTAACCCACTGTGGAGTTTGATCAATCACAATGCTATAATTTTTGGAAATCATCACAGTAACATTTTACATTTTAATTGTTTCAGTCATCACTGACCATTCTCAAGAGATTCAGATATGATGAACATCTTAATTCTCAAATAATAGCAGGTTCTTCTTAAGTATTAATTAAAGAATCTTTTTTCATGATAATTATATTTGTCTCTCAGTTCATGCCTTACTTTTTAATTTGTTTGAGATAGATTCGCTCACCTTATCAAGGAATAAAACTGCAAAATGTTTTGATTATTTAATCACTGCCTTAAGTGATAACCACATCAACCAGCATAGGTTAGTGGTATGCATTGACATTAATCCCCTTGAAACTTATTGATCCCATTGAAAGTACACAACTTTCTCAAAACAGAGCTGACGTTATTAAATACCAACATAGAAACAACAAAAACCTAATCCTTTCCTTGTTAGACATGCTAATTACATCTTGAAGACAAGAGGATTTTCCATGTTTTTTATGAACCAACACTTTCTGTTAATTCCATAGCGAATCATCTTGGCTTGCTAATGGTCATCAATCAGCATCGTTGTACATCATCCCCTGGAAAATGTAGCATGACCAAAAAAGTGTGAATTAAGTATTGCTCATAACAGGCAATTGACAAGTGAGAGTTAATTTTATTCAATATAGAATTTAGAAAACATTGTCTAAGTTGCCTTTTTTTCTACTTACATGTATATGTAAATTACTATTAAAATGTTATGCATCATAATTTCCACTGTATTATTTCACTTTAATTCTTTTCATTTTTATTATTCTGTACCAAGTATATGGAAACACTATTTTGATAAAATAATGAAGTTCTGTGTAATTTACCTTTGTATTTCTCTCAGTGATCTGTCCCAAATGGCTGACAGACTTTAAACAAAACATAACTATTTTGACCACACTGCATTAGGAAAACAATCAGTAAATTTGAGATTTAATAAAAAATGATTGTGCAAAGAATCAAAGTGAAATTTTTGAGACCTTTCAGTTTAACTTTTGTTGAAATGGAAAATTAGACTCTCTTGTACTGCATGTTCTGTCTCAAAAATGAAGGTCAGGTTGCTACTCTGGAAATAGATCTGACACAGAATTAAGTGTGTTCTACAAAAATATTGACAATATATAACATATACATAACAATTTCACAAGAAATTGAAGGAAGAAATACTTTTTTCATTGATGAACATTTATTTTTAAGCTAAACAAGTGCCTTACACAGTCAATCCTGATTCTAGCAGCTGCATCAGGGAAGTCATAAATAAACTGCTTTTTAAGACAGATAGTTACCAAAAGACATATTTCTTCAATAGATGTAATTATTCTTAAGGGACCTTGCGAAGGTATTGCCTTTACAACTAGAAGTGGCTATTTAGACAGGTTTAGCTGTTCATCATTTTAAATGGTGGAGATATCAGTATTATGATCTCTTTTCTAATAAGACAATACAAATTGTTATGTAAAAAAGCAAACATTTGTGGAACAGCAGATTGTAATTGTCTTAAACTGTGAGTACTTGACTTCAGAAAGCAAGAAATAAAGTGAGCACAATAAAACAGAAGGCAGGCAGGACATAAACTGTGAGTACTTGACTACAGAAAGCAAGAAATAAAATGAGCACAATAAAACAGAAGGCATGGCATAAACTGGGAGTACTTGATTACAGAAAGCAAGAAATAAAATGAGCACAATAAAACAGAAGGCAGGGCATAAACTGAGTACTTGATTACAGAAAGCAAGAAATAAAATGAGCATAAAACAGAAGGCAGGACATAAAACTGTGAGTACTTGACTTCAGAAAGCAAGAAATAAAATGAGCACCAAAAAAAACAGAAGGCAGGGCATAAACTGGGAGTACCTGATTACAGAAGGTAAGACACAGTAATATTACAGAAGACCAGTTATAACTGCTATAAAACAGAAGGCAAAGCATAAACTGGAAATACATTTTTCCCCCCAAGGCGGGGTATAAACTCTTGAGGACTATTACAAGTTTGTTTTGTTTTTTTATGGTTTAATGCCATTTTTCAGCACAATATAGACTATACATGGCGGCCAGTATCAGTGGTGGAGGAAGAGCCCAGAAAGAACCACCGACCCTTGAGAAGCTACTGGCAAGCTTTCTCACTTAACTACATTAGCCGAATCTTAGACTCGAACCCACGCAGACAGAGGTGAGATGGCAGTGATCCGAAATGGACAGCGCTTTAGACCACTTGGTAGTAAACAAGTAGTTTAACATTACAAAAAGCAAAGCATAAAATGAGAGTACTGTATTACAAAAAAGGCATGAACTGAGTTATGTACCCAGTATTACAAAAAAGCAAGACATCAACTGAATAAGTACTATAACATTACAAAAGAAAAGGTATAAATTGAGTACTGCATTACTGAAGGAAAGACATGGGAGTACTATATTATGGAAGGGAAGGCATTTAGTGGGATTACTGTTTTGCAGAAGGCTGATCATAAACTTAAATTGGAGTAATAAGGAAGGCAGTATTTAAATTATAAGAGTACTTTATTACAAAAGACAGCAATTCAGCTCTTGTTGACTTATAGTATATGTATGTCATTGTCTTTCTTCATGAACTTTACATTTTTGCATCAAAACATGGACAAAAGTCATATTTGATTAAACAGCTGGCTAGATTAAGATGTGAGCTCTGAGTAGCAGGAGGTAACTTTTGTTGTGAGCAAGACTAAAATTGAGATACTAGTGCTTTGTTATTTTACTCCAATTGGGCAAGTTTTAAAGACCTGCAGATGTTTGTATGGTATGGTCTTTAGAGACACTGCTGGTATTGTGCTGATTGCCAAAGATGTTTATGTGATATAGAATTTGGGTTTATTTTGTAGACTTTGGTAAGACTGTCAGTATTGCTGTGTAAATTGTTACAGATGTTTATTGTGTACAAACTTGGGCAACACTGTCAGTATTGCTATGTAGATTGCTACAGATGTTTATGTTGTACAGACAATGGCAAGACTGTCAGTATTGCTGTGTAGATTGCTACAGATGTTTATGTGGTACAGACAATGGCAAGACTCCATATTGCTATGTCAGTTGCTACAGATGTTTATGTGGTACAGACTTTGGCAAGACTGTCAGTATTGCTGTGTAGATTGCTACAGATGTTTATGTGGTACAGACAATGGCAAGACTGTCAGTAGTGATGTGTAGATTGCTACAAATGTTTATGTGGTACAGACTTTGGTAAGACTGTCAGTACTGCTGTGTAGATTGCTACAGATGTTTATGTGGTACAGACTTGGGCAAGACTGTCAGTATTGCTATGTTGATTGCTACAGATGTTTATGTGGTACAGACAACGGCAAGCCTGTCCATATTGCTATGTCAGTTGCTACAGATGTTTATGTGGTACAGACTTTGGCAAGACTGTCAGTATTGCTGTGTCGATTGCTACAGATGTTTATGTGGTACAGACTTTGGCAAGACTGTCAGTATTGCTGTGTAGATTTCTACAGATGTTTATGTGGTACAAACAATGGCAAGACTGTCAGTATCACTATGTTGATTGCTGCAGGTGCTGTGAGAGAAATTTGGGTCAAATGATAATTCATTTTAATCTAAATTTTCTCTGATCAAACTCAGTCCAAATGTTGCTTTCACTCAGCTACATGTACATACAGTTTATTTAAAAGTTTGCCATTAATGTTTATTAATATGTCATCTTCTGATACTTTCTATAATTATGTTTTAGTTTCATTAAACTTTTCAAAATGCAATACATACAGCATATTCAAGTTTTAAAATTACTGCCTACCACCATCAACGTAACCATATGCCTTTTGATAAAAAAAGTATTTCTGCAAATCATTTTCTCATAAATATTGTGCAGTTTTTTGCAGAATCATATTTCATAATGTAATTTCTTAATTCAAAGAATAAAGTCAATAAATGTAACTTGTTTACAAAAAATAGATTTATATTAATTTCATTTATATTTCATTATGATATACTATAAAGATCACAAAAAGGAATAATCCTAGATAGTTATAACTTTAATGAGATACCCTAGTACACTGATACTTCTAAATAGCTTGCTTGGTTTGAACTATGACATTTCAAGATTAAAATCCCTTCCTTCAACATGTATCACATATTGTACATGTATTTATTATATATTCTTCTCAGCTTGAGTAATCAATATAGAGATCATGATGAGTATACACAGACGTTCTGCAATGGGTACTGATTTAATCTTGGCATTGTCGGCGTTGTAGAGTTTAATGCCATTTTTCAGCACAAGATAGGCTATACATGGCGGCCAGTATTAAGCCTGACATGAAAAGAAACCAAACACTGTACTAATAAGGGGAACCATGTTTGACTGGTCCAGTGGGTACCATTCTCAATGCTTTCACTGCCTTATCATCAAGAACCTTGTTTAACACATTCACAATAATCTTAAATTATGGAAAGATACATATATGGAACATGATCTGACCTTGACATTGAAAAAGCACTTGTATTTCAAGCCCTAACATATGGTGCCCCCCCCCCCCATCTAACTTAAAATTTAAAATAAAAGGGAAAGAGATTAATATTATGTGGTATCAATTGTTTGGATAAGCAATTAAATATTTCCCTTTGGAACATCCACTATATTGAATATGTCAAATGTCTAGACTGGTAATCTGCTGTCAGATTATGTCCCTCTAGCAAATGATATTTCTTTTATAAGCACTATTCCTCTGATTGTTTCGCAATACTATCCAATACAAAGCAAGTCATACCATCCATATTATTAACATATGTTACTGTATTGGTATTATCCGATTTCATCACAATAGGTTTAACCATAAATCCCTGCTTGATGAAAACAAGGATTGCAAAGAAAAGAAATTTGAATATAGTTTTAAAATATTAAGTGTCTTATCCGGCCTCTAGTAAGGATCATATGCCTCCAATAGCCGTACTCCAATAACACAAACTCCCCACCCCACTCAACATTAGATGTGTCAGTTTACACCACAAAAAGCAAACATATCTGTCTCTCTCTTTCTCTATCTGTATGTATGTGTATATATATATATATATATATATATATATATATATATATATATATATATCATCATAACCACCAAAAAGCAGTCGGAGATTGTATATAATCCAAAATTTTGCTACCACAGCAGGTAATTTAACAATCTTTGTGTTAAAAAATATCAGAGATGATAAAAAAAAGAAAATGTCATATCATGAATTCCTTAAATGGTTTTTCGGACAGTAGAGTGACAGATCCTTTGAAGGACTCTGTTATTAGAGTTATTGCCCTTTATTGTTATGCAGCATTTGACAGATATATGTTTTAAGTGCAATAGTGCTGCAGTTCATGATGGATTGCAATAAAACATGGTAAATATGAAGATGTATATTTTTTCAACTCGTTATGTTCACAAAATTGTAAGAGTTATTGTCCTTTTAGACATGCAGCTGCATTCAGTATGCAAGTTTCTAAATGCAACTATTCTCGCAGATTTCACTGGATCACCAAGAAATCTGGGAAATGTTATAACAATCTGCATATCAATTGATCATTTTGCTTCTGCAATTGTCAATGCCTTTTATTGACTTGGATCAGATGTAGTGTATGACAAAATCTTGTAAGCACAACTAAAGTGTATGTCAATATGGTCAGGTAGGCACATTTTATTCAGAATACAAAATTCATTGTTGTTCTAAACATTAAGACTAATATAGTTTAACCAGAATGTATTAAATCCTAATTTTTTAATGTAACTTAAATGTCATCAAGAAACTTCCAGACAGTTAATAATTGCTGTGTATTTTTGCAATGGTGGCCCAGGTACAAAACTTTGTGAAGAAAAGATGGATCCCAGTGTCTATCATAACAAATGACTGTGATGTTCACAATTATTTTCAGTACATGCTGCTTTCATTGTGAAATCATAACACCCAACATTCAATCTAGTTTGTACTGGATCACACCTTTAGCTTGACCTCATCCAAGAATTTTCATGTACTTTAGCATTGAACTTTGCCACATGTATTTCTTAAGCATGCAAATAATAACCATCCAAAGGAATGTGAATGTATGAGGATCCAAATAATGTGAAGATTCACCAATTAAAGGTACATGTAATAAAATTCTAAAACTTACACCCATTAATGAAATAGTCTACTGAATGCTTACATGACTTGTACTATAGTCTTGCAAGTTTAAATGGAAAGACATAAATCTCGATACATGTTATGGTCATCATTTGAAGATGTGAATATTGTCAAATCACACTTATATCCCAATTTCTGTTAGAGTTATATCCCTTTATGGACACTGTTTGACAGAATCTTGTAACTGCAAATTGTCTTACAGTTTTTGATGGATGAATGTGAAACTTGGTCATCATTTCAAGATGCATATATTGATAAAACAATTTTGTCCAATGATTACTATAAGAGTTATTTCTGTTTTGGACAGCTGGATGCAGTGTATAATAGAATTATGTGAACCTGTGCAGTATTTTAATGAATTGGAGTGGAAGAAAGTATATATGCTCATCATCAGTAGACATTCATGATTACCAATCATTTTATACTTGCATTGTTTTCAGAAACTACTTTATTTTACCACAGAGACATCTCCACCAAGGGGTAGAAGTGGGAGAAGGGGGTATATTTCTATAAGCAAATTGCTCACTATTCATGTAGATATTTAATAGACCAGATGCCAGCTGATAGATCAAAAGATATTTTCAATTTTCTCATATTACTGTGCCTATGAATAATCTCTAGGATTATAAGTAGCAAGGGAAAGATTTGCAATGTAACAGCAAATCAAACTCAATCCAACATGATCCATGTTTTTGATGTCCTCTGCTAACATGCACGCTATTTACATGTTTGCATTAATACTTGTGATTTGGCACAGAGAGAAGGTGGGAAAGCTCACATAGTTGCATACTAAAACAGACTGGAAAGCAAAACAGACTGGAAAGCAGCCAATAGACAGATCCCTAACTCATTTGATTGTCAGTGAGACTTGTCAAGTTGTGAACAATATAACCCCCAGTCATACATTATGTGCCCAGTCAGAGTCTATGCTGATGTGTGCATCAACTGTTGATTTAAAACAATATCCTTCACATCTAGGTACATGTAATATGCTTTGTGCTGTAGTGAAAAGGAGGAACTGTCATTTTGAATTGTCTATTCAACAGTAGTGTAAGACAGGAACTGTCATTTTGAATTATCTATTCAACAGTAGTGTAAGACAGGAGCTGTCATTTTGAATTATCTATTCAACAGTAGTGTAAGACAGGAACTGTCATTTTGAATTATCTATTCAACAGTAGTGTATGACAGGAACTGTCATTTTGAATTGTCTATTCAACAGTAGTGTATGACATGAACTGTCATTTTGAATTGTCTATTCAACAGTAGTGTATGACAGGAACTGCCATTTTGAATCGTCTATTCAATAGTAGTGTATGACAGAGACATGTCTTGAATTGTCTATTCAACAGTTCAACAGTAATGTAAGACCAGAACTGTCTTTTTAAACTGGCTTTGTTTCTTTTGCATTGTTTGGATGCAATAATCAGAGTAGAATTTTCTAATAGAGTAAAATAATTATTTTGCAAGGTAATCTATGTTATTGCTTTTATTCTTGTCTGATATGAGTCAATGTACCATATTATCTTAACATACATTCTTTCTTATTTACAAGATTATAAATGTTAATCTACTGGGAAAAGGTTGATATTTCATTTTTATTGACACATGTATCATTCTTAATGAGTAAGACATAAATTTTAAATATCCAAACTTAATAAATCATTAATTTGAAGAATGAATGTACGAGTCAGTGTGCTGGCTGATTACTACCTGCATTGGTGCTGTTCTTGAGTTAGTGAAAACACAGGACTTAAGTTAATCATGAAAAACACACAGGCAATAAAACCTCAAACAAACAAGTTTTGCATAAAACATAGTATTCTGTCTAATAAATACTGACAAGGAACAGAGGCTACACATGTAAAGAGTCACACACCAATGCAGTTCAGATCAATTTACTCCTCAAAAAAATGAAAATTCATTGGCACCGATGAGTATATGGACATTAACCAGAGAGAAATTATTCTGCTTATTAAGATGGAATCTTCTGATATCAATGCCAGATGCAGGAGGTCATGGGTTCAATCTCCAGCCGAGTCATACCAATGACTTACCAGTATACAAAAATGGTACTAACAGCTGCCTCGCTTGGCATTCAGCCTTAAGAGGTTGTGTTAGGACTGGTCAGCCTGGTGTCAGGATAACGTGACTGGTTGGGATATCATGCTACATGTCTGCAGCATGATGCCCCAATGCTAGATATCACTTACAAAACAGCCACACTACAGACATCGTAGCAATGAGACTGAAAAATTGCTAAAGCTTCATTACAAATCAAAATTACACACACACACAGTTGGCAATGTTACATTACTGTATATACTCACTCACTAAGAAAAGTCTATCTATAAACTTCATAGACCCAGATCTTTTGTCACATAATGTGCTGGCACATCAGGGTCTGTGCAGTTTGTTAGGACTTATTCAGCACAGTGAACAATTTAGACCCTTATCTGCAGGCACATTATGCCGCAGCTGATCATGATCTTTGTTGTTTGCAGTTTAACTTGACTCTTAAGTGAGTACATAGGGTACATTATCTGGAAGAGAGTTCAAGAGACAGAGAATCCACTGTAATAATTCTGAATCGGATTCGAAAGTGAAGTAGATGCAAGACTTTTAATCATATTGTTACCCAAAGACTATCAAGATGTAGAGAATATGTGGACAGAAATGAATTAATTTAGTTACTGCAAAAAATTCAGTTTGTACTGCACAACGTGTAGGAATTTGTCAGTCAATATTTACATCAGGTATTTGAATTTTTTCACTGAAAATGGACAATCCTTAGATCATGGGGGGGGGGGGGGGAGTGGGGCAATGAACTTTCAGGAAGTTGCTTGCCAAACAGTTATAATGTCTTTAACAAAAGTAGTTTGTTAATTATTCCAGTACATTTTAAACGTTAGAGTGTGTATATAAGACCAGAGCAAAGCGCCATTTGAAATTTACCAGGGTTAAATACAGTAATCTTCTTTGTCCAAAATATTGCAGAATCATGTTGGCTATTTTTCTTTCGATATGAAATTTATATAAGATCCATATGCACTAAGAATATTCTGGTTTTGTGCCATCCAACCCCACCCCACCCCACCCCCTTTGTTTTCACACCAAGGGATAAAAGGGTGTTTTACAGTACAGAAATAGAGAGGGGCAAGGCTAATTTATTTTTCTGGTTTTTCATAATGAGAAGCCCATTCAAATTCAACTTTATATTCTTCTGAAATATTAAACTGCTTAATATTTTCTTTGAAAGATTAAACAGAATTCACCATTTCAGTCACCCAGTAACAGTATCTGACAGCATGGGATTCCATCTGTTCAAATGTCTCGGAAGTTACTACTGTATCAGCACACCAACACAGAGGCAGTTATGGAGAGCTGAATAAAATAATAAGAGATTACAGAATGGGCCAGTTGTGACTTCTCATGCTATTTTGCTCCCTGGATATGATGGTTTTAAGAATTGAAGTTTTAGCTCTTGATTGGTTTGCCAAAATTATGGAGATGCATAACTGCTACAAAAAGTGACTAAAGTTTGTATTGGTTATATTTGTCAATATTTTTTAAATGAGATTAATTTCAACACAAAAGGCATGTTAATGTCAGAGGATATAGTGTATTAATTTTTCCTAAACTTTCTTTACACTTGTCACAAAACCTTTTTGGCAAAATTCTTTTGAAAAACAAATACATGATGTAAAACTTTTTCTTTTCAACAAAGCTTCATTTTCTTGTATTAAACATTGTTTTGTACTCTGTAGAATATTTTTTTACTGTACATCAGTTTAAATGCTGTTTAATTTGTTTTGTCTCAGTACCAGGGGCTTAGACTGAGTCATTCAACCATAATTTCACTCTGAAATTCAGTAATCTGTTTGGTTACAATACTTGGATGTTAGAAAATACAGGTACTGTTTTCAGGATAGATATGGTATCTAAAGGTATATCTGAAACTGGATCATCTTTTAGAGAGAAAATGAATTCAATTTTCCAGCTATAATATTTTTCAAAAAAGAACAGCAGGGGTATGGACTATGTAAACAAGCTCTCTCAGTGTATAGCAATAGCAGTGTTTTAGATAAACATTTAGATAGCGACATGAAGAAAATATATTGGCAGTAGTTTATGAACACACCTTCTATTTTAAAGATGTCACATTCATGAATTAGATTTATTTCCTTTTGATAGAAATCTCACACCTGATATCCATTAGATTGACTCAAATATTGCACATGCATTTGAAAGAGAATTAGACATCAAGTGGATTGACTCAGATATCTACATAGATTTGAAAGATAACCATATATCCAGTAGATTGACTCAGAAATATATATGCATTTAAAAGACAGCCAGATATCAAGTAGACTGATTCAGATATGTATATACATTTGAATGACAGCCAGATATCAAGTAGACTGACTCAGATATTTATATACATTTGAAAAACAGCCAGATATCTAGTGGATTGACTCAGAAATTTGAAAGGCAATTAATGTTCATAAATGTTGCATAATGATTTACGTCATTCCCTTGCAAGTAGTGTTAAACATACACATAAATTACTTGAGGAGTCAACATTCTTTCTTCTTATTTAAATTAGAGGAGAGCTACTGTACTACCCTGGCATCAGCATAATTATTCGCAAAGCTGAAAACACATATATATGTACAGCTTACAGCTCCATTTTTTCTTCCAAGGTCATATAAATCAGTTTGAATCTGGGTTTCATAAGACCTTCCATATATACTTACTTAAAAGTCTAACCACAAATTGCACAGACCCAGATCTGTCAGAACATGATAATGGGACAGATCTGGGTATGTATAGTTTGTTAGGAGTAATCAGTAAAACAAATAACATAGACCCTGATCTGCAGGTACATTATGCTATGACAGATCAGGATCTTTGTTGTTTGTAGTTTGACTTGCTTTAGAAGTGAGCATATATGGTACCTCCTGGAGAGGGCAGAGGAGTCTAAATTTGTGCCTACCTGTACATTGACTGTATTTTCTTGAGCTTTTGCATTTAGCTTTATGTTTTGTTTGTGTGGAAACTATACATACTATTAGATATGGAAATATGAAATATGGTGAGGAGATTCATCTTGGAAAGTAATACACCCTCAGCATAAAAAGTTGGTCATTGTGATAGATGTGTCTGACACTTGACTGACCTTGGTTACATTTCATTTTTCAAGTTTGCTTTTTAAGCTCTATTCATGTGCAAGTTATCAAACTAGATGATTGTATGTATTTATGTTAGTACTACACCTTGCAGAAAATGGACATAGTGACCTATATTTCACAATTTATTGGTTTAGGTCTAATACTTTGCATTTAGCTCATGAGCAAACAGGTTTCTTGACCCTATATATATATGTACCCTATTATACAGTGATTCATGAAACTTAGTACATGCCTGTCACAAAAGCAAATCATAGTGACCCATATTTTTCACACTTTGCTGGCTTTGGTTTAATGTTTGTGTTTTTAGTTTGTTTCTCAATCACTGTTCATTTTGAATTGTTAAGTTAGATGAATATGTCCATGTTATTCAGTATCATATCCTTATGTCCAAAAATGACACTGGCCTATATTTCATGTTTTACTTTCTCAACCATAAAGCTTTTTAAAAACCCTGTATTTCTCTGTCTCTGTCTCTGTCTGTCTGTCTGTCTATCTCTCTTCTCTCTCTCTCTCTCTCTCTCTCTCTCTCTCTCTCTCTCTCTCTCTCTCTCTCTCTCTCTCTCTCTCTCTCTCTCTCTCTTGTGTGTGTATGTTTGTTTATTTTGATTAAATGTTGTGTTCTCTAGTTCAGTTCATGCCACAGTCATGAAAATAGCTTATTGTTTTCATTTTAGTGTGATATAATAAAAGGTCATTTTGACACATATTTCACATTTTACTGGCGCTGGTTGAGTTTTTGCATTTAGCTCAAGATGAAATATGTTTCATGCACCCAACATTCATGAAATGTAGGGAAGGGATGCATCATAATGAGTACTATACACTCATCACTTTAATAGTAATGAGTATTATACACTCATCACATTACTATACACTCATCACATTAATAGTAATGAATACTATACACTCATCACATTAATAGTAATGAGTACTATGCACTCATCACATTGATAGTAATGAGTACTATACTCACAACATTAATAGTAATGAGTACTATACACTCATCACATTAATAGTAATGAGTACTATACACTCATCACATTAATAGTAATGAGTACTATACACTCACAACATTAATAGTAATGAGTACTATACACTCATCACATTAATAGTAATGAGTACTATACACTCATCACATTAATAGTAATGAGTACTATACACTCATCAAATTAATATTAATGAGTACTATACACTCATCACATTAATAGTAATGAGTACTATACACTCATCACATTAATAGTAATGAGTACTATACACTCATCACATTAATAGTAATGAGTACTATACACTCATCATAAAAGTAGACCACTGTGATCCATAGTTAATGCATTTTAAATTTTGGTTAAAAAGTGTTTTATATTTTCTCTTGCTCTGTTTATTCAAGGACCATCAAACTACATGACTGTAACATCTCTGTCTGGAACACAACCTTGCAACAAAAAGGTCACTGTGTAATATATTCAAAATTTAATGTCTAATGTTGTTTGTGTGTTTAGCTCATGACCAAATGTTCTTTTCTGTACTCTGTATGTAAATTATTATACTTGCAATCATAAACATTGGTCAGGGAATGCATCTTGGTGTGTACTACAGCCTTATCTTAAAAGTTACTGTGACTCTTATTCTAGGATTCATTGACTTGCACTCAGACTAAAGAAATGTTTATGCCAGAAATATCTAACTCCATGATTGTATGTATCTCATTAGTATCACACCCTTACAAACAAAGAAGGTTAATGTGACCTGTGTTGCACATTTTACAGGCATTGTTTATTTTTTCACATTTTGCTGATGACTACATAGGTTTTTTGCACATGTCCTTTCAGTTATTTCTGTAATTATGAAACAGAATGGATGGTTATATCAGCCTCATTTGATTTACTAATTGACTTCTTATAATGTTTTGTTGGTCTTAAATTTGGTTGGTGCAGCTCAAAAATCCAATATAGTTTTCATACAGTTAAAAATATTGTTATCAACTATTCCTGGATGAGTTCAGATTTCAGTATGGGTTTTTAACTAAAAGACTTTTTATGATATCTAGTTGGATGTAAATGAAAATGACATTGATCAGGCTTCCACTGTAATGACTAGCTTGAAAATCTTGTTATAGCTATATCTGTATCAAGATTATGCTATCAGCAAAAGGTTCTTATAATGCCTGGTTTGTCCTAAATCGAAATGTTGTCAGTCTCATATCCAATATGGCCACTATGGACAACTTCTGGAAAATCTTGTTATTTTTACTTTTCCAAAATTAAAAGTCATATCATCATAGCATTTTCACCAGAAGACTTCTTATGATATCTTGTTGGTCTTAAATGTATTGTTGGTCCTTAATGAAAATTGTACCAATTTGACATCCAAAGCAGATAATTTAAAAATCTTGTTTTTGCTGAAGAATATCAGATACATCAGTACCCAAGATTTAAAGGAAGAAATGGTGGAAGTTCTTGTTGGCAAGTAAAGTATCAATCCCTTGAAAGGATATTTTTAAAAAAAATATCATTTGAAAAATATTATTAATGAATGTTTTTTTATCAGCTCATTATAATATGTCTACTTTGAGTTCTTTTTATTGTTTTATATGTTTTATGCCGTGTAGGTAGGTAAGCATGTAGGTAGGTAAGCATGCAGGTAGGTAAGCATGCAGGTAGGTAAGCAAGTAGGTTGATAGTTGAGCACATTACTATATAGAGTTAATTAAAGGGTTTCAATTTTAGAAAACTATAAATAAAAACGTCCAAACATCAAAAGGACAAAATTGAAGAAAACCTCTTTATTCAGAAAAAGGGTAAAATTTTCTTTTCAAGATCACTCGAGTTTTAACATTTTTTACACCTGATAATTATTGTTTACAATGGCTACTACAGCTTCATAGAGGTGAGTTTTGTAATTATTACAGTATGGTTTTATTGGCACGTGTGTTCACTTGTATAATGTTTATATTTACACATGGTGTTCTGTCATATCTTTAATTTAATCATATATGTACATATCACTCAGTTAACAAGATCACAAACAGTATTTTGTCTTATCTTGCATATATTGCTATTGCACATTTTACTCTGTTTATGACAGCATTCTGTCGTATCTTGAATATATTGCTATTGCACATTTTACTCTGTTTATGACAGCATTCTGTCGTATCTTGAATATATTGCTATTGCACATTTTACTCTGTTTATGACAGCATTCTGTCGTATCTTGAATATATTGCTATTGCACATTTTACTCTGTGTATGACAGCATTCTGCCGTATCTTGAATATATTGCTATTGCACATTTTACTCTGTTTATGACAGCATTCTGCCGTATCTTGAATATATTGCTATTGCACATTTTACTCTGTTTATGACAGCATTCTGTCGTATCTTGAATATATTGCTATTGCGCATTTTACTGTTTATGACAGCATTCTGCCGTATCTTGAATATATTGCTATTGCACATTTTACTCTGTTTATGACAGCATTCTGTCGTATCTTGAATATATTGCTATTGCACATTTTACTCTGTTTATGACAGCATTCTGTCGTATCTTGAATATATTGCTATTGCGCATTTTACTGTTTATGACAGCATTCTGCCGTATCTTGAATATA
Organism: Unio delphinus; assembly: GCA_029339505.1. Lineage (NCBI taxonomy): Eukaryota > Metazoa > Mollusca > Bivalvia > Unionida > Unionidae > Unio > Unio delphinus. Next base: position 8,501,509 of record JAQISU010000004.1, on the reverse strand, counting down.
TTGCTATTGCACATTTTACTCTGTTTATGACAGCATTCTGTCGTATCTTGAATATATTGCTATTGCATATTTTACTCTGTTTATGACAGCATTCTGTCGTATCTTGAATATATTGCTATTGCACATTTTACTCTGTTTATGACAGCAATCTGTCGTATCTTGAATATATTGTTATTGCACATTTTACTCTGTTTATGACAGCATTCTGTCGTATCTTGAATATATTGCTATTACACATTTTACTCTGTTTATGACAGCATTCTGTCGTATCTTGAATATATTGCTATTACACATTTTACTCTGTTTATGACAGCATTCTGTCGTATCTTGAATATAATGCTATTGCACATTTTACTCTGTTTATGACAGCATTCTGTCGTATCTTGAATATATTGTTATTGCACATTTTACTCTGTTTATGACAGCATTCTGTCGTATCTTGAATATATTGCTATTACACATTTTACTCTGTTTATGACAGCATTCTGTCGTATCTTGAATATATTGCTATTGCACATTTTACTCTGTTTATGACAGCAATCTGTCGTATCTTGAATATAATGCTATTAACATTTTACTCTGTTTATGACAGCGTTCTGTCATATCTTGAATATATTGCTATTGCACATTTTACTCTGTTTATGACAGCAATCTGTCGTATCTTGAATATAATGCTATTAACATTTTACTCTGTTTATGACAGCATTCTGTCGTATCTTGAATATATTGTTATTGCACATTTTACTCTGTTTATGACAGCATTCTGTCGTATCTTGAATATAATGCTATTGCACATTTTACTCTGTTTATGACAGCATTCTGTCGTATCTTGAATATATTGCTATTGCACATTTTACTCTGTTTATGACAGCAATCTGTCGTATCTTGAATATAATGCTATTAACATTTTATTCTGTTTATGACAGCATTCTGTCGTATCTTGAATATATTGCTATTACACATTTTACTCTGTTTATGACAGCGTTCTGTCGTATCTTGAATATATTGCTGTTGCACATATGACTCAATTCACAATGTCACTGACAGCATTCTGTCCGTTGTAGATGGATGTCTTGTTGACATGTTATTGTTGATATTGCTAAAAGAAAATTTCAGTATAAAGTATTTTCTTGATATTTTAACACTGTATTAAACATCTGACTTCTTAGAACTTTCAGAGCTTGACAAATACAGTAATTGAAACATCATTACTACTATTTTTTTAAGTCCAGTTGCTTTTTAGTTCTGATCGAATTAAAAGAGACGGAAGGAAAAGTCTGAATTTCAATAACTATTAACTGAACCGTCTACCTGCACATTGCAAAAGCTAGCGAAATAGTATTTCAATACACAAGAAATATGTAATCTGTAACACTTAAATATTGTTGGCATGCAAGAATATGAAACGGACAATGATGAATGCAAGTATATTTTGAAAGTAATATGCATCTTTTCAAAATTTGCATAGACTCGAAATGTGAAAACGAATAAAGATGTCGTATATGTTGCTTGGTTAGTTTAACACATTATTTGCTATAGCATGCTAAATAAATGGGACAGGCACGATATGTTTAGAGGAATCTTCAAAGAGACAAATCCTGAAAAAAAACGGTATGATAATTTAATTTTTACATAAAAAAAAGATTAGGGACTTGTTCGAAAAAGAAAATATCAAATACTTTTTGTCAGCTTACTAATCTGTAGTGGAAATGTTCTAAAGAACCTTAAAGACTGTAGAAGTATTTAAATCCAAATGCAACCGGTAGCCGCCACAGGTGCTCGACGCGAGCTTGATTTAAATAAACAAAAAACAATAATCAAATGGTAAAAATCATACAGTGACAAAAATACCTTAGATTACCCATTTTGACATAGGACCCTTTCTAGCATACTATATAATTCTATATCATGGGGTAATCTAAGGTATTTTGTCACTCTGTATGATTTTGTTCCTTTAGATTATTGCTTTTCTTATTCTTCAAATCAAGCTACCGTCGAGCACAGGTGACGTTAGCCGCAGCAGCTCAGTCGACAGAGCATTGCGTCACAAGTTCATTACCTGCCCATGTCCACCAGGGGTCAGCTACCTTTGTGTGTCACTGGAAGGGCATTTAGCCCCCATTCTTAGGTATGCTTTTACTACATATGTGTTTTAAAGTGTAATTAAAACAACCAATCAACCAGCGAACAGATGAAATGAAACCAGAAAATGAATTGACATTAGTCAAGCTAATTTAGGAATACAATATCACTCATCACAGCTGAACAAACGCGTTTCCAGTTGAACGTAGCACAGAGAAACATCAAAAGCATGGATTAACATATTGAATTACTTAGTAATTCATTTATTTGGAACTAAATTTAAAATAGAATAAAGTTATATTTATATATGCAAAATAATCAATAATCTTCGCAAAGTCCTACCTTCCTCATTTTACTCAGAAAATATTAATATAAAAGGTTGAAAAGCTCTTAAATATCACCAAAATAAAGAAAGAGTAAATTGACTGTACATTTAAAACGAGCGTATATAATTACTCGTTTTATAGATGAAAACAAAAAAGAGCATTATACCATTAAAATTCGGTATCAAGGTGCATGAAAACATCGTTTCCTTGGAAAGATGGCGTGGGTCTCGCATGTAAAAAAAAAATAGAGAGAGAGAAACGTAACAATAGAAGAAGAAGAAGAAGAAACCTACTTATATAATGTCTGATTTGTGAAATACCAGATGGGGACAAATGCATTAAAAATATCGCATGTATGCACAAAAAAATGACACTTATGAAAAACAAAATGTGATTACAGGCTACAAAATGTTATAGCGAGGTGGGAAATGAGAGTATTTATGAAATGAAAATAGATATCAGTCAAAAATAAGAAGTCAATTCCAACTACATCAAAAGAAACGCTGACAATATATTAAATGTTACAGACTTCAAAATAGTCTTTGTACAGAATACTACATGGTAATAACAATGGCACAAAGGTCGATGATATCACTAGGACATTTTAAACAATGTATTCTGACTAGACAAATGCGTATTATGTTCATTTAGCACCTCTATCATACTGGTCTGGGAAGAGTTTTTGCGCAGAGCAAATGATAGACAACGAGGCAGACCTTTAAATGAGCCTAGATGTAGTGTCAGAAGATTTTGTTTTTCCTGTAAATTGCGTCGCCTTCAGCAAGATTTTCGCATAACGTTTATTTTGGCATGTAGATGTAATTTGAAATTAAGGTACAAAAGTTAATGGAATAATCAATAGTTGAGACATCCGTCGCAAGATGTGTTCTGAAATACACCTGCCAGAGGCAAACACGCGGTAATCGGAGAGAATAATGTCAGAGTAATCGTGCACGAAAGGTTCCAAGCAGATTATTATACATTTTACAAATGCAAGAGAGAAAAACTGATAGATGAACTGGTAAAATCATATACAAAATGCCAAAGATGTAAATGTAATGTAATGTAACAGAAAGGATATTAAACTGGTATTACAGTGAGTAAAATGAAAAGATTAGATACACAAAAATCATTATATGTAATTTTGAAAGGGGGGGGGGGGGGTAAACCCAGGCAAAATGTATTTGGACAATGAAAAACAATTTCTAATTATTTTCAAAAATTCTAAATAATAGGCTACATCAGTGTCTGATAATTTTACGGCTTTTGTAGATTAGCATTTCACAGACCGTAATTCCTAGAGTCTGCTCCTCGCATATTTTTGGCTTCAGCAAATGACTTGAGATTAAATAAGCAAACTTGTGTAGCAGCCGACCATTGTCCTTTAATTATGTTTATCACAACTAACATTAGCCGTATTAACGCAGCAAATTCGTTTAGGGAGATAAATATTTACAATACTTCAGAATTCTATAATATTTTTGGCACAATCACCTATACAACGCGGTGAGGGAGGGGGCGAGGCGGAGGCGGGCGAGTAGCCGGGTGGTCTAAAGCGCTCACCGTTATGGATAACTATCTGACCTCTGTCTGCATGGGTTCGAGTCCCGGGTTCGGCCAGTGTAGGTACGTGAGAAAGTTTGCTGGTAGCTTTTTCATGGGCCGGTAGTTCTTCCCAAGGTTTCCCAGGTTCTTCCGTCACCATTTATACTGGCCTCCATATACAGCCTATCTTTTGCTAAAAATGGAGTTAAACCACATATCAACAACAAAGAGCCACCTATACAGGGCAGTATTGATTGATACATCTGATTATGGGATTTCTTTGTGGTTTAAATATACCAAATTTAGTAAAATCAGAATACAAATATCTTACTTTATATTCCCAGCTGTAAAACTGCTGCCTGAATGTAAATTGTCTTTACTTGCTGACAAATCATTGAACCAAAAAAAAAAAAATGCAAAACCAATAACAGAGATATAAAAACAATTAGGTTTCATCTGCATCAAGTTTGAAATTCCTTTACAGTATGACTGCAGATATCTCACAGGGGAAAAAATACTTGATGTTATAATAATGGACCAGAAGAACATATTAATGTAGACATAAGTTTTGATGATCCTGGAACAACGTATGCGACCTAGAAGAACCTTGCGCTCCCCCTCCCGTGGGGGGCGGTAGGGTCACTTATTATAAACTGTTCATTATTATTCGTAAACGTTCAGCTTGATCATTTAGTCTACATATTTCATGATAATAAATTAATAACCCGAGAGTGTTAATTCGTTTTTGGCGCCGGATTTGCGTCTTCCCTCATCATATACATAAATTAACATATAAGGGAATAAATAGATTTTAATAAAAACATCAGGTGGTATATTAACTGCACATTCGGTGCACCAGTACAACACAGATCTATTACATAATATATTTCGACAGTATAAAATGTTGTTTAAAAGGCTTATTGAGCTGTTTTTGTACAAAAGTAATCCTACGACACGGAGAAACTTTATGGCAAATTTTTAGCTATACACAATAGTTATAAAGTAAAATTGACATATGCTGTTGGTGATAATAGTGTCTTTGTATTTTTAAGTGATATGGTTATGAAAATTAATAGTGTCGTGGGATACGGCTGCAAGGTATACAAATATAATCACTCTTTTAAATTCGGAAGAAAAATAACGATGATAGAACTCGTGCCATAATGGTGGATTCGTTGCAGTGTACGATTGTACCTCCGGCAAACCATGTCTTTGGCACGATGACCAACGACAATTTAGAAACATCAAAAGCATTATTGACCATAAAATATACAAACATTATGTTATGTTGATACTAATTGTTGCTGGGCGTTGGTTTACATTTAGGAATAGGTCATGATTATCTAATTCTCACTGATGTCGTGTCTTAGCCTTTGATCGGCAGTGCAAGTAAAACACATCCATTATTGCCAATGCAAGCAATATTACATTCTCAACTAGAAAAGAAGCGATTCGGCCAGCATTTTTAGAATTTGCTAATGACAAAACTATTATTAAACATGTTAGGGCATCACTGTAGTTATATTGAATAATTTTTTCAGTCTTCCATCACCGTTAAGTTTTCTCGATCTTTAGATTTGACACTTTCTTTTATTTCTCTCCGACTGTGTTTTATGATAAGCTAATATGAGATTTTATTCTTTGAACACTTACCAACTGTTTGTTCACTAGTTCTCTCTCTCTCTCTCTCTCTCTCTCTCTCTCTCTCTCTCTCTATATATATATATATATATATATATATATATATATATATATATATATATATATATATATATATATATATATATATATATATATATATATATATATATATATAAACACTAAAATATAGCACCAAAAATAACGCGAATATATTTTGTTCGTGTTTTGTAAAGTCTATACTCTTTAACACATTTTAAAGTGCCATAACAGTGTATCCACACTTATTCAGTTTATTTCTTGGTTAATGAGAATATATATTCAAAATAGAATGTAAAATATCCGATTGAAAACTTTTAAGTAATAACTGCATGGGAGCCGATCTAATATCGCATTTGCACCTATTTACGATAATAACCGAACGCAACTGCCGACCACTTCCGGTATTTAGTGAAAACAAAGCGTGACGTCACATTATGAACACTTGTTGTAAACAATAGCAGAGTCGGTATCGTCACATTGTGAAAAAGTCTTCGGAAACTAAACACGAAAGTTGCGATTTTGAAGCATGTAAATTGTCACTGTCCTGCGGGTCTTAGCCATTCGAAGATGGTGATTTAATAAGCTCAGAATATTATGATAATGGCGTACAAGCGGCTGCCGGCACCACAGACACTTGATTCTGAGTAAATTCATGTATACACTCACCATTATATGGTGAGTGTATACATGAATTTACTCAGAATCAAGTGCCTGTGGCCGGCACCCAAATTAATTCAAACCAGTTTGAACCCTATGTTTCCAATACCGACGAATCCGAAGCTGCAGATGAAGACTACGAAGAAGATAGACTAGATTGACGGACAGTTCATGGAAATTGTTTTCTGAATAAGTCTACGGCCTAAGTTACGATAAATATATGTGTCCGACGATATTTGCAGTAGTGTTCCACAGTATCATATTCGTTTATAAATGAATGTTTCTCACCTGTAATAAAGGATGTAAAAGTGTATTGCATTTCATGGATAGAGACGTATTTATACGTTGATAAGTAAAAAGTACATTGGATAACATTTGTAAGCTTCGAAAACCTCTGAAAAAATTGATAAGATTTAGAAGTACTTAAGATTCCTAGGAGAGGACGTAATCTTTTGCACAACTGTTGAAAAAGGCATGATATTTACTGATACATGATAGCAAAATTGAATTCATATTTTGTACACTGTATTATAAGTTAAAATTTCTAATTTCTTTTATGTATGCAAATAGTGTATGTTATAAACTATGAAATAAACCCTTTTTCATGTGGTAGTCATCTACTTGCAACTTCTATTTTCTTTCATCTCTAATTTAATTTTACAGGGCTGTACTAAATGTTTTACCTGTTCCTGACATTATTCAGTTTGCGTCATTGTACTGTGATGTTGATGTGTTCATAAATATAGGATTAATTTTGATATGCACATCACAATGCATTAAAGAAAACTCTTATTTTAGGTATAATTGTGGACATTGTTTGGTAATGCCCACAGCAAGGGAATGTGTATGTTGTTGTGACATAGAGAAGGTCAGAAGTGTCTGCAATGAATACCAGGCATACAATGTATAACACACCATCCATTGTTCAGTCCAGTTTGTCTCGACATCCATGCTTTAATAGCTGTATACTACCAGTAAAGACAACAATTTGGAGAACGTCCAGAACAAGGAAATGAATAAGTAAAATATCTGAGTAATTTTTCATGTTCTTTTGTTTTCATGATCTATGCATGACATCATAGTATTGGGATTATTAATACAGAAAATAAATAAACAACTTTTTTCCAGTCATTTTATGCCAACTTCATTGATTGAACCCCTCGTTTTGAGGCATACACCGTCTAACCTTTATACCACAGTGATACTGAGAAGTCATGTCCAAAAAAACAACCACATATACATGTTGAATTATCGTTTTATTTCAGTTTTTGTGTCAGAAAATAAAATGGTTACACACACACACACACACACACACACACACATATTATTTTGGAATCATATAACTTTATTGGTATAAAAAATAACGATAAATCACACTGGACCAATAACAATATCTACTAAAACTTTTGATTTCCTAATTTGAACTAATGCACAAAGCATAATTTATCTCAACTTAGTTTTCAAATTATTATTTCAGAAGACATCTATATACATCATATAGACAATTTGTTTGGTGATGGTGGCACTTCTTGGGCGAGGAAATAAGGGTCATCATTCCATTATGTGCTGTTCAGAGGATCCGCACTGCCTTTCCTGATCAAAACCTGAACTACACATGCTTTCATGAGGCTGACAGCGATCAAACCTTCTAAGATGATTTTGAGTAGCAATATCATTATCAGGCTTCTCATACAGACTACACATAGGTGGTGGTACATCTACTCAAAGTTTGACTCCTTCATCACGTACCTGTCCAATTCTGAATGCTGTTTTCATCAGACTTTCAACATAATCTGTAAATTAAAGTAAATTTAATATGCATTGTAGGCGATACATGGCAGCCAGTATAACTGTTGGAGGAAAAACCCTGGGAAGAACCACCGACATTCCATTTTGTTTTGTACATTTTTATTAATTGGGGATGGGAATAAACCTCATCATGTTTGTAAATATTTATATTTAATCTGATGCACACATTAGTCTGACAATATCTGTAGGCCTTCGAAATCAACCAGCAGAAAGATTACTCTATTCAAATGGTCAAAATTGAAGGCATCATGAAAAATTGTGACAATGTTTATCCAATGTTTATATTATATTTATCAAATGTTTATATCTAAGTTCTTGATTGATTGGATGTTTGCTGCATTATTTTGGAAATTATGAAAACGCTCTACAGGGTACACATGGAAATGATGTTGTGACTGATTTAGGGTACACATGGAAATGATGTGGTGACTGATTTGTTGAATATCATAGATATAATAATATGGTACTTGTCATTAAAAACTCACCATTGCTGCTAAACGAAGTCAGTGCCGGAACGCAGCCCTGCTTGAAGCGATTGGTTACTTGTAATGGCTCATATGTTTCTCCACTGTCCTGGACTCGTGCCTGCATGCCATGGTGGAAATGCTGCACCATGGATATAAATTTTATTGGGCATCCGTGCTTGGGCATTTTCTTCCACAAGCCTTCTCTGTTGACATTATCAATGGCCTTTGTCAAGTCGACATAGATGGAAAAAAGGTCGGTGCTTTGCTTTTGACATTTCTCTTATAGCTGCCTCGCAGCAAACACCATGTTGTCCCACTTTCTTTTCAGAATCTACACTAGCTTTTAGGTAGTAGTTTCTGAGGAAGGTGCGTAGTGAGGCGCTTCAGTAGGATTCTGACGAGTGCATCTTTCCTGCAATTGAGAGTAAGGATATATGGAAGCGTTTTTTAATTCCTGGGGGATCGTCTCTTGCTGCCACATCAATAAAAGCAGTTAGTGTAGCCCTTCTATCAGGGCTGTGCCCCTTTCCTTGCAGACTTTAGCTCGGTTGGAGTCTGAATCAGGTGCTTTGCCACTGGAGAGCAAGACGTATTGCTTTCTGTGTCTCCAGCAAGGTTGGAGAGTCATCATGTACTTCATTGATGAGTAATTGGGGAGACAACCAATGGCTGCATCACTGATGGATGAAGGACTATTCAGAATGCTGTCGAAGTGTTCAGTCCATCGATGAAGAATCCTCTCTGTCAGTAAATAGTATGTTTAAGACTGCACTGAGAAGAGGGATAATCCATATGATGTAGGACCATACACTTGTTTCAGGAGATTTTAGAAGTTCTTCGTGTCACGCTCGTCTGCGTATCACAACAGCTTTGTTGCTCAGCCATGTGTTTCGGATCTGACGAAACTTCTGCTGTACAGTTCTGCGTATGTTGTTGTTGTACGCATGTTTCCTAGATGTGCACTTCGGTTTGTTGAGGTAGGTTTGAAGATGGCGGTGTTTCTTATTCAGCAACTGCTTAAGCTCGTCGCTGTTCTCGTCAAACCGGTCTTGATGCTTTTTGCTTGAGGGTCCTATGATTTCCGAAGGTTTATTGTAGACCAACCGCCATGTCGGTCTTCACATTATGATTGTCGAGAGGGGTGGATTTCAGACGCTCTTCCAGGGCTCCTTCGATAGACTGTTTGGTACTGGTACATTTCAGCTTGGTTTAGGACCATTTGCCCCCCCCCCCCCCCCCCCGTGTGTGTCTTTTGGGCTGAATGCGGATGTTGAGCTTGGTGATGATGAGGCTGTGGTCTGTTCAGCAGTCAATGCGCCGCACAAGGACTTGGTCACAGTCACATCACGCCTGTCCTTCTTCCTATCAACGACGTAGTCAATAAGGTGCCAGTGCTTAGAGCGAGGGTGCATCCATGACATTTGGTTACGGGTAGGGAGGGTAGACTGTATTGGTGATCAGCAGTTCATAATCAACGCAAGTCTGGAGAAAAAGGAGACCGTTGCTGTTATAGTGACCCACTCCGTGCTTTCCTAGTACTCCATCCCAAGCAACATGATCAGAGCCTACTCATGCATTGAAATCGCCAAGAATGACGAACTGGAACGTCAGCAATGACGGATTGAAGAGCCTCATAGAACTAGACCTTCACTTCATCTGGGTTGGTCATGGTTGAAACATTGCAACTGATGATGATAAGGTGCTTTCTTTCAGAAAAGAGGGATACTTTCATGTTCATGCGTCTGTCATTTACTCTCTTGGGAGGTCCAACTAATTTGTCAATCAGTGCTTCAATGCAAAGCCAACGCGAGCCTAACGGCGCCCTTCACTTCCTCTTCCTTTGCATATGACAAATAATTACATGTAGTAACTATGTTGCGAAATATATCACTATCAGATATATTGGGTGAAGTACGCCCCTGTTAGACCTGTGCGTGTTGTCCACCCACAAACAGCCTGGTTATTCACTTTACATTAGTAAAATGATAATCGCCGAAACTAACATATCAAAACGTATTTGATATATAATCAAGAACTTGAAATCTGATTACTTGTTTGAATCATACAACGATATTTTAGGAGATATCACCTTTGAACCCAATCGCGGTCGTTGAGTCATCGTACAATGGGAATCACTTCACCGTACTTAAGTAATTACTTATAGTACAAGCAATAACAATAATAATAATTTAAAAAAGCGGTGATATAGTTTTTATTGAAAAAGTTTTATGAAATGTTTTATGGTGAGCTTTTATGATAATTTTCGTGATAAGGTGATCATTGTCGTATTATTGTTCGAATGCCGGAACGGAAGAGAGAAGAAGAATGAATGAACGAATTCCTTAAAGAAGGTGTCACTACGATGATGAGATACAGCTTCATTTGTAATGAGATAGACAAGTCTTTTCTAGCTTCTGGATGAGAGGAATTTTATTTAAATAATCAACAAACACATCTATAAACTTTATATTCAAAACACATGAATTACTTATAAATTACACTTTCTTTTTAAGCTTTCCAACTTCAATCATTTGTATCATTTCTGCATTTTAGAATATAAGACGAATAGTTAAATCTTGATCAATTTCATGATAGCCAAAAGTATAAAATGTAATAGCTGCAATTAATACAACAATCAATTTAAAGAAATGTATTTTACTCATTTTAAAATAGAATATTGATTTGGAATATGTTACTAAATATCATTCTACGTTACTTAAAGAATACTTTATTTCAACATTAAATCTGAACATTAAGTTGGTAGCGAATTCGTCTTTTCCAATAAAAATTACCACAAATATAATTAAATATAAATTCTTCAAGACAATTAAACATTCCATTACACTATATTATAAATAAAATAATTCAGTGAACAATATTGCAAACATATGAACTTTACCATTAAAATCTCAAACATTAACAATGCTTATTTCTAAAAGAAGTTTACGACATATACAGTTCTTACATGTAATGAGAAGGACAAGTCTTTTACAGCTTCTGGATGAGAGGAATTGCCCTGGTCGATTTGCGCGCTTATTTATATGTATCTGGCGCACGGCAAGACCAAATATGGCCATCCCTCGGTATACCAGTGTATATTACATCCAGCTAGAAGACGCTCTACTCTTTATTACATAAGAATCATTTTGTTTTACGTCATTCGACAGAAAGTTAGACCCAAGCTTAGTCACTGCATTGTAAATATGCCAATGTATAATCTTGAAAGCTTATAGCTTGCAGAATTATATTTCTTGCTGAGCAGACTTTAAATTCCTTGCTGAATTAGCGAAAGAGCCGTAATGTACAATGCCTATTTCTAATAACATCATACACTATTATTCCACACAGCAATGTACATTGCTCTTTTGCTTGCACAGCATTTATTTTTATTCCATTAATCAATATAGTTGTGATTTAGAAATAAATAAAATTAATCTTAATATATTTTAGAAAATTACTTGAATATAGATGAGTGAAACATTACTTTAATACAATTTAGAGAAAATGGCAATCTTATTACTTTTACTAAAAATTCTATCCTAATATATTTAATAACAATTACGAAAAATTCACACAAAAATGCTGTAAATACGTGGTGTTGTCATTTTCACAATCTGCAGAATTGATTTATGCAACATGTGGATTGAATAACCAACATCAGCATTGATTATAATTGTATAGTTGGCTTTGTAAAAATGTAAATATAATCAATCAACACGCATAATTTCACTGCGCTAATATCCTTGGAGGCGTTATCGGTGTCAGAGAAATCTTTTTCTTTCTGTGTCAGGTCGGTATCCGCGTGATAATATCTCACTGGGCATCCTAGATGTTGTAATTGGCGCGCAAAGCCCTCAACTGAATAAACCCCATGAGATTTATTATGATTGAATATCGCGACATGACTTCCTCGTAGGAGGCAATCCAACAACGCTGCGAGATTATCTTTATGCGATTTTTCTACGATAAATCTATCATGATCGGGTTTGTAATCATTGATGGTGAATTTCATCTTGTGTCTTCCTAAAAGATCTCGAAATACCATTAAATCATCATTATCAGCATCAGCATCGAGAAAGATTACTCGCAAAGTTGCCATAGCAAGACCAGCTAACTTATTCCATCGACCGCGGCAGTATTTCACAGATGAGAAGCCCTGGCGTCTGATACACTGCCACTCATCAACAATGACAACATCCGGAATTCCCCGCACACGACGCAGTGATTCCCATTGTACGATGACTCTCCGACCGCGATTGGGTTCAAAGGTGATATCTCACAAAATATCGTTATATGATTCAAACGATTAATCGGATTTTATCGTCTCGGTGAATGTTTTTCTGAACAAGATATACAGCACCGACTGATGCGGTTTTATTGATTTTATCGCCGCGGCGGATTTCCCTATTCCGCAAACTGACCCATCGACGTTGTCTTCATCAGCGATGATTTTGCAGCCGGGTCCGTTTTCGTGTGATGGGAGGTTAGTGTAATGATGAACTGCGACCCGGTCAGGAAACACGCCAGGATCATTGTTATTGTGGTATGTCAAAGACATCAACTATTTATTAAAATCGGGATCCCGCTGCTCGGTTGGTAATATTTCTATAATAGCGTTAATCGCGGTATTATTTGATTTTCCGCGCAAACACGAGCTGATTCGTTTGTTAATATCCTCACGTTGGATTATTATTTTACCATATCCTCTTGGACAGACCATGAAAAAACAATCTGAGTGAACATAAACGAGACAATTATCGCATTTGTCCTCAGGATGGTCGGTAATATAATTGTATCAGTGTCGGCGATTGCAAATATTACAGAAATGTCCTGGCGGTTGAACCATTAGTCTGTTACCGCTGCTATTGACTACGCAGGTAAGCTGACCGAATTGCCCGGTTAGCGCGAGGGAAATCTTAGATCATTATTAGAGAGATTGTCGTAAACCCTAACGATGAGCGGCTGAATCGCGGTTGAACAAACTAGCGAATCAGACAATTTGATGTTACCGCGTGATATTAATTTCTTACATCGGGCCGTCGGTTTATCAGTTTATTCGATCTTGTCGTAAGAGTTTTATACTATGAAGTGGCAGCTTGTCTATCGACGTTCCACTCGGGGTTATCTTCAGTGGCAGCATTGATTAATTCTCGATGTTGTTCAAAGGTCACAGGCACGGCTTTACAAGACACGTGATATCCGTTTGTCGTTTCGAATACATAGATCTTAGAACAGTATATTGTTACGTGCTTAGGCTCGAATAAGCAGCAACACAGAAAGAGTGAAAACTAACAAGCTTGTATAAATTGAACAATGAATTTATTAAGTACAATTATTTTCATAAAATAAATAAACTTACGGTTTTAGAGAATCAAATCCAACATTAATCCAATATAGAATTCACAATAATAATCAACTAATGGAATTGTAAGAATCCTTATAAATAAATGTTCTAATAGTTCCAGGTTCGAATCTTGACGATGTAATCCAAAATGGCTGACAATGTCACGTGATGCAGTTCTTGTTTAATTATCATCCAAATGAATTATGAGCACATGTTTTCTCCTCCAAATAGATAATAAATCCTCTTTCTTCAATGAATTGACACAAAGTCCAGAACAAAATAATTAATATTAACACTCAAACATGAATTACACAACTGTTAATTTTAAAGCCCAAAATTCTACTGAATTGTTCTATCCCAAACAAGTCTATATAACTTTTTCTTAAGTAAACAAGTGATCACGTGATCTTTCTAGAAATTCATGGAAGGTCACTACCTTCAGCAAGTCACGTATTCTATATATGTCCTACACCCCAAGAACTAAAAATAAAAGTTATCCTTGAAATTAACCAATAGTATTAAAGACCTGTTTATCAATCTAAAGCAAGATCAGATAAAGAGGTAACCAAGCCAAGGTCAAACACTTGTTTACAGTTAAAGTGGTCAACCTGAATTTTCTAGAAAAAAATCTCCCAATTAATGAATATTAAACCCTAAATGACAAATTTGGATTTAATAATTATAAATAAATAAAATTAAATCCAATAGCCATAACAATATATTATTTCAACGTCTCCAGCCTGTATTCGGCATTCGGAATATAGCCTTACAGTGGTTCAAGTCCTACTTAGTCAACAGGACAGAAATTATATCTGCAAATGGAATACATTCCAGCCCAGTTGACGTATGTTGTGGTGTTCCACAGGGATCTGTTCTTGGACATGTTATCTTCATTCTATACATTTAGCCACTCTCAAGTGTCATAGATCATCACCCAGTGTTGCACCAATTGTACGCTGATGACACCCAAAATTACAAGTCTAGCCACCCAGCTGAAGTAGATGCTACCATGCAAGGAGTAGAGAGGTGCATTTCTGATGTGAAATCATGGATGACATGTAACAAGCTGCAGATGAATGATGATAAAACTGAGGCTATTCTGATCACAACACACAGACTTTCTCATTCACATCCTTTACTTCAGAGAATAAATATCAGCAACACCAACATTAAATTCTCACAGTCAGTACGAAACCTAGGTGTTACCTTGACAGTACTCTCACATTGCACAAACATGTCATGATCATATGCAACGTTGCATATTTTGAAATGAGACGCATCAGTTCCAGTCGTAAATATCTTTCAGTTGATGCCACTAAAACACTTGTATATTCATTAGCACTTTCAAGACTGGACTATTGTAAATCAATTCTGTCTGGTTCATCATAATATTTACTCCAGAAACTTCAAAAAGTTAAAAACACAGCTGATGGATCATCTTTAGAGTACCTCGATCAGGCACACTTTACCACTGCTCTGTACCCTACACTGGCTATCAATTCGATACAGAATCAAACACAAAATTTGTGCTCTGTGCTATATTTCACTGACAGACTCTAGTCCAACATACCTATCCAGCCTCACCCATGTGTATACACCAGCAAGATACTTACGCTCTTCTTCTGACAATCGTATGCTCAATGTTCCCACTGTGAAAACGAAGTCATATGGACAACGTTCTTTTGCATACCAGGGCCCGGCGACATGGAATGAATAGCCCATTGAAATTAGACACAAACACACCGTGGCCCCTTTTTAAGAGTGCTCTTAAAAACTCACTTGTTTTGACTGCAGGGACAAACTTAAGAGATCTAATAATGTTTTTATCTTATATGTTTTCAGCAGGTTTTTTTCCCTCCAAATTCATTGTTATTGTCATTTGTTTTTCTGTAGTGTAGTCATATCATTTCAGATGGTGTAAAGCGTTTAGAGCTTCGAAATTTGGATTTGTTTTGAAACAGGTCCGGAAGGTCTACCGGAGAGTAGATAGCTGGAAGTGGTGTACATTTGTTCCTTGACATTAGTTTGTTAGTTATCTCGAAGAGCTCTTTGCAACTGGAACTCTCCGTGATCGTAGAACTGTAGTGGGATAATTTGGCTAAATGGACTATGTGACGTTCTTCATAGCCGCTTCACAAATTTCTTTATGAACAGAGAGTGTGGTGGAAAGCCAAAGCCGCTGCTTTACGGCGGTGTCTTTTAGCAGTGCGAAGCTGGTCCCTAACACTGTTATACCACGGAGAACACTCTGTAATCGGTACTCTACACTTTGTGGCTGGGGCATGTTTTTCAAGCAATCACCGCAGTCAGTTATCGAGTTGTTTTGCTGTAGGAGATAAGAACGTTGTTATGTTTTCGTGGCTGTCATACATTAGTTAGGTTATGTTTAGCATACGGAGGTTTTCTTAGTAGCAAACAATGGTGGAGGGTTAGGGACTGTTACGTCGAGATGGCATATAATGCAGAGGTGATCTGACGTAAGTTCGTGGGATACAAGGGTGGAATTCAGAATACTTGATTATTAGGTCCTTGAAGAATCCGGTCTACAATGTGACCATGTTTATTGTCGGGATGGTTAACTGGCTGTTTTAGGTTGAAAACATGAATGGAATCTAGGATTTTTGACGTGTATGGGTTCCAGGACAGTCAAAGTGAAAGTTGAAATCTCCATGAATAATTAGGTTGTCACCTATCTATTTTCCATACTCCAGAAGATTAGGCAACTGCTCCAAAAAGAGAGATTAAGTCAACTTGTTTCTTTTACTAGGAGGAAGACGGTAGAGGTAGAAAAAATTGTCTGACCTTTGTTCCATTGTGAGCGTTGTTTGGACTAGTTCAAACTATGTGTGGCAGAACTTGAAGGTTGTGTTGTACTTAATACATTTTATCGTGGAATTCTTTGTGATTCCACCTCTGCGCGAGTGCGGGGGGAACCACTTGATGTAGTAAGCGATGGGTGTTAAATCGGCGCACTTGGGCTCATCGGCTGATGTCTTTAGCTATGTTTCTGTCAGGAAGAAGACGTCGATAATCTGGTCGTTGATAAAATTAACTATTTCTGTGCGCTTTTCCGGTGGTTCCACTGATTGGCCGTTGAATAATGCAATAGGCAGTGGTATCTTTGATACAGTAGACACAATGGTTGACGATTTAAAATGGATTCGCACCAGGATATTAAAATTAACGGCCGAATTTTTAAATTGTTTAGCTGGAAGGGGAGAAAGGGAGAGAACTGGAATTCTCCTTCCTATATTACACTGGCCAGCTTTGAAACAACGTTTTGTTTTATTTCGCTTCTGTTTACATTTAAAAGTAATGATGAATGTAGTCATAGTTCTTTTAGTCTTGAGCACACAGTAGTATGAAGAGCCAAGGAGTGGTCATATAAAGCAGTTAATGAGGGTCTATCATAGCACAAACGGGTTAAATGGCGATCAAGTGATGACGGTTTATTAACAAACAAAGGACATCTTAATCGTGAATGAAGACAGCTGAGAAAAATTCTAATTTTTCTCGTTTCCAAAAGAAGGAGATGAAGAAACACATACGCACTGAACAGCCAATAGCATGATGAAACACAATAATGTAGGCGAAGATAGACAACAAGCACATATCTCATGAAAAACAGCCTAAAACCGGAAGAGCTGCGTCAAACCGGTTAAGCGAATAGCGGCCATCGTTCCGGACACTGATGTGGCTTTGGAATCGTGAAGTATGCTTGTTTACAACAATATCGGTTATGATATTGAAATGGAGCCTTGTAATCGTGAAGAATTTTTGCTGACAACAAGATCTGCTATGATACTGAAGTGGAGCCTTGGAGTCGTGAGAATGTTGTTGACAACAAGATTTGCTAGGATCTTGAAGATGACCCATGGGATCGTGTCGACTTCGCTAAATCTTTATGTAATAAATGGCGCGTGCAGATCATGTTTAGGACAACACAACGACGCGAGACTTTTTTTTCAAACTACACGTAAGCGTAGCAAAGGCTACACAGTGTTGCCACGATATTGTTGCATTTATTAAATACCAGTCAAAATTTTAAAGTCCGCAGTTTTGACTATCATCCAGTTATAAATAAGTTAATGCGTGGTTTGCAAGAAACACGAGAACATACGTGATGACAACACCACAACAGATTGGTATCGAACACAAAATTGCGTCGTCCACATTTTTTCTTCGTTGTTTACATTGTCAACCTGCAAAACACATAGCTTTGGTAATTTTGTCAGGTATTTATTTATTTTAACATGACGGTCCACTTTCAAGAGATTGTAGAGATGAATATTTGTAAAGACGCCTATAGGTCACTAAAGGAAAAGTCAAAAACACCACGTCTTCAGATATAAAAGAAAACAATAACTGTACCAAATTCGTATGTTTCTCATGCTAAAATTGGGTTGAAAGCAAAATAGTATTCCGATAATGTTAATAATGACCTGGTTATACGTTTGAACTAATGGTCCTGGTTTTCAAGTATTGTGTCAGGGGCCCCGAGTGGCCGAGTGGTCTAAAGCGCTGTCCGTACCACTGCCATCTCACCTTTGTCTGCGTGTGTTCGAGTCTAAGATTCGGCAAATGTAGTTATGTGAGAAAGCTTGTCAGTAGCTTCTCGTGGGTCAGTGGTTCTTTCCGGGGGTTGTCCGGGTTCTTCCTCCACCATTAATACTGGCCGCCACGTATAGCCTATATTATGCTGATTTGTTTGTTTGTTTGATTAGGATTTTTAACGTAGCTTTAACAATTTTTCAGTCATATCGCTACGATGTCTGCTGTGAGGCAGTTTATAGTGATGTCTAGCACTGAGGCATCATGCCACAGACATGTAGTATGATGTCCCACCCAGTCACATTATCCTGACACCAGGCCGACCAGTCCTAACACTAACCTCTTAATGCTGAGCGTCAAGCGAGGCAGCTGTTAGTACCATTTTTGTAAGTCTTTGGTATGACTCGGCCGGGGATCGAACCCACGACCTCCCGCTTCCGCGGCGAACGCTCTAACCACTAGGCCACCGGAGCGGTCTATATTATGCTGAAAAATGGCGTTAAACCACAAAAAAAATTACAAGTATTGTGTCGTTACATATTTCCTACACTTCAGTGGTAATCTTGGGTTACTATATAAATGGACTTACATACTTTTTAACCGTATTTTCTGTAACCTTTATTACTAGATTTACATCCTGATATTTTGTATCAATTAATTTCATTTCAGCTGATTCCTAAACAAATTTCAAGTATCGTTCTGCTTGAGTAGTGCATTTCAAAATACAACGGCGCCCTACTGGTGGCGATCCCATGCCACGAATGCACCATTTTAACCTTTTTGATGAATCCTGTCACATCGTAGCCGGATCACGGCTTGTCAGTATCTAGACGCATTTCCGGCTTTAATTTTTTTCTTCTGATTCGTTAGGAAGTTTAATTTGATACAACTTATTTCGTTGTTGAAAATGGTAGATGAAAGATTAATCTTTATCCTGGGCAACTTGACATTCTTGTTTGACATTATACTGATTTTTCCGTTACATTATTTGATAACATTTAATCACTGGTACTATCATGAATAATATTCATAGAATTGGCATTTGCATGAAAATGCTTGTGTTGTAACATTGTTGTAGCCTATATACAAAACTTAACAAGCCCGTCATGTTTTGTTATGTATGTTCACACACCCTCCCCCCGAAAAACTCTCTCTCTCTCTCTCTCTCTCTCTCTCTCTCTCTCTCTCTCTCTCTCTCTCTCTCTCTCTCTCTCTCTCTCTCTCTCTCTCACACACACACACACACACACACACACAATTAAGCCTTTGCGACCATTAAGTACGAAGAGGAACCGAATTTATTCTTTTACAAGTAACCCTGTGTGGAGAAGAGAGCGAATTTTTATCTGCACGTACCGTTTCAGCACTATTATTTTTGACGTATCGAATAGTGTTATGAGTATATATCTTAACATTAGATTTCTTGCACTTCCTGAACACATGCTTTTTCAGGCGCAACATATTTTTTTTTTCTTTTTAATAAAACGCACACTAAATTTTCTCTTTATTTACACGATCTAGCAGTCAACATATACTATCCACAATATCTTCTTTGCACGGGCTGTAAAGAACACCAATTGACCCATGCATTCATGCTGTATACAGCGTGTGATCAAGTTTACTGTTCTTACACGTAAAGAGAACGTCTTTAGAAAGCTTTGCTTAAATTCTGGAAGGCTGAATATTTGCTTTGAACTGGACGTAAACTAAAGATATTTGCAACTGCTCCCACCCACCTCAACCATGAAAAAAAATCGATGACAAAGTATGGAACGCCATGGCTGTCTTATGTTTCAAATTAGTTTAATGTAGGGTTCACAAGTCATGTTTTGGGGGTCAAATAATACTTCAAATGCCTCTTTAAGCATTATGCCAGGTCAACTCGAGTCTTATATAGTGTTGCTATGCCATGATGTTATATAAATGTAGCCTAATGTAGGGTTCATCAGTCATGATTTGGGTGTCAAATAATACTTCAAATGCTTCTGTAAGCATTATGTTAAGTTAACTCAGATATATATGAGTTTGCTAAGTTATGATGTTATATCAATTTAGTTTATTGTAGGGTTCACATGTCATATATTATTTCATTTTTGCTTAATGTTGCATTCATTTGTCATTATTTGGGGTTAAAACCATACTATGAATGTTATTTGAAGTGTTATGGGAGGTCATCTGATCTTATACAGGGTTGTCAAGTCATGATATAATTTCAGTACAACTTAATGTAAGAATCACCATTAATGATTTAAAGTCAAATGACAATACAACTGGTCCATAAAGTATTATATAAGGTCAGATTAACCTTGCTGTTAGTTACTAAGTCCTAATATGACCGTCCTTATTGATGCATGCTGTCAAGATTTCATTGTTAAATCTATACAATATGATAGATCTATAATAATACAGTGGGTCTAGTTGCCGTTTCTTATGCCAATATTATTCGTTGCCGGTTCCCGTGGTATGGTTAGTTCTCAATAACATATGCATTCATTAATGTATGATAACATAATTTCTTCTTTTTTTTTTTTTTTTTTTTTTGGATTATTCGTTGGGTTTTTTTCCCTCCATAACATGGTGTTAGCTTGTTACTGCGTAGTCCTGTCAACTGATGCTGAATTGTTAATATTTTTTTCAGGTTGTCACTATTTACGTGTCGTTGCTAATATTGTATTATATGAATTCTGATATAATTTCGTGTGGTAACTTTGCCATTATGTTGTGATTTCGTTATGTTCAATCGGAACACATCCAGCTACTTCTGCGATGCGCGGTTAATATCTCTCTACACAGACGTGAAACGTTGCCGACCGTTTATATATGTAATATCATCTTGCTAAAATAAGCAATTATATGGCTAAGATGCAGAACGTGGTATGTGGGAATTTATTTTATGTTCTAAAGTACTGGCTAGAAATATGTATCAGTCCTTACCGATTGCAGTAGCAGATTTCTTTCTGGATCCCGCGCTATTTAGGCGGTTTTATATGGAGAGGTAAGGCAACTATTAGAAACGGTGTCATCGATGGTTAAAGTAATGCTGAGGGTCACTTATGGTTGTTTTCTATTGTTGTGAAAGGTCTATTGTGCAATAGATAAAAGATAACTGTTAGGTGTATAATGAAAAGTGCCATACAAAGTCACGAGACGTCACCTCTTGTTATAGTTATAGTAATGTTCTATGTACATATTACTAGTATTATATAAGAACACCCACATCCTATTACATCCATAAAATAACACGCAACCACGGTAAATATAGCCACAACCACAGCAGCAACAATTTATACTACTGTTGTTGTTGTTGATGGTGTTTTAAACACCACTACTGCTGACTGTACTACAACATCTACTGAAAGCTCATCATGAATAATAACATCATGAATAATAAGACATACCGGAGGTTAGCAATTAAAACATTTTAAACTAAACGATTTTATTTAAAAGAAATAATAAGGAAAAGAGGCTTACACTTCCTGTTTAAAAACGCTAAGTCACTGTCATCAAACTGAATGAAAGGTGATATAATAGTTACAGTAGAAATGGAAGTGCACTGACATGAGTGCACTGAACTATTGAACAAAGTCAAATTCTTCTAAACAGTGTTGTATAATTTTCGCTAAAGATCGAAATATAAACTGATTTTTATCCCATTCCTAAAATGCTCCCGCGTCGTTTTGTTTTTGTAATGCTTATTCTGCCTTTCTTTTCTTGCAAATTTACAAATCTGAGTAGAGTGGCCTACAAGTTTATCCTAATTGTATAAAATGCGACAACTCATCTATACTATACAAGTCTTATACTATTTTCATGTGTAATTTACTTATGTTTTTGTGTGTTCTTACTTCTTCCTTCTGGTTTGTGATCACAGCAAATTATGCTTTCCTGCATGTTTTAACTCCATGCCACAATACAATGTTTTCCCCCACATTTTTCACAACCTAGAAGATTGTTATTCATTAAAAACAACAGCGAATGTGCTTATTTCCTGTATCATTTGTGCTACATACAGCTCCGCTGCTGCTTTGCAGGACCTGGATGTCATCTATGTTAATATGCATAATAATTTGTGCTGGCTCCCAGCTTTCAGGCAATTTAACATATCTTTTCTAATTATTGAGTAAAACAATATGCCAAAATCTTGTACTTATGTGTGCCATCTTAATTGTTGTATAGACAACTTTTTGGTTGTAAAATATGTCTTACATATTTTCTCCTTTAAGTCTTCCAATTGGTACATAACTGATTCGCCAAGAATTAATTGCCTTATTATAAATATTTTCTCGGGAACGTTTGGGATGTAGCCCTTTACAGAGATTAATTTGCATGTTCAAATTCTGACGTATTTAAATTATTTGAAATGTAGGCATTCGATTTTTATCAATTGCAATGTAACTTACCAGGAATGTCCGTGCTCGTGGTTTGTTTTCCACTTTGCTTGCTTTGACTGGATTCATTTCCCTCAATTAGCTTTCAAAAACCATAATCCTATTGTCTAACATAATTTCGAGCGAAATACACATTCTAGTCTTTAAAATTTTGTTAATCCTTGTTACTCCACTACGCGTGTTTATGTCAGATTATTATGAAATTATTCAATGTTTTTCTTTTCCATCATGTGTATAAATTTAAAAACGTATATTTTCAGTTTTCCCACTTTGAATATTTTAAAAATATACTGTGTATGTCATCATTAACTTTTTATTTTCACTTTTTTCCAAACCATATAATCACCACGGTAAAAAAAAAACTAATTAAAATGCAGCAATTTCTTAGGCTTGCGTGCCGACTATATCTGCTCGACACTGATCATCTACGTGACTTACTTTAGATCTTTCGTGTTTTGTACGGCAATATGTTTTCAAATGCTTGCGTAACATATATTGTATTCGATTTAACCAGTTCTTCAATCATTGCATTTTTTATTCGCTTAATTATTTATAATTAATTATAATATACATCGGTATTAGCATCTGGACTGTCATGAACATAATAAATACTACTTTTTTTCAAGCATTTAAATATACAACGTTGTCCAAACATTATGTTTGAAAACTTATTTTTAGGTGTTCACATGAAACAAGCAGGACGAAAGTCTACAATTGGTACTTTTGTTTCCATAGCACCGTTCGCGCCCGCTTGACATGACATTACAGTGTGCTAAGTTAAATAATGTGCTGTCATTGTTCAATTAAATTGATATTGTAAGTTTTAGACCAATGAGCGCGTAGTATTCCAAAGTATTCCAATCAGAATATTCGCAACATTGGTAAACGGGCTGGCGTTGCTTATAGGTGTTAAAGTAAGACGAATTTGATGTATACATGAAAAGGCGAATATTTGACGTAAGCATAGGTACCTATTTATTACACTACACAAAGTGTAGTTTGAGATGTGTGTTAGTTCTTAAAAAGGTCACAGAAGTGTCCTCCAAAGTGATATTATATGTAGCACATGTATTATTTATAGGTAAATTGCAAATAAAGACGCAAAATCTAGTGGGACCTAAGACAAACGGTGCCTTCCATAAATGACGTATTGCAATTTTATTGGATATATTTACTCCTCCGACACATTATCTCACAGAACTCAGACCTCATCACATATGACGTACACAAAATTTTGACACTCACTCATAAAAAGTTGGGGAAAAAAATTGGTTTGGAATTATTTTGTATACATAAAAACCAAGAAGAATACAACACTGTTCTGAAGCATTTAATACTTAATATCTTGATTGATTCGGGTTTAGTCCTCTGGAAACCTGTACTAAACATACAAAATAGGATTGGAAAAATACTTAAAATTCAAAGCATGCAATTGGAGACATCTCATCTCATGAGTTTATTTCAAATGTTCTCTTCCTCCAATGGTGATACTGCGATGCTACCTAGTTTACCTTTTCACTGGTAGATGGCGCTGATGTAGTTTTTGTGACCTCATCCCCACCTCACTCTCCCAAAAACTTACCGATGGAATACCCTTGATGCGCGACGTTACATGCGTTTGGAGTCAGGTAAGTGTATGCGCATCATTAGTTGAACACTTCTGAGTGCAAATGAGGTCCTTACAATATGAGGCAAACTTTTGAATAATTGTTTTCTTGGATTACGAGCAGGATGAAGGGCATGCCTGGGCATAATATGTAAGACATAATAGTAACCCCAATGTTCGAGCTGACAATTAATTAGTCTCGTTCAGTCAGATGTTCCGTAACTTTTCGAGATCTACAACGAGTGCGAGTAAAGGACTGTACCGATAGGTGTCGCTCGCTTCCCTTTCCTTTCTTTCTTTTTTTTTTTCTGTCTGAGAAATGTACAGTCTATATTGTAAAGACTGCTGACACGGTTTGTGGATAGACAGTAAATATCAATATGTCTCTTTTGTTCTTTAGCGATAGTTGAACTTATTGGTGAGGACGCCGACCATTTCCAAACTTTAGGCTGAGATCTCCTGGAATCATACGAGAGTCTATTTAAATGAGAGTAGTAATTTGCATAAAGTAGTCCAAAAGTTTATCGCTTTCTGTTTCATTTATTTTTAACTGACCGTAGTCACACTCAAGTTGATTATGCCGTAAACCAGAAATAGTTCATCAAGACTACATGACACTTGTATGGCGAAGATTTCACACAGCAACACGACAAGTCTGGTTCAACTATCAAAATAAAATAGTAAAAAGGAATGCAAACATAACACCTCGAGGGACAAGCAAACAATAGCAAGACATGCAGATATTTAGCATTAAACAGAGATAGCTCACTAGCATCAAGTTAAATACGGTTTTATGAACAAAGTTATATCTGCGGAAGGAAATTAGTAAGTGACGCAAAGTGATTGAATTGTAATGTCCTGTTTTATCAGTATCCGAGATAATTACCTGATATAAATTTATGGTGATACTATGTATTATTGATTTAAAATAAAATTATTTATTTGAGTTAATCTATTTAATTCAGATAGCTTAAAATGTTAAATAGATTTTAAGTTAGAATCGTAATATAGTGGTGTGGTATCTGGTACGGCCCAATAAAAGTTTAAATTCCAGCGATGTAATAGGCATGCAAAAAAAACCCCATCTTTTAATTCAATACCTCTTTTGCGCCTCTAAGGGATGGGCATACTGTGACGTCACAAAAATGACGACAGTTCCATCAAATATGGGGTATTTTATACAAAACTAAGATTTGATCGTTAAAGGCAGAGCACGTGTGTCATTAGAACTATTACTACAATTATACATATTTGCAAAGTTGAATTGATAAAATGGAAGACAGTACATTAGAACTTAAAGCTTGGTAGACTAAGCAATCTATTTACGCATAATACAAATAAAGTAGAAAAAGGATTACTTTATAGAAGGGATTATTGGTCACACAAGTGAACAGTTCCAGGCAGACATCATTGATATACAACATCTGAAACATACAGACACGGATAAATACACATTGGCAGTGATATGGGTTTTTTTTTCCTTCTACAAAAACACCTGTGCTAAGAAAGTAAAAAAAAAAAGAGATAAATTGCCAGAACAATATTCCAGTAAAAGAACGATAGCACCACAACCAAACAGCATTATCCAGTCGAACTTTCAAAACCGTGATATATTACTAAAATTTTCATCTGATCCGTAATTTTGCTGACCCAGTATTAAAGCCTCTGTATTCCTTAAGAAGGTTAGCAACATGTATTGCAATTACAAATGATCCAATGCATTAACTTCATAATGATATCCCTTCTTTTGTGAGGCTGTTGTAACTTTGTATAAGTTTATTTCTTTTATTAGGATTTTTAACGAAGCTTTGGCAATTTTTCAGTCATATCGCAACGATGTCTGCAGTGAGGCAGTTTATAGTAATCTCTAGCACTAGGGCATCATTCCGCAGACATGTAGCATGATGTCCAACCCAGTCACATTATCCTGACATCACACCGACCAGTCCTAACACTAACGTTTTAATGCTGAGCGCCAAGCGAGTCAGCTGTTAGTACCATTTTTGTAAGTCTTTGGTATGACTCGGCCGGGGTTCGAACCTACGACTTGCCGCTTCCGCGACGGACGCTCTACCCACTAGGCCACTGGAGCGGTTCAACCTTGTAGAAGAATGATTATTTACTTCGTTTTAATTCTTCAAGTGTTGATTGAAAGTTATACCTCTCAATACTGTATCGTATCAACCATCCTTATTTTCATGAACTGTTTGATTCATATCTGCCCTGTCTACTCGTCTCATTATCAGTCATTTTCTTTTTCTTTTTAATCTTTTCGTAGGTTTGTGGGTTTTGAATAACAGTTAAATCCTTCCCTGTTCGGTGGAATATTAATGTTGTTGCAGATCGTATTTTCTGACTTGAAAGTAAATACGAAATCTTTAAACAGACTTTATTAATTATCGTATGCATGAATTTGACGTTTGCCAATTACGTGCTCCACATCCAGATGTTGCGGAGAGCCAAAACGCAACAATGGATTGACGAGAGAGAGAGAGAGAGAGAGAGAGAGAGAGAGAGAGAGAGAGAGAGAGAGAGAGAGAGAGAGAGAGAGAGAGAGAGAGAGAGAGAGAGAGAGAGAGAGAGAGAAAGAGAGAGAGAGAGAGAGAGAGAGAGAGAGAGAGAGAATTAAATTCGCATTAAAAACGAGATCTATACAAAGTAAGTCAGCTATGTTTTTCGAAACCAATTAAATAAACGCTACATTTGGAGTTAGGGAGTGCTATCGTTGGGAATGATATGTTCTGAAATGAGTTTTGTCATTTAAAAAAACGTGAAAGCAATAATCTGATTAGTGAATCAAAAATGTGCACAGAATATAATTTCGTATCCATGTCCATCAGATCTCCACTTTGTCCCAAATATCGATTTTAAGTAAATTCTGCACGAGCAATTAGTGAAGTACTTGAAAAGACCAATCCGTGGGATGAATGACCGTGAAACGCTGTATACTTGAGATATAAACTTGAATAATGGAGATGGTTATTACTAGATATAAAGTTATACTAAATTTAAAAACTGAATTCAAATTAAACAACAATATCAACAAAATATGGTGTTTAATTATGGTTTCAGAAGATTTTAGATGAAAAGATGAAATTAAAGAGGATTCTAATGTCGGGATTTGGAATTTAGCACGCATAATGTAGAGAACGGTGTTCTTATGTGAGAATTTCTTAAAGTGACTTGGAAAGTACTTTATTCTGTTGTTTCTCTTCAAAACAAGTGTAGATTTTCTCAGTTGCTTAACAAATATGACGTATAAGAGAAATGTAAGGATAAGAAAGTTTAATTCAGCAGGTTTACCTAAATTTAACGTTATTGTCGTTTTCATAATATTAACTTTGCAACTTCGTATTTCGCTAAAAAGCCACTATTTATGCACGTACAAACATTAAATGTCACCTTGGCTTTACCAAATTTACGGTACAATCATGTTCAAGCACCAAGGTTTTAATCACCTTGAAGTTTAATCGATTCATGGTAGGGTTTGATGAATGTTCGATTTTTATTGACCTCTAATTATATTAATCTTCAGAGTTATAATATTTATGCGGGAAATTCATCATAGTGACGTATATCAGCAGACATAATCTCGTTGCTATTAAAATATTTGATATGTCTGTTATTGACCTCAAAATATATTGATCTTCAGAATAACAACATTTATGCACGAAATGCATCATAGTGTTATGTAAAGAAAAAATTGTTGTAATCACAAGAGAGAGAGAAGAAGAGAGAGAAGAACTCTCTTAAAAGAGTGTCGCCGCGATGATAGACAGCTACATCTGAAATTGAAGAGTCAACGTCAGTTTTCTGCTGATGCGAATAACTAATCTGACCTGATTCGCGCATTTCTATATATACGTTCGCGGCCAGATTCAGGGTTAGACAAGGTCATACCCTTCTATGCATCAGACAGAAAACTACGAACTCTACAATCCGGTCGAGACCAGTTCCAGCGGGTGAAAACCATCTTATTGACGTCATAAGACTCAATTTTATATTTGTCTTAACGACGTCAGACCAAATATGGATATCCGTTAGTTGGAAGCCATCTTGTTTTGTGATGTATAGAAGCCTCTTAGAGAGAGAGAAGTTACTTCACCTTCATTAACCGAATTGAACCTTTGCCAATCACTAGGTCAGAGACATATTTTTACTAATGAAACCTAGAACTGTAGCTAAGTCAGCAAACGCATGTATTATGGTATACAATCTTACACAACACTGTACATTAGTTATTTGTACTGATGTTAGGGAGTATACTTATACACACTGCCTTTCATTCCACTTGTTCAGCAACCTTTTTCATTCTGTATAGTTGTACTTTAAAAACAAGTGAAATTACCTTTAATATATTTTAGAAACTACTTACATATAAATAAATAAAACATTACTTTAATACAATTCAAAGAAAATATCAATCTTTATTAATTTTACTAAAAATTCAATCCTAACAATAGTGACGTACATTGACAGAAACACTATCGTTTCTATCTAAATATTTGAGTTTGTTGAACAATAATTTTTATTTTTTTGTTTGTGCTACTAGTTGTCCAGTTCTTCACATCTGTCTGCTTGACTATTTCCTTACTCATCCCAGCAAGGTACAATATGAACTTGTATCTGCTCATGCCATATATATATATATTGTCTGAAAAGAAAGCTTCTTTGGGGGGGGGGGGTGTGTGAAATCGAGTCAGTTTTACCTGATATTCCGCATGTAATTTTGCGACGTCAGGAAATACTCAAACATAGTAAATGTAGCTTGAGAATAATTTATGTTTTTGAAATATCTCTTTTGGTGGCAAGTTGGTATATCTGGTAAATTTATATTAACAAACTCGTATATCAGACTGGTGTTCGTTACTTTGTTTCTTTGTTTCTTTGTTTCTTTCTTTCTTCTCAGCCGAGTCATACCCAAGCCTTAAAAAAATGGTACATGCAGCTGCCTCTCTTAGCGTTCAGCATTAAGAGGTTAGTGTTTGGACTGGTCGGCATGGTGTCAGGATAATGTGACTGGGTTGGACATGTTGCTACGAGTCTGCTTCACGATGCCAGTGCCAGGCATCAATATAACCTGCCGCACCGCTGACATTGTTGCGATATAACTGATACTTTTCTTTTTAGAGCTACTTTAAAAATCCAAATCACACACACACACACACACACACACACACACACACTTCTTCTTCTTGTTCTTTTCCATGTCGTTTCTTACTGATTGTTTCAATACTCTGATATGATTTTAATCTTTCATATGATATTTTGAACATTACATGCTTAGTTAAGCTTCTTTTACTTGGCAGTATTTTATTCTTCTAAGGGAGATAATCTCTGATAAGTCATTAAACCATATGGCAATGCCCCATTTCTATTACATATATCAAGGCAATGCAATTGTTTAAACAAAGTTATGTGCTAGATACTGTATTAATTGAGCTAACGAGCATACACTGTTTTTAGAATATACATTTTTGTGTGTGTCTAACATGTAACATAACACAAGGGAAGACACCAGTCCGCACCCCTCGGAAATTCCAACCCTGCTAGTTCATCTTAATTGCGTCTTCTAATTTCCAACTTAAGCTAGTTGTACTCAAGAATTTTTCTGTTTTCAATAGAGCTTGATACACTTCGTTCAATTTGTGACATATTGGAGAAAATGCAATAATTGTTCGCCAATTTTGACGGCTGGACAAGTGCTGTCTGGCAGCGGCGCAGCGCCGTGTTTGCATTCGGATAGTCTTGGATTTCACCATTGACCGAACGGTCAGACGAACGCCGATGCGATATTGCCACGTGATCAAAACAAATGGCCTCACATGTGGAGATCGATATAATCTTGTAACTGTGGTACATCTGTATTTATTTTTTTAATATTCACTTTCTTAATGAAACAATATGAACTTTACTAATACTTTTGATTTTAAATATAGCAGTCATTATATTGTGTTCTAGTTTAACCACCAATTCGTCATAAAATTATTTTTACAAATAGTTTTACTAGTAGGCGAAAATGAAGGAAACATATAACACACGTAAACATATGTTGATAATATTGCATATTTTACACACAGTCATCTCAGAGATTCCTTTTCCAATAGATTCCTTGATACATTTTACGTCGAAATTGATATGAGGTGATGTACGACAGCCTAAATATAGCCAAAGATTAACATAAAAAAATATCACCCTATTTCACGAGGGGGTGAGGGTAACGATTTTTTTGCAAATATTGCACACTTCACACTATGTCAGCTAACATATTTTGGTTGCAATAAATTCCTTGATCAATTCTACATCTACATTGATATCTTGCTTCACACGACACCACAGGCTTTACCAAATATTAAGATTGAAATAGTAACCCTATTTAAAGAGGGGGTGAATGTGACGATATTTGGTTCAATATTGTGCATGCGTACTGCATCATGTACTTTCCAAAAGATTCTATTTGCAATCAATTCCTTGATACTTTTTACATCAGAATTGATTTAAGACGACAAATGACAATTTATGTTTGCCAAATATTAAGATCAAATGCTATCTCTTTTATGAAGTTCGGTGGGAAGGGGCGTGGAGTGTGTTTTCTGGGTATCTTCTGTCGTTGTCTGGATGAACCTTATTCCACGTGCGGGTCAATACGACGATATTTGGTCTAATATTGAACATTATACTGCATCATGTAACAAACATCAATTGCAATGAATCCCTTGATACTTTTCACTTCGGAATTGACGTAATAACGATAGTATGAACATAAATATTTAGGAACCGTGGAGTTGTGTTGCAATCAAAACGTAAATCTTGCGCTTAGTCTCAGTTGCATTACAACTTGTTCGTGCATTGTGCAAGTAGGGGCCGACTGGACAACTTTGCATATCACCGACATCTGACCTCTATATGAGTGGTTTCGAACCTCATGCTCGACCGACATGGGTATGGTGAGTTTTATCCGGGTTCTTCCTCAACCAAAAATGACAGCATGTATATCCATCATGGGCTGAAAATGGCGTTAAAAGCGTATCAACACAAACGAGTATTTTAGACCAAGACACCACAATGACGAACAAAAATAGGATATTATTAACTATTCATAGTATTTCTCACCATTAAGAGACACTACCAAGTCTGACACAACTTCATAAAATACTGGGCGTGTCGTCAATCGACTTCAATAAGAGATGGCTTAATTTCAATAAGCCTCAAAGAGTAAATGATGACGACCATCACATTGATCAAGTTATTCCGTCAGCCTCATTTGATCTGGCATATACTATTATATTACTATCAAGAATAGCACATCGAATAATTTGCAACTCAAATACGTAGTCTGCATATACAAACAGAGAAACGGACACATCTTTGGCATTTATTTCTGTTGTTAATTAACAACCAATGTGATATTTATTTAAAAAATAAATTCTTGCAGTCGTCTTTCAATTCATAGTTTACATTTACTGCTAAATATATGCCTTTTATGAGTGTTGAAATGTATATCAATGAGATAAGTTCGTTACTTATCTCTACATCCAATTTGGAAAAACGAGAGAAAAAGAATGCAAATAACAGGCTTAAAAGTCTAGATCTCTTTCTTTCTTTCCCAAACACATTCACGCCATAGAGTAGTTGTAAAGAAAAGTAACACGTTATCTATAAATTTAAAAAACGGTTTGAGGATGCGTACTAGGGTCTTTTACAATTCTATTTTATTATGATATATCTGCTGTGTCAGGTCATAAAATTAACGACCTTAAAAATAGTCATCAGCTACCTTATCCGGTTGACTACCAGAAAGAAAAGTCCGCACAATACTTATATCTTAGTATACGCAAAAGTTCGTTTAGAATTATTTGTTTATTTATATCTAATGTTATGACATACTTGCAAAATACACAACTGGCTGCATTTATAGTGAATATCAAAATGATAGGAAAACCATGAAACCGCACACACTTGTAAATGTATTAATGGATTGATGTGTTGAAATGTATTATGCTTGCAGAAAGTCTGCTCAAGCAAGCATGTCAATGACCATCCATAGTGTCTTATAATTCGGACCTAATGAAAAGTAGTTCTAATATGTCGTTTTTCTTAATTTAGCCAAGGAGCTTGCCAGTCTTATTGAAGCTCCCTAGAATTGCAATGAGAAATCACTGTTAAGAATAACAAACAAAAGAAGAGTACCAAAAGTCAATATGACAAGAAGGTTTGAAGTTATTTATTGATTTTAGAACCATATATAAATATTAGTCATTCTAGCTCATTGCCCAATTCACCTAGCACGATGTCAAGATAAAATCACTCTGCAGAGGCTTCAAATTCAATTTTCTTTCTTAAAATTTAATTTAATAGCAGTGTTTTAAGTACATGCTTCCATAAGTGATAACATGGACAGCACGCAAGCACTTTATTGCACTGTGTGATATATCTTATCTGTTTTCCCTTTTTTGTTACCTATTTGCAAGATGGACTAAAGTGATACAAATATAAACATTCCATTCTGTAAAAAGAATCAACCTGCCACCACGATCTCGGATTCTAAGTAATCATTTCGTCAAGACTGATTCACTTACAGAACACTTCATCGAGCATAGCTAAATTCCTTCTCGTGAATACAGAATAAAAAGATTATGTCAAAGATCCGTTCAAGCGGCTGGTGGGAGTTTTTCGGCCTTCAAAATAACTGTAACATTAATGTTAAATCGTAATTTTAGTAGCAGGACAGGGTGAAAAGCACAAAGGTTTTTTCAAAATTTAAGTTTGTTTCCCTAGCATACAGAAAGTGAAAATTTAGACACAACTTTCAATAATACGAATTAAATCCCAAATAGTCTTAATATAGTTATAACAAGTCCAAAGGTACAAAGTTCCAACTGAATTCCAGTGGTATTCCAGATAAGTTCTAGTTTTTAATGTGTTGACGCGCTAATGTACATGTAGCAGGAATTTAGCGATTGGTTATGGTCTTTAGTCCTTTTAATGTATCATAATAGTATAATACAAAAATGTTTTTGTTTCAAATATATAATTCCATATTAATGTTCCAAATTAATAATCAAATCGAAGTATATTTGAGATAGGAAATTTATTTTTCTAGTGAATACTACTTTGAATAAACAAGTCCATCCAATTAAAATATTGAACGCTACAAACGACAGTTTCCACCTCAGATGTTAAATGCAAGAATGAGCAATTTCTCATGAAAACAACATTATATTAAAAGTCAGGAAACGAAAGTAGAAACAGAATGAGGGTCAAGAGTCCATTTCTAGAATTTTCAAAGTTTTCAACAGGATAAAATCTATTACTAAACTTATAATAAAGAACACGGAAACATCGGGTAAAACAAATTCTTCATTGGGGAATTCAAATGTCCATGACCCAAACCCAACTAATCATATTGACCTCCATTGATAAGGCTTATAACATTTAAGCCACAATCATAGAGAAGTATTAACTATATATTATTTGCTAACAAAATGAAAAGTTGCTCAGGTACACAGTGAACTTGATTTTGGACAAGGTCAAGTCCAAAATACAATTACACATAGCAAATAATTATGGAGGAAAAAAAAAACTAACAAATACAATGTAAATATACATCACAAGACTGAAACTCAGCTAAAAGAAACTGTTATTATACACAAGGAAAAGTAACTTAGACCTTACTTGGAATTTATCTTTAGTTCTTTTTTCGAATTTATTTCACAAAATATTCATAAAGATGTTGAATTTTTCCACAGAAAACGTTTGTCGTGAAGAATTTCGGCCAGTTCTTCGTTAAAACTATTGTACAACCGTTTTAATACAGCTTTGGTCACATCCAGCATGGGTGCGGCATTTTTCTTACGTTTTGTTTCATGAACTCTCTTCCTGTTAGCCATTTCAATTACCTGTTCTTTTGATAAATCTCCTGTAATAATAATAATAATAATAATAATAATAATAATAATAATAATAATAACAATAATAATAATAGCAATAATAACAATAATAATAATAATAATGATGATGATAGTAATAATAATAATAACAATAACAATAACAGTTATTATTATTATTATTATTATTATTATTATTATTATTATTATTATTAGAAGAAGAAGAAGAAGAAGAAGAAGAAGAAGAAGAAGAAGAAGAAGAAAAAGAGCACCATTGGAATAAGAGCAAGAAGAAGAGAACAAACAAGTATAGGAGATGAAGATGATTTTTGTAATATAAAAAGAACCTTTTGTTTTGCAATGAAAATACTTATATTGTGCGTAGCTATAATGTACTGATGATGTTGATGTGATGAGGATGACGACGACGACAATGATCTTCAATTCTTAAACGGCGGCTTTAATTCTTCTTTCCAGTAAAAGTAAAAATTGGACGGGAACGTGTAATTGTTAAGTTTATTTGATATCTTTTGATGTGATATAAATATTTCAAAAGCAGGTTGTCAGATGATTTATATAAAGCTAACACCCACTTACTTAAATTTAAGAAGCTAAATACGTGTTGCAACACTGTCACCGGGTCTTGAGAATACTCTTCTGTCATAAGAAGCAAGAACTGGTGTCTTGAAAAGACCTTCAGCCACTCCTTTAGGAAAACTGAGTAGAAACCAACATGTATTCTAGCCTGCAAAGTAGAAAATGTTTATTTACATATAAGCCTGTATTATAATTATTTTATATTTAAAATACTCTTAAAAGCAATATGTCAATTTTTTCCAATTGCAAAGAATTTACAAAACAAGATGATAAACATGTCGTTCATTGTGAAGATTTTCCAATCAAAATAAAAAAAATCGCCAATTCTAGATGGTTGGTTTCGCTAAGAGTCAGTGTTCCTGTATTCTTACAATTTTTAAAGTTTCTTTTTTTTTAAGGTTCAATCTGAAAAAACACCCTACGAACGAAACAAATAAGGACACACATTGCTGGAATGGAAATAAACATAATATCTACATTATGTTTGTATAAATAAGAATAAAATATTCAACTATATTAAATTTGTAAAAACTTACGGTCTTTGATGTTGTTTCCTTTAAGAAAAGTGAATGTAATATGACTGAACTAACCTTTTAGATACATGCAGATACAGCATTTACCTTGCATTGAATTGATTTTTTAAACAGTCTAACTTATTATACACGTCTCTAAATACATTCCATCTACGTCACGTACTTCGGCTTACCAATATCAATATAAACCATTTTGTCCATATGGACTTTAACGTATGTATGTAACTGTCCATGTACTTACATTAACAGACACGTGAAATTCTCTGGAGAATAAACACTTCCGGAGGGAATTCTTTCTGAGGCACTCATGGAGGACATATATAGACCATTTGACCTCCTCATGGAATCCTACTGGAGTCATCTTTCCCAGACCCAAGAAATAGTAGTCAGAGTAAAGCCTTTTATGCAAAATAAGAAGCAAAAGCACCAACTCAGACTAAATCTTTTAGATATTCTTCCTGAAAACAGATCTTTTTACATCTTTCTTACTGTTCGTTTAAAGATCGACGTAGATTTGATGAGCCATCATTTTGAAACATGTGCGTGTCATTTTGTTTGTCGAGAGATAATAGGTTTGAAACGTGCATACACTCATGTTACATTAAAAATGATTTCACAAGACTATATCCGACTTTAAATCAGTATAATAACTTTAAAAAAAAAAATTAAATTAATTGCCAGTCTTGCAGCAATTGCATTAGCAGAAATATAATGCACATGTCGCGTTGATTGATACAAGAATAGTTTTAGTTTGGTTTTCAATTCTGAACCATAAGTTTGAAACTCAAAACCTTATACACTCGACGCTTAGCCTGTTATACGTAGTATTTGTCATATTTAAGATTTATCTAAGTCGGAAAGCCTTATAATCAACCTAACATTAGTGGGCAGCAAAGCAGGTATTCAAAACAATGTCTGTTTTAGGTTATACACTCCCTCAGCATGTTTAAAACAAACGCACCGAAAGCGCCTGAAGCTGCTGACATAATCCTCCGGTGTTTTACTGATGTTCTAATAAAACAAATGAACAAAGAAAGTGGAATAAGCATTCATACGATTCATCGTACATTTTTTCCCTAGATCAACGGCGTCAATAATTAAATTTCTCAACTCACTATTATCATATTTAATTGATTAAGTAGCGCATGAAACACGTGTAACATCCCCATGACGTCATTCTAAGCCGTCAGTACACACTCATACCAATAAGTTATACGTATTTCATAATATTTTATTAAGAGAGTATTTGATCCAGTGCATACGTTCTTTTTATTAACTTGGATTCAAAATAGTAATGTGTGGCTATAAACACACATGCCTCAATAAACTTAAAACATATGTAATATCAGACAAACTGGGTATTGTTTTACCTTTCCATAGGATCTCTAAAAATGAGAATCATCTTGACATCCGGGTTCATGTGCCGAATTAGATGTGGTGTAAGATAGGCAGGCTCCAAGAGGCCATAATTCTGAGGTATGTCCGTCCAACCACTAAAATCCCAGAAATCCATAGGCGTACCGTCACCTAAGACAATATAAAATGAGTAATTCTGCTTATCACATTTTAATCCTCTCTGTACACCTCAATGGCCACGCACTAACATGTCAACAGTTGTCAGAATTTGGGTCATAGTTTAAAATCCAATCAGGCAGATGATGAAGATACGATATGAAATTACAAATGTTTATGTACTCGAACAAAAACATGCATTTACCTAAATTAAGAAACTATTTTTTTTAATATAAAAAAGTATTCCTTTATAGACAAACTGTAACGATTATGAAAAGAAAACTAGTCATTAGTTATAATGTATTAAGCTTTCCCAGATGAAATAGTGCTTCAAATTGTTCGTAAACTGTTATGTATTGAGTTTTTAAGACGGTATGACAAGGTTTGTGCTTTCAATGACGACAACAATATCCAAGAGCAAGAATTGTATCTTGAAATCTTTTTTGCAACAATGATATGCCTTCAAATGATTGGATTATTGATACATAATGTAGAACGCATTTTCAGTAAATTCAGATATGAACTGATAAAATAAACGCTTTATTGATATCGCTGTCAATACATTCTCACTACAGAAATAGAACTACGAGCTTTTCCGATGAATATTTTCTACGAAGAAAGGTGATTAAGAAAAGAAACAAAAAAAAAGAATAAGCAGCGTGACTGAGTGTGAATAAACATGGCGCTACCAGTGACTAAATAATGTAGGCCGCTTTTGTCGACGTTCCGTTCGATGTTCGTTGCAGCGCCACTAAAGTAGTTCAAATAATCTTCAAAAGTTTGAACTTGAGTCGAGCGCCTCAACCAGTGACCTGGAATATTACATAATGAAAGATAAACAGATGCTTGTCAAGAAATTAATCCTAATTGCTACTTAAATGCTTCTCGTAACCATCTCACACTAAAAAGTCGAAACCATATTCAGAAGAAAGCGAATACCGGCTGGAAACTTTAAACCAAAAAAGTACATTATACGTTTTTTTTTAGCAAATTCAGTTATTAATAACGTTGATAATAATAAAAATAATAATAATAATAATAATAATAATAATAATAATAAACATACATACATACATACATACATACATACATACATACATACATACATACATACATACATACATACATACATACAATAAATTGAACCCTATCACAGAGAAGGGTGGAAGACAGCTAAAACAAGATATTATTGATTATTGATTTGGCATGAGAGGTCATTTCATTCATATTAAATTTGCAAAATAGTTTCTTGTTTTAAAAATTTAATTTTGAAATGAGAGTAATTGTAAGAATATAAGAGATTATATACCGTACCGTACGATCCAAAATACTGATAATAAATAACAAACCACATAATAGTGTATTGTGATCACTGAAATATATTCTGATGCCTCGGACGTTACTTTTTTTTTGCGTGATGTTTCAACGTCATTTGTGACATCATACTGCATTATTGTACATGTTACGTATTTATATAATAATTACGATATTGGTATATTACGTAACGAACATAGCTGTCATGTGATAAACAAATTACTGTATCCAAGAACAAATTGATAATTGATTTCAGGAAAGATATTTTGAATACACGTATTTATGACATTCTAAAAGAATACAAAATATCGTGTGACAAAAGAATAGAAAACATCAGACTGTCTTTCCAATTAAAACTGCGGAGATTGTAATTTAAACTGTAAGTAAACACGTCCATCTTATTTCTGAATAAACATGTTCGCGAAACTGAACTCTGTAATTATTAAATATATGGAAAAGAATAATACTCGAAATCGTGATGGTCTCCACTAATATTTTTTCTTTTTAGCAAATTCTTTTTTTAAGAAAATTTTGATTGGATAAATTTATTGTCTTTTTATTTCATATATTTTGTTCACTTTCCCCATCTCATCACCGAAAACTGCAAATATAAATTAGACTTTTTACAAGGCAAGAATGGAATGTATAAAACTTGTACAAGATTTGATAACTATATTCTTTCATTCGTCGAAACATGTACCATATGCAATTTACAAGCAAAAGGGAACCAGAGAGGTCAGATATTGTAAATCAGTGCAAAATTTTTCACCTAGACTAAAGGTAATATAAACTTGAGGTTTATAAATATTTATAATTTTCTCTTTCTATAAGATTTGCTTAATGAGCTTATGTGTCTGTCAATTGATTTGCAGATAACAAGCTAACCAAAGTTTGTTTTTTTTTAAATAAAAAAAAAACAGCGGGACGTGTTAATTTGAGACACAAAATCATGATATCGCCTTTTTATATGAAAATTCCTGTTCCATGAAGGTTCATGATAATATATATTTTCACATCATGTCTTTAAAAAGAGCAGTTTATTAAATATGTGGGTTTAACATCAATCGCACCAATGCGTTTAGAATTCAGCACAATGTATGTTTGCACATTTTTAATCTTGTTTACTCGATTTGTCATTTTGTTTTCTTAAAATTAGTTTGACCTCACTGTTTTGTCATAAACAGCTAAAAATGGAACTTTGAATCTTTATGCTGACCTAATTACTGACCTTGATTGAGAATCAAGTAAACAACACTTTTAGCATTCATTCGTAATGTGGTATGGATAAGAGTGAATGCGAGGCTGTATTCAAATATGTGACCATAGATTTGAAAAAAGTTTTGGTGCAGTAAACAAGGTTTTATTTTTTTAAAATAATTTTTATTCTTAGAGTAAAATTATAGTTTTTGTCAGGGTCATTTTAGGAATAGGTGATGTAAAGATGATCACGTGACCCTAATACGGGTATCTGCTTTGCGTCTCAAATTACTGTATAACCTTTGTTTTAGAGAAATAATCTCAATCGGGCGTACAAACTATTGATTTTAAATCGTTCTCTTCTGTTGTAGCCAGTTTTCGAGTTATATGTTAATTTTTCTTCATATTAAAAGCAGACTGGGGTTTATTAGACTCAACAAATGTATTGCTTTCAGTACATGACTATTACCTTGACCTCTTCGAAATAAGAACACTTGGAATATGTATGTCTTGATTCTGATGCCTATTTTTCAATTTGTAGCAATCAGAAATGACGTGTCCTTTTTTCTTGCAATATGTACACGTAGGAGTTGTTGTTGTAGGGTTTAACGCCAGAGATGAGATGGCAGTGATCACTATGGACACAGTTCTTGACCTCTTCAAATAATACAAGTTGTTTGATATTTTCATAATCTCGTTCAACTTTCTTTGTTTAGCACCCTCTATCAAATAGCTGCTCTATTTCCTGTAGCAAATTCGACATGAGTTTGTTCAGCTTTTTTTTTTTAGGTTCAACATTTTTGCTGAGTCGCTTCAGGGACTAACTCATAACCCCCTAAAGATGCATTCCTTAACCGCTTCACATTCACCACTTCTGTGACCTGACACTGAAATATAAATATCACTAGCCTTACCAAGTGAATACACATTATAATAACTGAAACTAATGGCCATTTAAAATTTTCAGCAACGTTTTTCTGAAAGGAGACACTAACCTAATATTCTTTGTAAGATCACAATTTCAATTTGGATTTGTATTATGAATGTGCTTTTCACTTGCCAGATCCATTTTGTTAATTCTACATTGATACTACATCTCTCTCTCTCTCTCTCTCTCTCTCTCTCTCTCTCTCTCTCTCTCTCTCTCTCTCTCTCTCCGATTGCAAACGCATTTGCTAGTTCTGTAACTGTATTTGGTCCTTTTGTAATTCCGATTGCAAATGCATTTGCTCTTTCTCTTTTTTGAATATCATTAGTTCGTTTTCGTTCTCAAATTGCATGTGTCATTTTTTCTCTCTTTCTTCCAATTGTAACTGCTTTTGTTTTTATTTTTTCCGAAGCTCCAGTTTTATTATCTCCAATTTCATCTTGCATTTTAATTATAATTCCTTTACTTTTATGTTGTAGTCTGATGCAGACTTACTGATCGAAACCAAAGTACTTTTATCCAAAACATTCTTTTCTAGCAAATACTGGACCATACTGTTTCTTATTTCTTATTTCGTTAATAAATTTTCGCCGCAAAAAGATCGTATTTTTAGGCAAGTTGAATCAATTCATCTTTTCTGAAAAGATCTAATTGTTCCTTGATGGGATTTGAAAGAAAGATTTCCACTTTTGATGACATTTTTGTTAGACAAAAATAACCAATTTCACTTGGGATTTTTAAAAGATTTCAAACTCTAGGGTATATTAAATTTAAAAAGAAAACAAACTTTTCTGAAATATTTTAGCCAAAATTCATAAATTACGCGTTAAGGCTCCAATAGACGGAAACAACAACAAATAGAGTGAAAACAATAATCTTTGTAAAATTTAACAAAATAATTCATTTCCCTCGAAAAATGTGAAAATGAAAGAAGAAACAACTTGGGTTTAAGAATTAAATCCAAAAATAATCCACGAATTAAATTTTAAAAGTACTAGTAATGAAATGTTCTAATGAATTCAAATCTGAGTCCCGATGAAAATCCACGATGGAAGGTGATGACATGTTGTCTCCTGTAAAGTGTTGTGGTCTTCATATCTTTGTAGAAAGACAAGAAATAACACTCCGGTGATGGAGATCCGAATACATTTTTTGTAATAGAAATATCTTGGTCCAATAATTCTGTATGATCACTCAAATATTTCCAGAGAAACGAATTAATCTTTTAAAATCCAAATAATCTGAAGAAAAATATAACTCGAAAACTGGCTATAACAAAAGAAAACGACTTGAAATCAAGTGTTTTTATCCCGATTCAGATTATTTCTCTAAAACAAAGGTTATACAGTAATTTGAGACGCAAAATAGATGCCCGTATGATGGTCTAGTGGTTATGTTTCATTATGTTCTGTTAAAATGACCCTGACAAAACCAATCGTTTTACTCTAAGACTAAAAAAAATGTTTACTTCACCAAAACTGTTTACAAGTCTAGGTTCACGTGTTTCAATATGGCCTCGATTTCACTCTTATCAATACCACACTACGACGGAATAATAAAAATGTTGTTTACTAGAACTAGGTCAGCATAAAGATACAAAGTTCTATTTTTAGGTGTTTATGACAAAACAGTCAGGTGAAACTAACTTTCTTAAAAAAATGCCAAAATGGAGTAAACAAGATTATATTATAATAGCAAGTAATAGTATAAAATATTTTAACATAAGCAAACAAAGAATTAAAGTAAAATAAATATAAATTAAATCAGATATACGTAACAACAGCATTTTCCAACTGTAAGTAAAAACCTCGAATTTTCTTTTGCATGCTTAGTTCTTGGTTGTCTATTATATAATTTGTTCTGACCATTGAACGCTGGAATAAAGGTAGGCCGATAAATCAGCCTTCACCCATGATGATATTGACGCTGGGGTCAGGGGCTGATTTCACCTATTCATTAAAAGCTGCAATTATCGGTAGACACTTTTGGTTGCACACATCGGTGTACATTGTACACACTTACCGGTATTTCTCCTGACTGTGCAGCTACTATCGGCTGAAGGGTTGTTTTGGTGGCATGTATATTCTATTTCCTGAGCAAATTCTACGTTTGGTGACTTGTAAATCTACCTGGAATAGCACAAACATCTGTCATGTGGTCAATTTTGAATTTTGAGCTTCATATGGCTGTTACCAATTACCGGTATGGTTCTAAATTATTCTCAGGTTTGTTCCGGAATGATTTGCATGCAGCGAAATAGCACATTTTAATGAATAGATGACATCATACCCACATCATTGTCCATCAGTATCAACACAGATTTGTGATGTTGATTTATCGGACTAAGACTCAGGCTGAAAAAGAGTCGTAATATCTTGAATTCTCCAGAACGGTCTAAATTCTTTTATGAAAATTTAATATTTTGTTGAAACTTTCAGAATTTTGCAACCATCAACCCAGGAATAAAATGACTTTCTGGTGTACGTTTTAATATTGTTGCAATTCGTTTTCAGACTTTGAACCTCTCTCACACAATCTCTTTGAAAGAAATATCAACATTATCAAAACTATGGCAAACAATGCAATGTAAAAACATCAATTTGAGTATAAAGTTTGAGAAATTTTATGAAACCGGAACCAGGTCATCACCGTATCTTCGCCAGGACCACCACATGGTTTCCTTCTTTAGGATTCCTTCGTTTGGGAGGATATCCGGATGATTCGAGATTTTATCAAAAAGATCAGTGGAACCACACTTGTCAACCCCAATCACTTGAAAGTAAGGCATACAGCACAGGGTGTGGTTGTTGTTGTACCAGCAAGGGTTTTTGAATTGTCGAAGAGTTATTGGTGTTTCCTGCAAGAGATTTAGAATTAGTAACATAAGAGTTCGAATTTTATGAGCTTTAGTTTTCTAATGTATATCTATATCTATATGTATGTTTCCACCACCAGGGTCCAGGAATGAAAACGCATCGTTTGCTTACATGACTTTATATACCAAGTGAGTTTATATTAAAATTCCTTCTTCCGTAATACGATATCAGTTCACAATTGCTATTTATGGATGTTTCTCAAATCAAGCTCAACCAATTTTAACCACAGGTGCACGACGCGAGCTTGATGTTGTAAATAAGCAAT
This sequence comes from Unio delphinus, assembly GCA_029339505.1. Classification (NCBI taxonomy): domain Eukaryota; kingdom Metazoa; phylum Mollusca; class Bivalvia; order Unionida; family Unionidae; genus Unio; species Unio delphinus. The sequence continues at coordinate 8,457,945 of JAQISU010000004.1, read as the reverse complement.
AATCTGAAAGAAAAAAAATCACACAGAGTGACAGCTTGATGTTGTAAATAAGCAATAATCTGAAAGAAAAAAATCACACAGAGTGACAAAATTACGACAGATTGCAACTATGGCCCGTTCTGAAACAGGACCTTGTCTGTCATACTATAAAAGAGACAATGTAAGTAACTGTTAAAACTTCGTAATACGCTTAACTCGATTTCCTTTGAAGGCACACGACCATATTTATATTCGTCAAGTCATCATTGATTTTTACGAGTTGCATCCAACTGTAGTTATAGGTTCCGAAATGTACGAATTGCGCGATTTTGGCTCCCGGGACAAAGTTACGCTCCTGTGCAATCAGCTCTGCAATAATTGAAATGATTTCGGTTTTCTGCAACAGAAAGCCTACTTAGCCGAATTACGCCAATTCATAGTTTGCTACAGATTTCTAAAAGTCTCGTGTAATTTTCGATAACTTTACCATTTTCTTCCACATGAGGACTCTTTATTACAATTATTTAAGTTGTGTAAGTATTTTGATTATTTAATGAGAAATAGAAGTCACAACTGGGTTCTGTTACCTCTAGTCTTTCAAAGAGTTTATAGCGTTACGAAAACCTGTGCAAAAAGTGATATGCTATTGATCTCATTACCTTGTCATTTCGATCTGAGCAGTAAACATTGATTTCATAAAAGTAGAATTACTGTTACCGGACTCGACATGTTTCTGATATATTTCTTTATGTATATTGACCTATTTATTTAATTATGGCGGTATAGGTATAAAGCATTTTTGCCTGATTAATTAATTAATAAATTACAAATACAATATTATATTACTGGATTAACACATTAGCAAATTACAATAGAGGCTGCGCCCAATCAATACAAACTTTCCTACCAATTCACTTACTTTAGAGCAGCAGAGAGGGTGAATCGGACAACTTTTTTTTTGGTTATTTTTTATTATACCTTTAAAACGGTACGAATAGACCCTTCTCGCGAAAAAATAAGTCTCCGACCCTTATGATTGTTCGCGTTTTCGTTGATGTCGCAACGTCGTTGTCACTCACCCTCTCTGCTGCTATGGTTTACGGTGATTTTAACCGAATATTTGATCAAGTCCGATACGATATCGTGTCCTAGGGTCTGCTAAATTTATTGTCACAAATCCGTGTGGTTTTGACTGAGCGTGACTAAAGAAATTTCTAAACTGATTATGATTCATATCACCGCTGCACCAAGTTTGATGAATATTTCGTAGCGTATGAGTATCAACGCCGTTAAATACACACAACACATTGCAGTTATCTCTGATCACTTTTGGTATTTGTGTGCACCGTTGAGTGACATAGATCACATTAGTGTTTTTATGCCTGCCTCGGGAAAATATTCTAGCAGGATTTTTTTGATTATCTAACATGATATCATCGTATACCACTAAATTGTTAATACTTCCATCGATGTCTTCCACGGAAGGGGCTTCCTCTATATCAGTAATAAACTCAATAAAATCTTCATCGATTTGAAATTCTTTTGCTTTCTCGTTAAAATCCTTTAGCACTTCATAGCATCGCTGATCGTCTACACTCGGGGCTATTAAATACAATTTGTTCCATTTCAACCATCTCGTTATCAAATTAAGTAGCAGTTGTGTCTTTCCGCTTCCAGATGGTCCGATTATAATCATTCTAATTGAATTCGGCAACATTTCATGATGTTTAATAGGTTCCCGCCGTCGGGTAGCTGAATAATCAATTATATTCATGCCGTTATATATAAATTATGGATCTATATTGTGTGAAGTGTAAAAAACGTACTGGCACAGATGACATGACGACGATTACAACTAAAAATAACCGATCAGCGCTTTCTGGTAAATGCGTACAATGTAGTACAAAGAAATTTAGATTTGTTTCTAAACCCAAGGAACTCAAGGAACCTTTAAAAAAAAACGAGGAGGTGATATCGCAGCCAAATTAGCAAAACTCCCTGGAACCCCATGGGCAAAATACCCCGGAGAAAAGCACCTTCCAGGATATAGCTACTGTGGACCGGGAACAAGACTTGATATCAGACTCAATGATCAAAATCAGCCCCGACCCGGTGAGGAACCAATAAACGCTATTGATAAGGCCTGTCACCTTCATGATGTATCTTATAAAAGCAGTAATCTGCAGCACAGGCATCTAGCAGATGTGAAATTAATTCATGCGTTAAATGCTATTTCTGATAAATCTTTCAAAGAAAAATTGGCTTCCTTTTTGATAAAATCGGCTATGAAAAGTAAATTGATGTTAGGTGCTGGTAATTAATAACAACATGGAATCTATTTATTATTCCCCAAGAGGATACTGGAGGGGTAAATCAGCAATCCATAAACTCGCTAGCGCTGCAAAAGTGAAAAAAACCACTGCGGCTCATTGGTTATCCAAACAGGCACTATGGCAAATTTATCTACCACCGCCTAAACAAATCAATTTCTCGCATTTTGATGTGACAGTTCCTAATGAAGTTCATCAGGCTGATCTATTATTTCTGCCACATGATCGTGGTTACAAATACGCTTTAACCGTAGTTGATATTGCAAGTCGATACAAAGAAGCAGAACCGTTAAAAACAAAATCAGCCACTGAAGTGGCTTCTGCATTTGAAAGGATTTATCGAAGGAGCCCTCTGCACTGGCCAAATCTGTTACAAGTTGATCCGGGCAAGGAATTTCAGGGTGCAGTGTTATCAATAATGAAAAATCATAAAGTCACTATCAGACGAGGACATACTGCGCTACATCATGATCAGGCCATTGTAGAACGGTTTAATAAAACCCTTGCTGAGCGGTTATTTGGATATCAATACGCAAAAGAATTCATCCAAGAAAAAAGATCCCGTGAATGGGTTAAAAGGTTACCAGCTGTGATTACTGCACTGAATAACGAGATTACTAGAACCATCAACATGAAACCTATCAATGCGATTAAAAAGAAGTCAATACCTGAAATGGAAATTCAAAAAGATTTTAGCGTTTCCCAACCAATTCTTGGTAGTAATGTCATTGTGAGGTACTTATACGAACCAGGAGAGCTTGAGGGTGGCACGAAAAGGGCTACTGATCCTATTTGGAGTGTTACTGCACACAAGATATCTAGTATAACACGATCTACGGGTAGACCTCCAATCTATAAACTGGATTCAACTGCCCCTCAACGGGGTTTTACTAGACAACAATTACAAGTGATACCTGAGGATACTCAATTACCACCGCATGGGCTTAACTAGCACCCTTGCGTCTATTGCACTCAAGACAAGTCAACATCACATTATTTCTAACATGACCGAGATTGTTATTTTTTCTGTCCACGGTAAATTGGCGAGGATTCTTATCCGAATGCTGCCAACGCATTATACAATTGCAACTCGCGCAGTGATTATTCTGTTGTTGCTTCAGAGTAATTATTAATTCAGCATCAATATCAAATTCTCGTTGTTTTTTTTTTTCTTGTTGTTTGTAACCGGAGAGTTTTTTATCAATAATATCATCTATTGTGGTGTCATTATCATCGCCAATGATTTCATCATCGCCACCAATGATTTCATCATCGAAGACAATTCTTCGAAGCTGATTTATTTTTCGTACTCTAGACACTGCGAGATAGACTAAATTCGACCATTCTATGCGATTATCTACCATCCAAACAATTGTATCCGATATAGTCAATCCCTGTGAAGAGTGTATTGTTGCTGCATAACCTAGCGTCCATGGGGATTTATTAGCACGCAATGCATCTTCAACGACATTGATATCAACCAGCACAATATCATTTAATACGAGAATCTGCTTTTCACGCCCTGACTCTGTCAGGCCTGGAATATCAACTTCGATGTTCTGTTTTCGTGTATCCGATGGCCTATAACATAACGGTACTGGAAGTGTTGCAAATTTTTGTTTATGCAATTCAAATAACTTCATCTGAAGTGTATCCCTGACTATTTTTCTACTTGCAATGATAAAATCATTTGGTCTCCACGCTTCCCAAAACTCATTCATGGGAGTTTCCGAAATTATTTCACGGGCTATTTCACACTGGATTCTATCCGGTTGTAATCTAATTAATTTCTTAAACTCTTTTAATTCATTATCAAGTGATCTATGATCAGTATCAATTTCTTCATAATAGTCTACAAAACCCTTTAGCCATTCATGGGGAGATGCACCGACAAATGGTGGTGGTTGGCCGTGATCCCCGCACATGACGACTTTTGTATTCTTCAATAACAACCACTCAAGAAATATTTTTAAGACATCTTCGGACACTGTGTCTATTTCATCCCAAATGATAATTTCAGGAATAAATTTCTCTCCCATGCGCTCAGGAGTCCATTTATCTCCCTTCCGTCTAAAGAAACTATGATAAGTGCAGGCATTTACCCCTCGTTGTTTCATCTCTCTGGCGAGTCTGTGAGTCGGTGTTAGCACAATCATGTTAGAAACGCTAGCGTTTCCACGACGGAATAACTCAATTACCCGGGTTGTTTTTCCTGACCCACCACAGCCGTTTAAATAAACTGTTTTATATCTACAGATTGGATCCGAAATCGGTGGTGCACTAGAAAATTCTGAACACTGATTGCTTTCTAAGTAATTATTTTCAATGGTAACATCTGCTGATGGAATATAATCATGAAGCATTTCCTTCTTAATTCTCCATGACCCCCAATTCTCGTTGCCAGTAGCCTTAAAATCAGCCATTTTGCTATTTATGTAAAATGAGTCAGTAGCAACTCTAACTGCGGTGGTAGGAAATCTATTGATCATTGAAAACAGATTGATAGAAGCATAACCAAGCATAGAAGCTCTCAAATATGTGTACTGCGGATGGTATCCATCAGTGTAAGTAACAATTGTACCCAATTTGGTTCCATCGGACATAAATGCGTCCTTACGATTGACATATAGGCCCCTATTCGTTAAATCTTTGATTACAAAATCGTATTCAGCATTGTCTATAATCAATCGTGAAGAATATCTCGTATTATCATCTTTGCCACCTTGGGTAAATTTACCGATTATTCTTCGTCCAAGATCTTTTGCTTCATTGTTTCTGATTTCAAATAACTGTCTGGACCAATCCATAATTTGTTGTTCATTAAAATCAGGAAACAGTTTTCGCTCTTCGCTAATTATTTTTTTTAGATCAGGTTGGGGTAACCAGACTGATTTCTGTGCTCGATAGGATATAATTGCTTCACCGACAATTAATGATTTTAACATCTTACAATCAAGCATATACCGTAATAACACTATTGGCATCCAGTGTTTTTCAGACATGTGTTTACCAATCCAAAGATAACTACACGGATGAAGCCCTTCAGCCATTTCAAATGATACTACACAAGCGAATCCGGTTAAATCGAAATGTGGCAGTGGTCCATTAATAGCAACACGGGTCATTTCGTGTGTAGGGTGTCCAAATCGTTTGAAATATTTCTCACACTCTCCATACCCAAGAAAACTTCCTGGATAACACGCAATCATATCAACTGAAATAACGGTATCAGCGGTGTATTTTGTGTTCCATAATCCTCCATGGCTGTATTCAAGACAGGACAATTTGACATCTGATAAGAACTCACTTCGGGTTGGTTTCCACGCGTTTTTCTTTCTAGCAAAATGTGCTGCAACTGATGGTACTGTAAAACAGTTTGCTAATAATTGATCGTTGTCTTCCCCCAGAGAACTCTGGGGAGAAAATTCACTAGCTAGTTGTTTCATTTGATTATGCAGCTCTTCAGTACGGTACAATTCTCCGTTGGGCCTTACAAACTGATCAAATCTACATTCTTCGTCTGAAGTACTATGAAATAGCCACACTGACACAGAATCGTTTTTACTCAAATGGTAAATAGCATCAAATAATTTCTGCTCTGAAAAAAACTCTTCGGTTCCAAACAGAGTTTGGGATAGATATTTTACGGTTCTATCCCGTGGGAATATTGTTACTGCAGATGACCACGCGTGCGCGTTATGATCAATAATTTCAATGGGAGTCCCTTTTGATTTATATTTCGATTCGTATAATACTTCTCCGGTGATTGTCCTTACCGATATTGGAAATCTCAATGATATTTCTAATTTGGCTATATCTTCAATTGTTGCCCCATGCTGTTTCACTGTCAGTTCCCACTCGGTTATTTTTTTTCGTCTTAGATCAGTTAGTTTATTTCCCCGGGACGCATTTGTGAAGTGTTCCATTATTCGTGTTGCTACACAATTGAGCCCTGTCGAATATTTCATGGGTGCTAGTTTTGAAATATCAGGTTTTCATTGAGCGGATAGATCCCGTAAACAACTGCTGTGACAGGATAAGATCTTTCGTAGTAGGGTTTGTCAATTCCAGTCAAAATTCCTGGTTTTGAATCCTGAGTCACAGTGACAGTTTTTTTGTCCTTAAGAATAGGCTCGTATTTGTCCCTAATGATCCATTTTCCATTATCACGGATAAGAAATTTTATTCGAAAAAAATTTCTTTCTTCCCCAAGACGTGAGATTATCACTGCTGCTTTTTCATCATTCATGGTAGCGTCAACAACACCATCAATTCGAAATGTTGACCAACAATGAGCTGCCCCATCACGCTTGAATTCATTAAAACAGTCTCTGATTTTACTAATCAAGGTTCTATCAAGAATTTTATTCTTTGGTGTATCAGAAACTCTATCAAGATTGAATTGAACACTTTTCCAGGGCTTAATTTTCGATAATCTCTCGAACTCCTCCATACTATAATTAAAACAAGTATTTAAATGAAAGATTTAAGTATAATGAATCATTGCAAATGGCTTATGATTGGATCAGTGACCCCGTGTAACAAATCATGCAGAAATGAATTCTGTTGGTATCATATGCAAAGCTTTCGTCGTGGAAGCCTTGGTCCGTTACCCTGTATTCGATGTGGGGTTGGGGTCAGGGGGAAGTCGCAATTATGCGTTATGTGTGGCGGCAAACGATACAGGGAACTAAAACGCTATTATGATAAAAGAATAAAAAATACTGTCATTGACCCCAACGATGACAAAATAATAAAGACTGCTCAAGATTATATACAGAGACTTATAATTAAACCAAACAATGAATTAGAAAAATAGTGTTATTATACAAATGAACCAAGAATTCAGACCACACCCCCCGTGCTTGTTAATTATGAAGCATTCCGTAATGGTATTATCAGAAAATTAGATTTTCGTATGTGTCTATAAAACCAAGGGAGACAACTCTTAAATGATAATACCAAGGGAGTTATCATTGTGATTTAGCTTCTGGGTATTGTTTTATAGGAAAAGAAATATTTTCTTTTTTTTTAGTGTTTAAGTCAAATATTCTATCTCACGTGCGATTAATGCGTATTTCATAAACATAGGATGTGATCCGGAGATGCAGGCGTTACAGGATAACACACGTGTATACTTTCTCCCTTAGATTGTGTTAACTTGTTTAATGGGTTATTGTGATTCAGCGGCTGGGCATTGTTTTGTAAGAAAAGAAATGTTTTCAAACAATTATATTCTTTGTTTTAGTGTTTAAGTCAAATATGCTGTCTCATTTAAATACTGTGAAACACCATTAATAAGTAATTCAAGAAAATAAAATAGCATACCTTGCAGATTGCTGTATTAATTCCCTTTATATACTCTCTCCCTTAGATGGTGTCGAGTTGATAAGGGAGGGAATAACAACCCCTCCCACCTTAAAAATTACATTACAGTATGGCGTGGGTTATTTCCCCCTAAATTGTGATTCAGCGGCTTGGGCTATAATTAATTAGAAAAGAAATCAAATATAAAATGTTTTCAAACGATTATATTCTTTTTTTTAGTGCTTTATGCAAATATTCTGTCTCATTTAAATACTGTGAAGCACCATTAACAAGTAATTCAAGAAAATAAAATAACACACTCTGTGGATTGACGCTGCTGTATTAGTCACCTTATATACTAAATGAAAGGTTTAAAGCTGGGGCTTTCAAAGGCCAATCCGACCAGTCAAAAAATAACCCACGCCATTGACACGTGTGCGTGGTTGACTTTTACTCAATCATGCAACCGGGTTTAATTTCATGGGTTGCTTTGATTGGTCGAATTGGCCTTTGAAAATCAGCCCCGTCGTTTCATGTTTGTGATGTCTGTGCCGTCCCATCATCATTACATCATCATTGAATTATAATCCATCCTTAATTAAGTTAATTAAGTATATGTATACCTACAATTTGCCACAACACTCGAGTGGAAATATATACGGTATTTGTGCTGTCCTTAATTAAGTATATGTTGTGACGTCACCCCAAGCATATCTTCTGGGCGGTCTAAGATGGCGTTTGCCACGTTAGGCCTCCCTTCCGGAGATGTATGTTTCGGGTTTCCTTTGGGCTACTTGGATGTGAAGGCAACCAAGGAGTTCCAAAGATGTGTTGTCGTATATATGTAACCTCTAGGTCATTTCACGTAAACATACCCTCTTGTGATTCTAACCCGTTATTTGACGAGTTAGATTCACTCTTAGGGGAATATGTTTCCGGTGAATGTAAATATAAATGACCTAAAATAAATAACATCCATGGATGTAATTAGCTCTCCGTCACATTTGGGTAGCCCCGTATGGTGTTCAAAAATGAATTACCGGCCAAATAGTGTCAAATCGAGATCGAAGAAATCTCAGAAAAAAATGGAAATACTCATAGAAAGAACCCTATGAAAGACACAGTGGCCTATATCAAGGGGGCCAAATGACTGATAACCGCTCATCATGGTTGTTATTTATTTTTGTCTGCATTTATATTTATATATACAGACTGAATTTTAAAAAAGATAGTTATATATACAGACTGAATTTTTAAAAAAGATATTTATATATACAGACTGAATTTTTAAAATATTAACGGCTCATTTATTTTTGAAAAATGAATTAGAAATATGTATTATCATATATGAATTCTGAAATTATGAATAGCATCATAGTTGAAATTGCAAAATTGAAAAATCAGAATATTAAACTGTCAGATGGGTTAAATCCTGATCAAATCAAGTCGGATTTTCAGGATATAGAATACGGAGTTAGCACTAACAAGTATATGTTACCAAAGAAATATGCATTCATCAAAAAAATTCAAAATTCTATTCGAGACTCTCTTGCATTTTCCAGTGAAGTAGATGTGTTTGTTCCGTTATATACTATCGTGGAAGGAATACGAAAAGAATTGGGTAACGAATATGAATTGAAAAAGGAAGTTAATTCTAAAATTAGAAACTTACGAGCGTTAATTCAAGAAAATGAACTATTTTGATTGACCGGCCCTCAAAAGATTTTGTCAGACAGTAAAATCTCCTTGAGATTTTCATTTTTTTTTTGTCATTTTTTGATTGAATCAGTGAAAATATTTCACACTGCGAAAATAAAAATATTTCACAGCAATAAAAAATTGGACCGTTAAGGATGGAATCATCGATGGGGAAAATTGTTTTACAATTGAAAAATGGTTTCTGATTTCAAATAATGGTCAATGAAGCATTAACGACCCGATTGGCTCGTGAGCGACTAGATGCAATTAAGAAATTTATACCAATTCGCGACTCTGTAAGAAATAAACTGCAACAACGACAGAGTTTACAAACTGATTTTGCTGCGGGATCTGAAGAGTTGTTTAAACCAGTAACCACAGCAACGAAAGGGGTAGAGCGTGCTATACTGGGAGATGATCCTGACGGTAAAAGAAAGGAAGAGGGTCTTATTTCTGTACTTGAAAAACTAGCAACGAAAACTGAACAAACTGAAAAAACTGATCCGAAAAAAACGACTGTTTCTCTGTTGAATAAATTTACTGATCATGCTAAAATATTAATAAAAAAAACCTAGTTTATTGAAATCAAAGGATTATCAAGCCTTTGGTAATTTTGCTGCTCAAAGTTATAATTCAAAAAAAGATTTTTTAAAGGACGAGTATAAAAATGATAGCATATCAAGTAATGATTGGTTCGATTATTTGTATAAACTAAATAAAGGGATTGGTCGTTTGAATAAGGATGAGATAGGATACAAGGAATTTAAAAAGGGAATTAGTAATTATAAAAGAGAACAAATAGAAGAGCGACAACGAGAAATAGAAGAACGGCAAGAACTAAAACGTCAAACACCAACACGTAGACAAACAAGAAGACAAAAAAAACAACAACTACCACCTGATGATGATGATGATTTAGAAGAACGACGTCAAACACCAACACGGAGACAAAAAAAACAAGAAGAACCTAAAAAACAACAACTACCACCTGATGATGATGATGATGATACTCTTGATTATTTACAAACTACGGATACAGACAAACTAGATGAAGCAGCTGGTTATAGCGGAAGTGGACTGCAAAATCCAAGAATTGGAAACACTTGTCCTGATAGTGTTATCAATGATATATCACGATTAGATGTTCTCATCGGAGGAAAACGAGCTGGAAATAACTCTCCAGAAATAATTAATGAAGCAGCTGATATCTGTAAACGGTTATTTGCCGGCGGTATCATGGATATCAAAACATATCGAGATTTCATTGACGAGTTAGCAAATGGGTATCATAGCGATTAAATAACAATTGAAAACACTATTGTTTTTATAATAATGATCGTACACTACAATCATGATAAACCAACCCTCGTCTACGTAGTTAATTCACGGTTTCCAGTTTATAGAGCATACTACGGAGATGGCCTCGGCAAGACCATTTTAGGATTCTTTTCAAGAACGGCCCCAAAAGTGATGCCGTTAGCTAAACAACTAGGAATGAAAGCCATTGATGTTATTCGTGATAAGGGTATTAGTACTGTTGGAGATCTTGCCGGGAAAGCGTTTTCAACTGCGAAGGATAAAATAACATCATTAGTGAGACGAAAAGAGAAACAGGTACCATTGCCATCTACAGCAGAGATGCCTGCGAGTGTCAGTAAAATTATAAATAACGCAGTAGATGAAAAACTAGCGTCGATGGTAAATCAAGAGGACCAAAATAACATGACAGCAAACATGATAGCAGGAAGTGGCTTTAAAAAACCACGGCGAAAACGCTAGCGTTTTTCACGATGAAATGGAAAATCCGATTTAGACTCTGATAAATAGAATAAAATGTTCAAAAGGTCATCTGATCCAGCATTTGATATGGATGCCCCAGTGCGTAAAGATGATTCTGTACGCGATTTTCAATTTTATTCTTATCACGCAGTACAACCCGATCTCCGATCACGAATTGAACTTCAAGTTCATGATACCAGTAAATACTTTTTGCCTTGTGAAGCGTTTATTGAAGTAGAAGGAGAACTTGTAACAAATGATGCTGCACATAATGATCCTCCATATGACATTAGCCAAACTACCCGAGTTGGTTTTGTCAATAACGGTATCATGGCGTTATTTGAAAGCGCTAGATATCTCATTGATGGAAAAGAAATTGAATCCATTGACCGTGAAGTTGATGTGGCTACAACAATCATAGGGTTAGCAAGATATTCTGATGATTATACAAGATCAGCGGGTCCATCTATGATGTTTGCAAAGGATATTACTGATAACGCTGAACACAACCAGTATTCTAGAGTCAAGGCAACACGAGCTACAGCACTTGATCCAGCACCAGCCGGATATGTAAGACCACCTGCTGAATTTGATGTCATAAATACTATTACTACTTACAATCTAGGATTTGCAACACGTGTAGCAACATTACAAGGACAGCGTCGACAATTTTCATGTGCAATTCCACTGCATCATATATTCGGATTCTGTAGAAACGTCCGAAAAGTTATTTATGGAGCTAAACACACAGTAGCGCTTGTACGAAAGGGTACTGATAATGATGCAATATGGCGTGATGCTACTGTTCCTGATGGTAAAGTCGTTTTAACAAAACTATCATTGTGGATGCCAGTGTTAACTCCATCAATCACAGCAGAAGGAAAATTGTTATCATTTATGGACCAAGGAGGAAAGTCGTTATTGAGTTGGTTATCAGTGACTACGGATACTAAACAAGACAATGTTGATGGTACATTCACATGGCACCTGGCATCAAAACAAGGGGTTTCAGCTCCACGTCATATATTTATTGCATTACAGAATAATGCACGAGTTGGTAATCAAGAACGAAGTCATATGATATTTGATCAGTTAGGTGTTAGAGAGGTCTCGCTGAGAATAAACGGACAACAGGAACCATCTGAAGATGTGCAACTTGATTACGGTCAAAATCATATTGCACGTGTCTATCATAACCTGTTGTCATTTATGGCACGTGATCAAAATGTGGATACCGGTTTGCAAATATCACAATGGGATTTCAAAAGCCTCTATCCGATTTATTACTTTTCGCTGGAACATCTCGACTTGGTGAGACAATCTGTCGTTGATATACACTTCAGAGCCCGTATAACCCGTCCTGGTGGTATTATTAATTATAGAGCGGTTGCTGTCATTCTCAGTGATAAATCAATGCTACTTGAAGGTGTTGGAGGAAGAATGAGAGTGGTAGATGCACCAGTAGAAAATCTTTGATTGAAAATCCGAAGGATTTTCCCATTAGAATCAATCTGTATTTGTATAATGTCATATAGTAATATCAATGTGTCATTGACACCTGGTCAGTTAAAAAAATTGCAATCAAAATCCGCTAAACAATGTGGAACCACAATCACGTTGAAACCTAATCAAATGAATGGCGGGGCAAATAAATTATCGCTGACAACTCGTCAAGTGAAACATTTCAATGATGCTTTCAAGGATAAAAAAGGAGTTCAGATCACACTCTCTTCGGCTGCTATCAAAAATATGATAAAAACAGGTGGTATATTTCCGTTGTTTGCTGCAATACCAGCATTGGTTGCGGCAGCAGCCCCAGCAGTAGCAAAAGCGGCCGCATTTGGGGTAGTTGGAGGCTTGGGAACAAAAGCGGTACAGAGCATTGCTGAATCATATGAACCGAAGAAAGGTCAAGGGTATAAAAAAAAGGGAAAGGGTCTAAGACTACCAGGAACCCCGTATTCATGGTACAGCGGAAAGGGTCTAAGACTACCAGGAACCCCGTATTCATGGTACAGCGGGAGATCCGTTCACGGATCAGGCCTGAGACTACCAGGAACGGTTTATTAATTCAGAAATCTTCAATTTCCGAACCTATGGTTCCAATGTCCAATTTTGATTTAATGGATGCTGCTAAAAAACTAGTGATTAAAAATTTCAGAGGTGTTTTTATGAAAGATCAATTACCACATCAACCAAACAAAACTGAAACAGGTATTATTAATCTCGATAACAGCACCGGACCTGGAACTCACTGGGTTGCATACGCTATTGATCCACGTGGGATTGTCTATTTTGATTGATATGGATTAGCCCCACCAAAAGAGTTTATGCGTTATATAAAAACCCTTCCAATGAAGACTTGGTATTCTACGCTACCAACACAACAAATCAATGACCCACCAATATGCGGCAGTGAAGTATTAAATGTCCTTGACGCTATTTCAGCATCTAGAAAATCACCACACATTGTCGTAAATGACTACACTAGTAATCGCTTTTTAGAGAGAGATATATAAAATATCATGATTGATATTTGGGGAAGACCTCTGAAACCCAAACCCGATGACACTGCAACTCCTGATTCTATCAAGGATATAAAAAAAAAATTAAAGATGAAATCGCTGAGACGTTGAACTTAACAAGTGTTGACCCGAATGAAATAGTTGTATTTCAAGACAAACAGGGTAAATTGAAATCCAGTAATATTTCTCTGGATGATATTTTGGTTAAACAACAAAACGCAATCGAGGATACTATCGCGTTATTTTCCGATCAGGGTAAATTGAAATCCAGTAATATTTCTCTGGATGATATTTTGGTTAAACAACAAAACGCAATCGAGAACACCGTTGCGTTATTTTCCGATCAGGGTAAATTGAAATCCAGTAATATTTCTCTGGATGATATTTTGGTTAAACAACAAAACGCAATCGAGAACACCGTTGCGTTATTTTCCGATCAGGGTAAATTGAAAACCAGTAATATTTCTCTGGATGATATTTTGGTTAAACAACAAAACGCAATCGAGGATACTATCGCGTTATTTTCCGATCAGGGTAAACTCAAACTGGGTGTACTTTTTTCGACGATTACAGATCGATTTAAAACTCTTAACGATTCTGCGTTAGAACTAGCAACACTTCAATCTAAAACCGAAGAACACATAAAACAGTTTACCGCATTTCGTAGAAATATCATTGATAAATTTATTGGAACTACCTTCGATAAAATTGAACTAAAACTCCCTGATATTAAAAAATCCATCGATGAGACGAAAAACTTCATCGAAGCCGTCAAAGGTGATCTTTCGAGGATGATAACAGTTATTGAAAAAACAAAAATTCCTCATGAGAAAACCAACAACGTGGTATACACAATCCAACACGGATCATTTGAGTGGACACCTGAAAACAACAAATTAGACATCACTGCAACAGTTAAGGGTATTTATCGATTAACAATAGTGAGAACGACTCAATTTAATATTTCATCGTCCAGTTCATCCGGGGTCAATAATACGATTTCAACGATCATCGACAAGGATACAACTGAACAGTTTACGTTAATAGCTACTGATAAAAATTTGGTTAGGGTTACAACAACGTGGTATGTGGAATTCGTAGCGGATTTAAGTTGAAAATTGCAAAGCAATTTCACTAACGGTTTCAATTGAAAACGCTAGCGTATTTAAAATAAAAAATGATTTCATCATCGCAATATCGCTATGATCAGGTCAGAGAGTATCAAACTAGACTCAAAACCTTGTCTGAGGAGTATGAATTGAAAATTAAAAAATATCGCAGGAGAATTACCGCAATTGATGTTACTGTGTACGCTGTGAGTGGTGTAATCACCGGAGCTGGTATTATACTGTCTTCAGTGACAATGATGGCTCCGATAGCTGTTCCAATTTGCATTTCTGCGGCAACAACAATCGCTGCAATAATTTCAATAATCACAAAAAAAAATCCTCATGCAGCCAACGGAAACTACAAGACTACATAATTCAATTTCATGTTGTGTCCACTGCATACTCGCAATTATCCTCATTGATATCGTCATCGCTCGATGATACAATTATATCAGAGAGTGAGTTTTCAGCGATGGTAGATATATATGATTCTGCGATGTCAAAATTAGAAATACATCATGAATATAATAACAATGACAACACAGATGGAATTACTTCAACAAATAGTGGAGAACACAAAACCAGTACAAACAAGCATGATCTCAATAACCTCAACGAATCCAGAATTCAGTGTGAATTTCCCCTCTCCGGTCCCAGTGAAGGAGATAGCGCTAGCAAAATTACGAATATACCACAGTTGGCCAAATATTAGGTCAAAATCATTTGGTGGTCAACAACCGAATAATTCCCTGGTATTTGCAAATAAGAATAAACCCGACGGTACCCCAGACTGGAACGTTGTTTCCATACCAACCGGATCATACCAAATCGAACAAATCAATAACGAATTCGCGCGTAGAATAAAATCGATTACTGGAAAAGAATCAAAAATAGCTATAACGGTTCATGAGCCAACACTATCATCTGCCATTGAAATAAGCACAGAGGGTTATGTCGTAGATATCTATCAAAGTTCTATTAGAACCGTACTGGGATGGCCTGAATTACCACCGGAAAAATCCACCACCGACTTAACCACGGATGTACAATCATATCATGAAATCAATCCTAGTTATCGAGATAATTTATCTGATATAAGAAAAGGAAAAATCGGCGATAGATTTATATTCACCAATAAAGACACATTGCAATGGGATTTTATCATTAAAAGAACAGCCGAGTCATCTGTTACTATTTCATTTACGCTAGCTGACGTCCGTGGTTATTTTAATGAGATTAAACAATTATATGACACACAACTAGAACAACTACGGAAAACAAGATCGCAAAAACACGTTGAAATAATAAATCAGCTTATATCCGACATGAAATATATCTATGAACTAATTATTCAAACAATAATTAATGACAACAGCGACAATAAACAACAATTCCTAACCGATTACAATATCACAAAAGACAATCTGCGTAATTTCAGGTTTCCGAAATACAACGCTGATGAATTAGTAAGAATTGTTAAAACCGATATCATCAAAGCGCTACAAAAATCAGATTCAACTGTCCTCCTCAAACATAATAATGATCCAGATGGTGGTGGTAGGCATATCGCTCCGTTCAACGTGAATATTTCAACGGTGATTGCGCTTAATTTAGTGTGTGATGTGATCGAAGGAAGCTATCAAATAAATTTAGAACGATCAAATCAAGCTCAGCAGGGATATATTTTGTATTCATTTGCACCAATAGCTCCTCCAGGGTTTTTAATTATTGAAAACCCAATTAATCCTGTCTACATGCGATGCCATAATAATTCGTTAACGAGAATTAATTTCAAACTCACCGACCAGTCAAATAATCTAATTGATTTACAAGAAGAGGTGTTAGCGATTAGCTTGTTTGTGAAATCATAAATGATTTTCGTCCTAAGGACTTGATCAAATATTCGGTTAAAATCACCGTAAACCATAGCAGCAGAGAGGGTGAGTGACAACGACGTTGCGACATCAACGAAAACGCGAACAATCATAAGGGTCGGAGACTTATTTTTTCGCGAGAAGGGTCTATTCGTACCGTTTTAAAGGTATAATAAAAAATAACCAAAAAAAAAGTTGTCCGATTCACCCTCTCTGCTGCTTTTAGTGCAACCATTATACACCGTTAGATCGGCAACCAACGTTTTCAAATGATACAGCATTGTAACACAGTAATAATGTGTGTTTAGTAACGTCATTTTCTGGAAAGCTTAATCTCTGCCATTACTGAGCATATCACCAGAACAAAATTCAATAACATACCGATATTTACATCAGCCTAATACGGATTCTTATTGATAATCATGTTAATTTGGATTTAGGGCTGTAGTAGGATTTCGCCTTTAAATGTGTAAGTACAACAAAGTCAAAACTCAGTTGATTTCACGCACGCAAAGAGGCACATTGTCAAAATACGATCCGCTATTCCATTGCTGAATGAATAAGTGAATGAACAAAAATAGCCACAGCAAATATCTGTAAATATAAATCATGGGGAGGGGGTGGGGTGGAATAGTGCACGTCGAAATGCATTCTGCACACACTTACCTAGCTTTAGTTTTAGTTAATTGTAATACTTTATGCACGCATGGTTTATGCCGGTAATTGATATAATGTTTCATTGTGAGATTAAGACCCAGTGATATTCATATAAGACATTATTATTTACACAAATTTAACATTTCCTTTTATGACGTTCGTTTCCTACATGTCCACCAGTCTATATTTAATAGGTTTACTGAAATCCTTAATTTACTTAAATTGTGTATTTGACAGGCATTGGTAATTATTCTAAGACATTTAGCTGTTTCGAAGATATTTTATAGATCTTTATTCATATATATTAATCACATATATGAAATTTAACATGTAAATGAAGACCTGGGACCCCCCGAGTGACCGAGTGGTCTTAAGCGCTGACCGTTACGGATCACTGCGATCTCACGTATGTCTGCGTGGGTTCGAGTCTCGGGCTCAACCAGTGTGGGTATATGAGAAAGCTTGCAGGTAGCTTCTCGTGGGTCTGTGGTTATTTCCGGGGGTTTCTTGTGTTCTTCATTAACCATTAATACTGGCTTCCATGTATAGCCTATCATGTGTTGAAAATTGGCGTTAAACCCTATAGCAACAACAACAACAACTGAAGTGCTACAGACAGAATTAGTTGTCTTTTAACCTGTGGTTAAAAGCGATGAAAAGGAATATATCGGCACTGAATAATGGTAATACCAGACTGAATTATGGTAATACTAGACTGAATAAGGGTAAAACGAGACATAGTTTCGGTAATATTAGAGTTAAATCGGTAATAACAGACTGAATTAAGGTAGCACAAGACGGATTAGTGTAATACTAGACTGAATTAAGGTAACAAAAGACTAAATTAGGGTAATACTAGACTGAATTATTGTAATTCTAGAATGAATTAGTGTAATATCAAAGTGAATTAAGGCAAACCAGACAGAATTAGGGTAATAACGGACAGAATTAAGGTAACAATAGACTAAATTAGGATAACACAAGACTGAATTAGTGTAATACTAGACTGAATTAAGGTAACACAAGACTGAAGTAGGGTAATACCAGACTGGATTAGGATAATACTAGACTGGATTAGTCTAATACTGGACTGAATTAAGGTAACAAAAGACTGAATTATTGTAATACTAGACTGAATAATTGTAATACTAGAATGAATTAGTGTAATATCAGACTGATATCAGAGTGAACTAAGGTAAACCAGATATAATTTGGGTAATAACAGACTGAATTAGGTAACACCAGACATAATTAGGGTAATAACAGATTGAATTAGGGTAACACAAGGCTGAATTATGGTAATAACATACTGAATAAGGGTAACACCAGACTGAATTAGGTAACACCAGATCGAATTAGGGTAATGACATAACCAGTTACGGTAACAGAATACTGAATTAGGGTAACATCAGGTTTGACAAAAACCTAAGACCAATATTATTTTTTCTGCTATTTGTTCTTTCACAAAGTTTAGCGTTAATTGATATTTTTTAAATTTATATTTATTTAGAATAATATTTTTGTGTTTAGCAATATTTTGAACCTCTACTTGATTCGCAAATAGCTATTTGTATGAAATTGATATCGTTCCAAATGTCCATATGCAAGATATTGTTGGTCCAAAGTTTAACATTTAGTAACTATCTGCAATATTTTCCATGCATTTGCACAGCCCCAGAAGAAATAAAATATGTATTTCAGCCTTTGGTTGAAAATCGATGGAAAGGAATATATTTAGACAGAACTGATGGCAATACCAGACTTATCCGATGCCTGATCTCTGCTCACATTAGAAATACATTTTTTAAATTAAAAAATCCTTACTTCGCAATCCATAAGCATTAATTTGTATATGTTTTGAAGAATACAATTTTCTGTGTTAGCAGTTTTAATAAGTACTTTAAAATACGTAAACATATCTTTACATATACCGATACCGACCCAGTTTTCCATATACATGCTTTGTTGGTGGATAGTTCAACATTTAGTAACCACATGCAATATTTTCTAAGTAACTCTATATTTTCAGTTTTCAAAAATCCCAAAATTTCACTGCAATAAGACAAATTAGGAGATAAAAAAAATCAAATAAATCACACATTAAATTCGCTTTACATTGTAGATCAGTATTAATACTCCAAAGTACGTGCATTGCTATGCCCCTTTGAAAACAATATTATCTGTAGCACATCAAAAAGAAGTCACGAATAACTAAAATTATCCACAATGTCTATAAACATGAGCTTATATGAACGTCTAGCATTCTAATACTTTCTTAAGTATTTATTAATATTTACAAATATATTCCATCGTATACATTATGTATGCAACTTATCTAAGAGTGACTGAAGACCATCTATTGTCTCTGAATATATCACATCAACAAACAGTAAAACATGTTAACAGGTTTCTACGATGTCTGCAGTGTAACAGTCTAAAGTGGTCTATGAGGCATAACTTCGCAACATTAGCATGATGACCCCCACCCAGTCACATTATTCTCACACCAGACAAACCAGTCCTAACACTAATCTATTCATTCTGAGCGCATAGAGAGGCAGCGGTTAGTACCATTTGTATGTCTTTAGTATGACTCAGCTGTGGTTCGAACTCGCGTCCTCCCGCATCCGAAGCGCACGCTTTAATCACTAGGCCATTGGAGCGGTCCATATTTAACTGTAATGTGATTTCCAGATCATTAATGAAAAGAGAAAGCAGAAACGGAGAGATGGAAATAGCTTGAATGTGAGGTTACTTGCTTTACACACGATTACATATAGCTGTAAATAGATCCCTTTTGTCGTTAACATTTTTTTACGTCACTCAGAATTTTACAACTTTTGACATAAACTTCTCCCTTCTGCATAATTATATCATTATTTTAATATAAACAAAGGCTCCAAAAAGTATTTTCTTCATAAAGAAGTTTAGAATATATAAGCAAAACGAATATAAAAATAATGTCTACTATGCGATTATTCTTCTTAAAACTAAATTTTGGAACAATAACAATTATTTAATAGTCAAAGAGGAGAGTCTAGTATTTCATATGCTAGTGAAAACGTTTCCTATACAATTAAACAATATTATCTGCATCTGATGTATCGCTTTTTAAAAACAAAATTGGTATAATACAATCCTCGCTCCAATTAGGCGGATAAATCGCGGTGCTAAAATTCACTGAAAAAAAGTTCCAGCATATAATTTGCTAACAGTGGGAACGGCTCAGTGATGTATTTATTCAAAACTGTATCGCTACCTGGTACTTTATTGTTTCGTTTCATCTTCAACTGTAATTTAAAAACATATCTAACTCTGTAAATATCCGTTAATTTAAACACTCAGTTCTACCTTCGGCTTATGACTGTTTCTAGACTGATGTAACTGACCAATATTAACTTCTAGTACGGCGGTTGCGAATGTATTAAAATGTTCGTAAAAACATCATCATTCGAATAATTAGAGGAACGTTTCAGAATTTAAATTTAACAAAAAAGTTAATGCGCGTTTCCTTTTCGTAAATCTGTTGTAGAACAATTTACAAGTTTCCAAATCTTGTGGAGTATGGAAATTCGATAGGTAGCAACCTAATTATTCTTGGAGATTTCAACTTTCACATTGACTGTCCGGGAAACCCATACACGTCAAAACTCCTAGATCCCATTCATGTTTTCAACATTAAACAGTCAGTTAACCAACCCACCCATAAACTTGGTCACATTTTAGACTGGTTTCTTCATAGACCTGATGATAATATTCTGCTATCCACCTTTGTATCCCACGAACTTGCATCAGATCACCTGCATTATATGCCATCTCAACGTATCAGTCCCTAACCCTCCACCTTTATTTGCTACTACGAGAAACCTCCGTATGATAAAAAGAAACAAACTAATACATGACATTCAAGAAAACCTAACAACTTACATCATACAGCAGAAGAATTTGATAAATGCCAGCGTTTATTGCTTGAAACACATGCCCCAGCCACCAAATGCAGAGTATCAATAAAAAAAAAAGTTTTCTCCATGGTATAGCAGTGTTAGGGACCAGCTTTGCACTGCTAAAAGACATCGCCAAAAAGCAGAGAGGCTTTGGCAATCCACCAGACTCACTATTCATAAACAAATCTATAAAGCCGATAAGAAGAACGTCACAAATATAGTCCATTTAGCCAAATTATCACACTACAGTACTACGATCATGGAGAGTTCCAGATGCAAAGAGCTCTTCGAGATAACTATCAAACTAATGTCAAGGAACAAATGTACACCACTTCCAACTACCTTCTCTCCAGTAGACCTTCCGTACCTATATGACAAAGTAAAATCCACTAGAGATTCGCTTGAAAACACAGTTTCAGTTGATTCATCACCATACAGTTATGATACAGAATTTCAGCGACAACCATTAGGAGCATTTGAATTTATTTCTATTGATTTAGTACGAACAATCGTGATGAAGCGTGAACCAAAGTCATGCGAACTTGATCCATTTCCAACATCACTGCTGCTTGAGTACTTAGACCCAATATTGCCATCACTAACTGATGTTATTAATATCTCTCTCTCTCTCATCGATGGAATTCAAGTCATTTTTCAAAACTGACATCGTAAAGCCTCTGCTGAAGAAACCAACACTTGACCATAACAATTTAAAAACAAACTACCGCCCAGTTTCTAATCTCCGGTTCATATTTTAAAAAATCTCATTTGAATTCAATCAGCCTTTTAGCAATGTACAGTCTGCATATCGCCCTTGCCCACAGTACTGAAACTACTCCTCTTAAAGTATTTAATGACATTCTCTCTGATTTGGATAGCGAAAATATTACAGTCACCACCCTCCTTGATTTGTCTGTATAATTTGACACAATTGACCATGATATATTACGTCACCGTCTCCAATATGTATTTGGCATTCACAATACTGCCTTACAGTGATCCAAGTCCTACTTAGTGAACAGGACCGAAATTGTATTTGCATATGGAATAAACTCTAGCCCAATTGATCTATGTTGCAGTGTTGCACAGGGATCTGTTCTTGACCCTGTTATCATCATTCTATACACTTAGCCGCTCTCAAGTGTCATAGATCATCACCCAGTGTCTCACCAATTGTATGCTGATGACACCCAAATATACAAGTCTAGCCACCCAACTGAAGTTGATGCTACCATACAAAAAAACGAGTAGAGACGTGCATTTCTGATGTGAAATCATGGATGGCATGTAACAAGCTGCAGATAAATGATGATAAAACTGAGGCCATTCCGATCACAACACAAGGACTTTCTCATTCACATCCTTTACCTCAAGCAATAAATATCAGAAACATCAACATTAAATTCACACAGTCAGTACGAAACCTAGATGTTACTCTTGACAGTACTCTCACATTGCACCAACATGTCATGAACATATGCAAGGATGCAGATCTTGAGCTGAGACGCATCAGCTCTATTCGCAAATATCTTTCAGTTGATGCCACTAAAACACTTGTGTGTTCAGTAGTAATGTCAAGACTGGACTATTGTAACTCAATTCTGTCTGGATCGTCTCAATATCTACTCCAGAAACTTCAAAAGGTTAAAACCACAGATGCTCGGATCATCTTTAGAGTACATCGATTGATCAGAGCACACCTCACTACTGCTCTGTACCATACACTGGCTATTCATTCTATCCCTAATCAAACACAGAATTTGTTCTCTGTCCTACTCCAGTCCAACATACTATCCGGCCTCATCCATGTGTATACACCACCAATATTCTTGCGCTCCTCTTCTGACAAGCGTATGCTCATTTTTTTCGCTATGAAAACGAAGTCATATGGACACCGTTCGTTTGTATACCAATGCCCAGCAATATGGAACGAATTGCCCATTGAAATTAGACACAAAGACACAGTACTCACTTTTCAGAGTGCTCTTAAAACTAACATATTTCGACTGCAGGAACAAACTTAGAAACCTAATCATATTTTTTTTACCTTATATGTTTTCAGCATGTTTTATGTTTTCCAATTTCATGGTTTTTGTTTTTTGATTTTCTGTAGTGTCGTCATATCGTTATAGATGTTGTAAAGCGCTTTGAGCTTCTAAATACCTATTTGCCATTTACGAACATTAAAGCGTGTTCTTCAAAATTTCCAATGTGTTCTGTTAGTCAGAAAGAAACATGTTTTTAAAATGCATAAACCTGTACGTTGCATCATTGCAGAATTAAAGTAATTCTGCTGATTATCAATGTTTCTTTACGACAAGTACAAAGGACCGTGTTTTGAAAGGTCTTTACATCTATGAAGTCTAAAGAT
Organism: Unio delphinus; assembly: GCA_029339505.1. Taxonomy (NCBI): domain Eukaryota; kingdom Metazoa; phylum Mollusca; class Bivalvia; order Unionida; family Unionidae; genus Unio; species Unio delphinus. The sequence continues at coordinate 8,434,372 of JAQISU010000004.1, read as the reverse complement.
TTCTTTAATGCAAGAGAAATTATTTTGAAGAAAAGACTAAACTGTTAGATAATAACGTCTGTCTGTAAATGGACCTGAGCACGCAGACATATATATCAATCAATGACGGAAACCTGTTAATTGAGAATATCAAATTAACTAATTGATATGTTGTTTCCTCTTGATGCCTTTTCCACATAGAACTAGTGAAAACACTCTTGATATATTCTTTATATCCGTCTAAAATGCTTGCAAAAAAGATAAATATATACTCAAATATTTTTATGTCCGAAAAATCAAAATGAAGATATTATAACCTGATGCAACAATAATGAAACAATTAAGCAAACATTACTACCAAAACAAAGAATTAATACAGAATTCATGTAAAATAATAAAGCTGAAAGCAATAACAAATAGATATGAACGTCATATTCAATCAGATAATATATGTCGAATTCTATACAATATTTATTAAATACGATCTTATTGATAAATTACCAAAACAAAATAACTTGAATTGTACTTAGAATTTCGAACACTAAAATTCCAGTAGAAATTTGAACTCATCCTTGATATTATTGTGAATATGATTCTTTGTTAGATTTATGAAAATGACCATGTATTATTGCATGGGACCGTTTTGAAACCACATCAAGCATTGTCTTCTACAATGTTACGCAAATGAGTGCACATCTGTTGTGCGTTCATTGGTGTGTCATTTATCAATTTTGTTGTTGTTGAGCTAACATTATACTTTAGCTTCCTTGCACTTGAGTAAGTGCAATTGCTAGCAAGAAAATCAGGACGGGAAACCTGTATTGTAATTATAAACAAAAAAAAAACACAATAAGTTATTATGATATATGTGTATACTACAACTAAAACGCAGTTAATATGTAATTAAATATAGGCACTCAAGATTTATTACGAAACCGGAATTAACTATGGGGATACTAATATCAACGTATGTTTTTTTAGTAGCAGATATGCACCGCTCTTACCAGAAGGTACATACCATACAAAGGAGATCTTCAGTTTTCGGTGTCACTGTACTTTCGTCACACTGTACAAGGTCAAAGTCCGGTTTTGGAGTCAGATCTGTTAAGTCAATTCTTTCGTTCATAGTCCTAATATATTCAATCATGGAATATATCTCCTTCTCAGTATAATTTAGGACGGATGACATTTTCTTCCGTAGGTCCTCGTACGATTTGTTTTTGTCCCCTACCGGAATCCTGGGATCGTGTACAATATACTCATTTGCGAGCTTCAGATATTCTTGTTGGTAATAATTATTTGGTTTACTGATGGTATTAGTGTTTGTTGGGATGCCTGATTCATTATTGAGAACATCTAAGGTAGTTTTATCCTCCAGTAACATAGAATCTATTTGTTGCATATGTGTGTATGGTATTACGTCATGTCGAACATGCGTGTCTGCTAAATTATGGGTCATATGTGTGTCTGATGCCACGGCTTGCTGCTTATAAATTCCTGGTAGCACGTTCTTCTGCACATGCGCATCATGTATCTCTGCATGTTGCATTTCAACCTGCTGTTTGTAAAGTTCTAGTAACATGTTCTTTTGGTTGACTGTATTTAATAACACTTGTTTATACTCGCTCGTGTCTGTTTTGCTTCGAATAGAAAGGTTTTGATGCATTGCTTCCTTGAATAAACTTGAGTAAATATGTGATGGATCAAGTTTATCCTGAACAAGAGTTTCGAAAATTCGTCTTGACCTCTCTGCGTCAGTCTGATTTTTATTTCCGGTGTCAAGCATGCAGTAGAGACCTAATAAAACCAAGGAACAAAGAACGGCTATGTAAATACCACGCCAGGACAGTTTCATCTTGTTCGGTTTATTAACTAGTATCTGAAATAATAAAGATAAAATTATTCACAGCAATTTAGAACATGTTACGTTACTGGTAAATATATTAAATAGATTACTATATAATAATAACAGTTCGATTTCGGTATACCGTTTGATTCAGTCTCGTTTGTAGCTTGTTATTTTGCCATTCAGTTTGATCCATTAAAGACTCACCTTTCTCATTGAAAAAAGGTTAAAATTCATGTGCTTAAAGTCATTTATGCATGAAACGTTTATCATCCATTCTGACACTTTATCTGCAATAGAGGTGATGTAGAAAAAATGGTACCACGATTCGCAAAACAATGGGTATACACACATACACACGCGCGCACACTATCTATCTATCTATCTATCTATCTATCTATCTATCCATCCATCCATCCATCCATCCATCCATCCATCCATCCATCTATCTATCTATCTATCTATCTATCTATCTATCTATCTATCTATCATGCATGCATGTATGTAAGTCGCTCTCCCTCCCTCCCTCCCTCTCTCTCTCTCTCTCTCTCTCTCTCTCTCTCTCTCTCTCTCTCTCTCTCTCTCTCTCTCTCTCTCTCTTTCTCTCTCTCTTTATATATATATATATATATATATATATATATATATATATATATATATATATATATATATATATATATATATATATATATATATATATATATATATATTCGTAGCATCGGTTACTGAGCGTCATGTGTATCAAAACTGCCATTTTATTAGTCTATTTCGTTGGAATTACGTGATTAAATGTATCTGATGACGCAAGTTTCAGTATTTTTTTTTGGACAGCTTTACTATATTTTGGCAAGAATATGCTTCAATTTTGTCTAAATCTCGCAAATATACACAGTATGCACACCAATGACCAAAAACATTATATTATCTAATAAACTTTCATATCTATTCCCAATCCCATTATTTGTCCATAATTTGAATGGTTTGAAACCGTTTTGCAACTTCTTTGTTGTCATCTGTCAAATGAATAAAATCAGGTGACTTATTATTTCCGCCTACTTTGCATTGTATTCGCTTAAGAAACCCATTAATGAAACAATTGCCAATTTCGCTCAACAAGTTAATAACAATTTTCTTGTTTTCTTTCTCTTCTTTTTTGCAGTTTTGAACATTAAAAAATACGATGATATCATGAAATTAATATGATTTGTTTAAAGATAAATATTGATATTTTCGAACATTAACATTTACGTAATATTTAGAAAGATAAAAATATTAGATTTTTTTCTAACCCTGTAATTACATGTAATGCATCACGCGCAGTCTGCATGATTTTCATAGTTTTGGAAAACTGAATCGACACTCAGAAAATTTAACAAAAATTTATATTGATGGTAAAGAGAAGAAAATGCCAGTTAAAAGAGTGTTACATAAGCATCATTATGCCAGCGTATCATTGGTGAAGTGGATACTGATACCCTTAAATCAGGACCTAATCCGAAAGTAGACTATGTATGAAATTTGGCCATCGATTATGCTGTTGGCACTGTAAATTGTCAGTAGGATAATACGATATAACCTTAGTTGTATCGCAATTCTTATCGCAATGACCTAATTTATGTTTTAATGTCAAGGTTACTGGCAATCGTACGTGCCAAATCCACGTCTACGGAGAAAAGTTACAGTATATTTTGAAGAACTGGAGAAAATCACGAACACTTATAACCTGGACTAGAAAACACCTTACATTTACAACATCGATGAAAAGGGCATTTCCGACAATTTTACCCCTCCTTTTGTAGCCGTCAACACAAAACTCGACACCGGTAGCAATTTTCAGTGAAATGTCTTATCATGTAACTGTTTTATCGACTGGAAATTCTGGATAGATCAATTCCGATTGATTTCGTATTTTTGGGAGAAATGCATTGCTCGAAGGCGCAACAAAACTTCTGGTACTGTCAGTGAGACTAGATGATCAATTGGCCCAGTATTCAAGAAATATCTCGAGCAACGTTTCATTAGCTATGCACATAGCTGTGTTCCTTTCCAGCCATTGCCTCTGCTGTATGAACGGCACATATTGCACGTATGTTTAGCAATCATTGATCTGGCAAAGCAACATAACATCATTATGTTCATTGTACCGCTTCACACAAGACATGACCTACAACCATTCGATGCTAGATGTTTCTGACCATTTCAGAAAAAAATACAAGAGCAAAATCCATGCTAGAAATTATATCATCATCTGTTCCTAAGCATGCCTTGTGTGAGATAACATGCTGGGCCAACGACTTAAGTATGTCTGATACAAATCTCCGAACATCGTTTAAATAATGGGGAATATATCACTTCGATTCTTCTTCTTTAGACTGCACAATACACACACCAGCTACAACATTTCACTATCAATGCAGCTACTCCGATTACAATAGAATTACCGACGCCCGCCAATCCATCTCGCTGAAAAATAACGATTTCTTTCTTCCCAACGAGAAGAAAGTGGTAGATTCTCATGATCTGAGTCCAAGCAGTCGAGGCGTCTTCAGAGAGATGGAGTGTTTTACTGGACCAATAAATAAAAACCAATAAGAAACTCAAAGTTTTCTAAGAGATGTAGTTAGCGGACACCCAACAACATTAGAGGATGGCATTGTGTAGGAAATAGTAAGGCATATTCAAAGGCAATCGTGCAAAGAAATGTGGAAAGTGGAAAAACGCAAACGTCAAAGGAATATTTATTCTACGACGGTTCCGAAAAGGTAGATTATGAACATTATCTCATTTACTCATCGAATTAACAGTGTAATTCCAATGCATAACAGTGTAAGTTCTATGCATTACGGTGTAATTACTATGCATTACGGTGTAATTCCAATGCATAACAGTGTAATTTCTATGCATTACGGTGTAATTACTATGCATTACGGTGTAATTACTATGCATAACAGTGTAATTACTATGCATTACGGTGTAATTACTATGCATTACGGTGTAATTACTACGCATCGTTTTGTAAAATATGCTTTATATCTAGTAAAATGTAAAATGTACTTATATAGGACATGTCTTTCAGTGTTTAGTAAGTGAAAATTGTTATTTGCATTGTGTCTTGTTACTTGCCGTCTCACGATGCTTCGATCCCATATAATAAAACAGAATGTATGTAGGTGAGAGACATTTTGGACATATTTTACATTGTTAAATATAAACGTTTGACGAAATTAACTTGTATCATTTATAATGTAGCTGGGGCATAGTCAATTTATTATATAATTTCAGTGTTTTGCCATGCACTAATTCGCTATTTGCTCTCTTTTATTCAGCGAGCGCTATGCAGTCTGATTGACTATTGATCACATGGCCTTTTCTATAACTTAATCGTACCACGTTCATGTACTGTAGGGCTTCTCTTTTATTGTGTCCAGGGTACGGGGCAGGTGCAAATAAAGCATCTAGTGATTTTGTACTCATTTCATTCATTATATAATGCCTCAAGCCATATAATACAATACAAATTAAATAAACACATCCTTGATAAGAAGAAAGATTTTTAAAAAAAATACCAAATCATTTAACTATCAGTTAAATATCCATGTAATTAAAAATTCAATAAGACGAAGTCTTATGAATGACACTAAATATACATGAAACAATATGATACTTCTGTACATGTGAAAGTGCATCTGCAATAAGATGATTTTTGCCCTTCTATGCCAATTTTGTATTCCTGCAATATCAAACTCTACCTTAATGATGTCTGATTTTTGTTTGTCATCTTGCCAATGAAAGTAAAAAGGTTGTGATCATTGAATAAAATGACTGGAGAAGGAGCTGAACCATACACTTGAAAGTGTTGCAAAGTCAGCATCAATGCCAAACATTCCTTCTCGATTGTGGACTACTTTCTATGGTACCTATTTATTGCTTTAAAAAATAGCATACTGGATGCTCTACACCATTTATGTCTTCCTGAATAATTACTGTACCAACCCCAACATCATGTGTATCAACAAACATTCTAAATAACTGACTAAATATTGAAGCTTAAAGAACTGTTGCACACTTATGTATAATTTTTAACTTATCAAACGCCTCCTGAAATGTTTGAGAATAAACGAAACATGGTTTTCTTACTCAGCAAATTGGTCAGGGCTTAAGCAGTTATGGAGAAAACGGAACAAAACTTTCCGACCATATTCAGCTGTACCCCAAATCGCATCAGTTGCTTTTTACTGAGAGGCAAAGTGAATTCAGAGATAGCCTTCACGTTAACTTCCACAAGCACAGCAGTACTCATTTTTACAATTGTCAAATATGCATCACGGAGTCTATCAATGAATTTCTGAATGGTCTCCAAGTGATCTTTCCAGTTCTCGTTGTAGATGATGACATCATTAGTATAAGAGTCACAATTATCTAGATTAGTTGCAATCATGTTCATTATCCTTTGAAAAGTTCTAGGCTAACCCTTCGTCCCAAACGGCGTCACGTTATACATGTATTGATAAAGTCCAACTGGAGTTACAAATGCCAACATTTGCTCCGCCCTTTCAGTCACTGGAATTTGTCAGAATCCTTTCAAAAGATCAACTATGTTAACATATTTTGCAGTTTCAGTTTTGTATATGTAGTCATCGATTGATGTCAACGGAAATAAATCTGCTTTGTTTACACTGCTCAATTTGCTGTAATCAATGCTTATGCGGAAAATATTATCTGGTACAAGAATACACGTTGAACTCCACGTGTAAGAAATAATTTTCCAGCCAATACTGAATTTCGTATTTCAAACATTCCTGTTGGAAGAGGGTTCATCCTGTACGGATGATGTTTCACATCTATGGAATCTATAATTTCAACGTCTTGGTAGATTCTATTACAAACATCTGGAAGCAAGTGTTCATATTAAAATAATATCTGTTTTAGTGTCCTCTTTTCCTGTGGTTGCAGATGTGAACTTTTTTTGATTTAGATTAATCAATATTTCTGAGATCCGTTGGTTGGTTACACCAATGTCACAGCAGTCCGATTGCACTCCATCGCCTAAATTCTCGCTGTGTTGGAAAAGTACAACTACATTTATAACATTATTAGAATGGTTATCTATATCAACATACTCTTTTAATATATTGTTGTGCTTAAATTTTCTTTTAATTTCCGCTGCCTGGATTATAATACATACAAGGTAAATCACATGCTTTCCTTTTAACTGCATTAAGAAGATTTTACCTAGCCTAATCATAATTTTGAGGTATGGACAAGGGAGCCGGAACTCTATCACCAGGCTGAAAACTCCTTTCCGTTGTATGTTTTCATGACTTAATTTCATTTTTGGCTGTGTAGAGTGCTCATCAGGACTTGCAACTTCACAAACCTTTGAAAACTTATTTTTAAAATTAAATTAATAGTTGAGAAGATTAATATATGTGTATTCATTTAAAATAAGTTTCACTGTTACCAAATTTCAATGGTCTTCGGACAGTATGTCTAGAAACTAGTTCAAAGGTACTAAATTCTAAATATTCTGAAAGCAACAGTTCATTAACATTCATTCAAATCGTTTCCAGTATCAAAACAATATGACCGAATCATATTTTCAAAGTTTAATGAAATTTTTATAAAGCCTTTTGTCTTTCAGGGATATAGGCAGAACGCGTGAATTGTGGGTGGCTTATTTATGAATAACTTGCTGGAACATACCAAACATAACATTTGACCTATGATCATAATGGGCAGATCGATCTGAGAAGGCCAAAATGTGTAAAGTACTTACTTAATCAGATCTTTTTCTATTTTTTATTTTAATCTTTAGAAGTTCTAACGCTTAACAATATCTATAATGATATAATTGCAGAAAGAAAAAAAACCCCAAAAAAACCAACAAAAAAACCCCAAGCAAAAGCATAAAATGGGAGAACATAAAAAATTCTGAAAATATTTAAGGTACGACACATTATTAGGTCCTTACGTTTGTTCTTGCAGTCAAAAAAGGTGAGTTTTAAGAGCACTCTTGAAAGGGATCACTGTGTCATTGTGTCTAATTTCAATGGGCAATTAGTTCAACATTGCTGGGTCCTGTTATACAAAAGACTTCGTTTTCATAGTGAGAACAATGAGTATACGATTGTCAGAAGAGGAGCGTAAGTATCTTGCTGGTGCATACACATGGGTGAGGCCAGATAGGTATGTTGGAATGGAGATCGTCAATGAAACGTAGCACAGAGAACAAATTTTGTGTTTGTACTTACTGTGTGAATTTAATGTTGGTGTTGCTGATATTTATTGTTTGAGGTAAAGGATGGGAATGAGAAAGTCTTTGTGTTGTGATCGTAATGGCCTCAGTTTTATCATCATTTAGCTGCAGCTTGCTACATATCATCCATGATTTCACATCAGAAATGCACGTCTCTACTCATTGTATGGTAGCATGAACTTCAGTTGGGTGGAAAAACTTGTATATTTGGGTGTCATCAGCATACAATTGGTGAGACACTGGGTGATGATCTATGACACTTGAGAGCGCCTGAGTGTACATAATGAAGACAACAGGTCCAAGAACATACCCCTGTAGAACACCACAACACAGATCAACTGGGATGGAATGTATTCTATTTGCAGATATAATTGGAGTCCTGTCGACTAAGTAGAACTTGAACCACTGTAAGGCTGTATTGTGAATGCCAAATACATGCTGGAGACGGTGAAGTAATATATTATGGTCTATTGTGTCAAATGCTGCAGACGAATCAAGGAGGGTGAGGACTGTAATCTTTCCGCTATCCAAAGCAGCGAGAATGTCATTAAACACTTTCAGAAGAGTAGTTTCAGTGCTGTGGCAAGGGCGATATGCAGACTGTACATTACTTAAAAGAATTCAAATGAGATTCAAATTGGTTCAGTTAGTGAAGGCCATGTTAGTCTAAGCACTCAAGCACCAGTGAGTTGGAACTGGATCAAGTTTACATGACGTTCGTGCACTCTTTGTCATGATTGTCCGTACTAAATCCATATAGACAGGTTCACATGCTCCTAATGGTTGTCGCTAAAATTCTGTATCGTAACGAGTCAATTGAAATTGTGTTGTCAAACGTATCTTTATTAGCGTGTACTTTGTTACGGAAGGGAGATAGATCTGGACGTTCTACTGGAGAAAAGGTAGTTGGAAGTGGTGTACGTTTATTCCATGACATTAGGAACTCTCCGTGATCTTAGTATTGTTGTGGGATAATTTGGCTAAATGGACTATGTTTGTGACGTTCTTCTTAGCTGCTTCATATATTTGTTTATGAATAGTGAGTCTAGTGGAAAGTTAAAGTCTCTCTGCTTTACAGCGGTCTCTTGGTACCACGGAGTTATTGATACTCTGCACTTGGTGGCTGGGGCATGTTTTTCAAGCAATGAACGCAGGCAGTTATCGAGTTGTTTTGTTGTAGGAGGTAAGCAAGTTGTTAGGTTTTCTTGGATGTTATGCATTAGTTTGGTTCTATTTATCATACTGAGGTTTTTCTTAGTAGCATATAAAGGTTGAGGGTTAGGGACTGATACGTCGAGATGGTATATAATGCAGATGTGATCTGGATACAATGGTAGATTGCAGAATATTATCATCTGGTCTATGAAGAATCCAGTCTCCAATTTGACCAAGATTATGGGTGGGTTGGTGGACTGTTTAATGCTTAAAACATGAATAGAATCTAGGAGTTTTTTTATGTGTATGGGTTTACAGGACAGTCAAAGTGAAAGTTGAAATCTCCAAAAATAATTAGGTTGCCACCTATCGACTTTCTATACTGCAGAAGATTAGGAGCCTCCTCCAAAAAGAGAGATTTAGTCAGCTTGTTTTATTTCTACTAGAAGGAGGGCGGTATAGACAGAAGAAGAAAAATGGACTGACCTTAGTTCACTGCGAGTTTTGTTTGGACTAGTTCAATTGATGTATGGCAGAAATGGAAGGTTGTGTTGTACTTAAGACATTTTATCATGAGATTCTTTGTTATGACAGCAGTACCACCTCCGCGAGAGTGGCGGGAGAAAGACTTGATTTAGTAAACGGTGGGTGTTAAATCCGTGCAGTTGGAGTCATTGCCTGATGTTTTTAGCCATGTTTCTGTCAGGAAGAAGACGTCGATATTCTGGTCGTTGTAAAAGTAACTATTCCTGCGCGCTTTGCCGATAGTCCTACTGATTGGGCGTTGAATAATACAATACGCAATGGTATCTCTGGGACAGTGACACAACTGTTGACGATTTAAGATGGATTTTCACCAGGTTCTCAGAATTACCGGCCGAATGTTTAAACTGTTTATCTCGATAGGGCGTATGGGAAATAACTGGAATTCTTCTTCCTGTTGTACTCTGGCCAACTTTGAAACAACGTTTCATTTTTCGCTTACGTTTATATTTAAGTAATGATGAATGTAGTCCGAGTTCGTTTAGTCTTGATCACAATGTAGCATGAAGAGCCAATGTGTGGTCATTTAAATCAATCAATGAGGCTCTATCATAATATAAGGGGGTTGACTGGCGATCACGGTTTCTTTAAAAACAAAGGACTTCTTAATAGTGGAACAATACAGCTGATACAAATTATTATTGTTCTCATTTCCAGAACAAGGAGATGAAGAAACACATACGAACTGAACAGCCAAATGCATGTTGAAATACAATAATGTAAACAAAGATAGACAACAATCACATATATCATGAAAAATAGCACAACAACGGAAGAGTTGCGTCAAGCCGGTAAAGCAAAAGCAGCCATCTTTCCGGATGTCCCTTAATAACACATTCCAATTCGGTCTTTGACATATAAAATATTCAGTAAATGTTTCAAAATGAGGAAATTATTTAACTTCTTTTTCTTTGAAAGAGGTTATTAGCCTAAGATTTGCAACGTCCAAAAGTGAACTTGTATGTAAAGGGGTTGGAATATTTTCCACTTGCCGGCTCTAATTCATTTTTATCTAAATTGAAATTCCCTTTCTTTGTTTTCTCTGTCTCTCTCCATTTCCCTCACTTCTATTTATTTATGCATTAGTATATTGTTTCATTCCATTCCCTCCCCCCCCCCCTCTCTCTCTCTCTCTCTCTCTCTCTCTCTCTCTCTCTCTCTCTCTCTCTCTCTCTTTTCCTGGAGCTGCAATTCTTTCTTCCTTCTGTTGTTGCATTTCTCTCTCTCTCCTCTTTCTCCGTTTGAATTTGTCTCTTTTTCCTTTTTCTGCAGCTGCATATATCATTCTTCTAGCTGTAAGTAAATATGTCTCTCTTTCCTTTTCTGAAACTCAAATTTTTTAAACTTTATAATTTAGTTCCGCCTTGTGTTTTTATTTTTAATTCCATAACTTTTCATGTCAAAGCCAAATGTAGACTTACTAATCAATCCTAAAGTTTACTTTTATCTCTAAAATTTCTTTTTAGCAAATATGGCACAAATTGTACGTATATTTCTTGCTTTCTAAGAAGTATTCGCCTCAACAAATCATTGTGTCTGGAAGCTAGAGCAGTTCGTCCCTTTTCAAGGACTGTAGCCATTTTAGGTTGGATTGAAAATAAAATTCTCCACTAAAGATGACACTGTGAAGGTTTGATGGATTTACTTTTGATTTCTCAAATACGTAGCATACTACATGGGCTTAGATAATTTCCCAACAAAGTGAATTTAATGTTTAAATAAACCAAATATCTCTAAAATATTATAGAATTGGGATAAAACAGACAGCACAAACGCCCATAATTATTACGCCAAAACATAATTATAGAGATCCTCAGTTTTTTTCTAATATTTAAACACATTTTAATATCAATAATCACTCTCTACTCGATTTTTCTGTCGTGTCAATAACTGTTCAAGTTTAATTAGTTGCAAAAAATAAACGTGATGCAATCACTAGGAACAAAAGAAGAGGAACCAAAACAAAATTCATCGTAGTTTGAAGTAAGATTAATTTTTCGCCACTAATAAACACAAACACTCCGACGTAACTTGGCGCGGTACAATTTAACTAGATGGAATCCTTGGAGAAATGAATGACATGCGAGGAGGAATAATCATAAGAACACTGCATAAATAGTCAGCTAAATCTGAGACATTCCAGACGTGTTTTTTGTCAAATTTTCAGTGATATTTGCAAGATAAGAGATGTCAGATACGACAAAGACATATGTGCAAACCTTGCCATGAAACTGGTGGAAAATCCAGTACAACATAAACCCAGAAAAGTTGCACATCACTTGCAGAAGCCCATTAAAAGTTAGATTTAACAGGGCACAAATAAAGATATATTCAAACTAGTCTTTCCCCCTGGCCATCTAGTAATTTAGGGTTGACTACTAGTATCACAGCTTAATCCAAGATACAACAAACTTGAACTACAGATGGTCAGAGCCCATGTGGATCTATGTATATCAAATATAGTGTCATAAATTTGGAGTAAGTGTTAGTGAATTTGAACCATGCTTGGGTCGTTAGTAGTGATTTTGGGTACAAGCCGAATGACTGTCCCCTTTAGTAACATAGTCCATATTTAAATTCAGTGGTGTATACAAGCAGTGTGATTGAAAAGGCAGCATTTATGGTTGGAAATCAGTAAATTATAGAATGGAATCAATAAGTTGGAACTTGGTAGGTACCGTTTATGTGGCCATAGTGGAAAATTGGCGTATGTATATGAGTGTGATACGCCGGAAATTCTGTGGATGGACTGGCCTAGGGTCGCGCAGTTAAATATTTCCCAGTTAGTAAGGGAATACTGGTGTAATTTCTATGGCATGACAAGCTATCGGTACGGAAAACGGATGATAATGAAGAAAAACCATGTAAAGGTGCAGTTAATGGACGTTTGGGCAAGTTGTCTCCTCTGGGTCGCCCATTGATTACAGCAAAGATTAATAATTATAGCAGACACGTCTTTCTTTCCATTTTACAACTCAAGTTGTATGGAAGTCTTTGGAAGTTTGGGGAAAACATATGACTTCCAGCGTGACTCGCGCCAGGGTTTTGACACCGCTCGGTCAAGTGAATACCCCTGTGCTTGTAACAATAGCACATATACCAGTAGTTGAGGACTTCTTGTACACATTCCACAACTGGAAGGTGTTTCCTAAATCTGGCTGTATGTGTCGTTTGTCCTTCGACTTCAAATATGAATATGGCATCACTAGCTTGTTTGGTTTCTGTTTCATTTTTGAATGGCCGATTTTGTATTCTGAACTATCTGTTGTACACTTGATAGGAGACGCTACATGGGTTTTACTTGATCAAAAGAGGACGTTAGATTTAAGCACCTTTGCAATTATCATCCGATCCAAGATTCTAACATGGATGGTAATGCGCAAGGTGGATCGATTTTGTGCGATATCTTCTTTTAATGGCCAATGTTGAAATGTTTCAATGATGACCTGATTGATTCTTTGAAGCATGTCTTCTAACCAAACTGAAATCACTTCATCTCCTTCACTTCGCAGTAGAATATATCTCTTTAGATTACTCTTAAGATATCCAAAGGACTTGGTCATACTCATCACAGCATTGATTTAAATAGCAGCGTCCGGAATCATGTCCTGTCATCCTATCTTCATTAATATCCTCAGGCAGCGCCTTTGAAAATGATTAGGCTTTTTGGCATGGCGTCAGTATACCGTCCATATATCGCATGCATATAGCCGTCGTGGCAACACATTGACTTTGAAGAACTTCAGCTTTGTTTGTTAACTTATGCCTCTCGCTTTAAAACATTTGCGCATTGTCTTCCAAATGTCACACGTGTTTTAGCAATTTTTTTCTTCATAAGTCATGTGGTCGGCACGTCAAAATGTACTGCCGAGATGGGTGAACTTGACAACGACCAGGAGGGTATGACCATTTTCTGCGTTGTTAGATTCTTTAGAAGTATTTCTTGGTGCAGGTTGGTACATCACATCTATCCTCTTCATACTGATTCTGATATCGAAATTATCACAAGCGGAAGAGAAATGTTTCATACTCTGTTGCACATCAGACTCAGTCGTCAGTAAATATCAGTAAATATGAGATCACGAACTGTCACTTCCTGTACCTTCACATTTTCATGTTGTCCCCTGAGATGGAAGAACTTGCCGTATGTCAGCTATTTGATGTCGATCCCAGTGTCATAATCACGGAAGGCATTAGCAAGCATGGTGGAGAACATTATACTGAAGAGGGCTGGGCTAACACAAAATATTGCTTGACTCCATTGGTGACTGGGAATGGTTCTCCGTCTTCCACGACACATGGAAATGCCAAACGATCTAGATTAATATCTCATATCGACTACTTTTTGCCCTAATATTCCAAATATCCACCACGGCTGACTGTCTATGGTTTTTGTAAGGTCGAGGACTTTCGTGTGCAGGTTGAAGTTCTGTTCCTGGCATGTAGTCTGGACATGAGGAGCGGCGAACACCATATCCGTGGTCCTCGTCGCAGTACAAAAGAAGAGAAGATGATAAGATACTATGAAGATAGCCTTCATCACGACGGTTTGTCCAGATTGTCCTCCGAAAGGCAAAATCCTTGAGTAACACTTGTCTTCAATTGGAGACATCAGAAACAATTTTTACAAAACTTTTTTCCCCAAAATCACAGACCAAGCGAACCACAGACTAAAAATCATGCGAGAAACCCACGACATAAAAAGAAGAAAACCCCTCACAAACATTACTGCCTAAAATTTCCAAACCATGTGGGGATAAAAGAGGTAAGACTGTTCCAAAGCATGAAATATTATGATTGGTATAATCTACAATCAAAGCTAGAACGTCGAAACAGAAAGAGCAAAGGAAATTTATCGAATTAGATTCCTCGCAGGTCATCGGACAGGCAGCTTCAATCAATAACAATATAAACATTTTCCCCTCCTCGTGTTTACTTTTGTCTACATGGGTTGTGCAATACATACATACATACATACATACATCCATCCATCCATCCATCCATCCATCCATACGCACGCGCGCGTACATACATGCCTATATACATATTCTTCATTTTGGAAGCACTTTCTAGCCCCTTTTACCTCTTCATGTGTTTACCCTTATTGAAAGTGTTGATCTTCATACGATTTTGGACACTTCTTGAATTTTTGGGAGCTTTAGTTTTTAATTGGAACCATTCTTTCAAGTATTATTTATTTGTCCGGTCTACATTGAAGATGTTTTCTTTGAGACATTTCTGGTTTCCATATTTGTGTACATTTTTTCATCTTCCGCGATGACACACTACACTACTTCATGAAGCCTTGATAGCCAACATAATCAAAATGTCAACAGTTATTTCAGCTTATGCCTTTCACACGTTCCAATCTGTACATTGGCATCTCACTGTCTAATTAAATTGTGTAATTTTTGTGATTTTGACTTGTTTCACGTAGCTGTATAATTTTGGGTCATATCCCTACGATGTCTGCCGTGCGACAGTTTATAGTGATATCTCGCGTTGAGGTATCAAGCTGCAGACATGTAGCATACTGTCCTATACAGTCACATTATCCTGACACCAGGCCTATTAGTCCGAACGCTAACTTCTTAATGCTTAGCGCCTAGCAACGCTGGCTACATTATTTTGATACAGGTTATGCCTTCTTTAAGCCTAGACTGGCTGAGTATTTGGTATGTCAGTTGGTACTTCTGATAAACGTACGATCAACATTCTCAGCTTATCAATCATGTTCAGGATTGGGAATATGTTTGATTGCTTTATACAAAAGAAACATAACAAAGGAATATATGTTAGACACGCGCTTGACCCCCCCCCCCTCTCTCTCTCTCTCTCTCTCTCTCTCTCTCTCTCTCTCTCTCTCGTACACTTAACATGAGGCTCAAAAGTATAATGCTGATTTGTGAAATTGGTTGTCTAAGACAATATATATCAGTTATTAAAAGGAACCTATATATGTGGTTCATAACAATTGCTTAAAACCTTGATGGAAACCCTTGAGTCTGAAACATATATACATTCATGAGTATATATATCCACCCTCATAAATCTACATGCATGCTAATATACTAATGCATTTTTAGTATGTACGTTTGCGAGCAGCGAGAAACATCACCCTCACCCCCCATAAAGTCATTTCATAACAAAAAGATTGTTTTTATTCATATATGCGTACCACGATGTTTATTTTGTATAGGAAAATAAATTACCCCCTCCCCGACGCCACATAATAAGCAAGAGAAGAGTGAAAACCTGTAATTTAGCTATCAATACAATAGCAAAAATATAAATCAGATACATCTGGACGGGCAGAGCCACTTAAAATTGAATTCTTAGTGACAACACTGCCGTAAAAGTGTTATTGACAAAACCCTAGCCTTAACTTCGGTACGTCTGCCATGTATGTGTAGTTGACAAGTTTAATGGTGAGTGCCTTTCTCTTTCTCTCTCCTATCTTTACTTTTCTTCTCCACATTTGAACACTTGAACCTGCCTTCAAATTTTATTATGATGTTACTTACGTTGAAGAAGGTCCCTTCATCTTTCCATCGACAAGAACCATGTAATCTTTTCCCTTTTTTTGTACCCTGCATGTATTTGGCAACTTTTCTGTTGCTTCTTTAGATGCACAAACGGAGACAATAGAACATTGCCGCAGGCGACATAGTTCATCATTCTGTCATGCCGGTGTTTCTTTTACATGCCTCAAAGCTATGTTTATATTCACCACGGCTATACAACACACAAGATAGATGCTTATGTTGGTGTTTGCGGATTGCGAGAGAAACAGACAATTGGTGATAAATGGATATTTAGTATGACACTCAGATATAAATCCGAAATAATCGTACGCGTGATATGAAAATAAATACGACATTTATAGTGTCATTATGGTTAATTGAACTGCTTAAGGTTATTGCAATTAAAATGCTGAGAATGTTTGCACATTGAGAGTGAATATGTAGACAAATATATTTAATTTGCATATTCCAAACTCCACAGCACTGGTCTAGATCTTTATTTCCTTCATTTCGATTTAAAAAAAAAAGAACAGTCTAATATCATTTCAGAAGAACAAAAGAAACGGAAAGTTGCTTCTGTTCTAGAGAAAATGGATATTGTTCATGAAAATCGTTGTGAAATACAGAATGTTTAGATATGACATGGCAATAATATATGGGTGTAAGAATACATTAGGGACTGAAGCTTTAACATGGGAGTGAGAGGGATTTGTTTGAAACAATTCGGTTTTCAAAAAGGTTGAAAATATATTCTTGCTCTGATATATATATATATATATATATATATATATATATATATATATATATATATATATATATATGAATTAAGCTCTGTATAAGTACAACTCAATGTAAAACTCTAAGCAAACACATGCAGTAATTGATATTTATGCTGAATATATGAATATAATCTATTTAATATCTGGCGAAAAAGAAATATGGATTCAAAAGAATACACGTGCAGAAAGAACAAATCAGTCGAGGAGGCAATATTAGATTTCTTCCTAGGTTCAGAAACCCTTTTCACAGCAGTAAACAATGCCACTATAAACCAGGTTGTGGAACATAACATTCTCTAGTCCAACTAACTCTTAAGTTTCAAAAAACATAAAAACATCACACATTAAAAATTATAACAATTCGATATTGAAAGATGCAAAGGATTCGGTTCAAGAGTGCCAGATTACATGTATCGTTAAGGATTCGGTTCAAGAGTGCCAGATTACATGTATCGTTAAGGATTCGGTTCAAGAGTGCCAGATTACATGTATCGTTGTTAAGGATTCGGTTCAAGAGTGCCAGAGCAAATATGTCTCCCACATCAAAGATAACTTGGAATCATCTACAGCTTCTGATATTAGATTTTCCATTAACGACCACTTATTTTAAAAGAAAGATACTTTTTAATTAGGAAAACAAATCAAATAACCTACATGAATGATGAGAAAGTTTAACTAGTTAGTGGAAATTCTTACCAAAACAAATGGAAGGGGTTAGTGAAATTTGAGGACATTTAACCAGTTAATATAAACTAGTACCAAAACAAATGAAAGGGGTTAGTGAAATGTGGAGAAATTTAGCCAGTTAGTGGAAATTCGTACCGAAACAAATGGAAGGGGCTAGAGTTAGATTATGGACAAAATGGATTAAAGATGGGGAAAAAGGATAAGCCACGACTTTGTTTTAGTAAACTGGAGCTCCATTTACTTATTTAATTATCATACAAACCTGCATCAGCATTGCATTGCAAATTGACTTAAACCTCTACTGCTATCAATTTATAATCAAAACGGCTTTATTAAAATGGAGATACACGGGAGAAAATATCAATACTCTTATTGTTTAACTGGAAAATCCGCAAGCTTAATGGAATTTTTTTTATATAAAAAAAATTGATTTTAGAGAAAGCATTCGAATTTGCTACATGACCTTTAAATGATAAAATTCAAAATTTTCTAAATACATTTTAGCAAAAATTTTCAAGGCTGGATCAACCTCTTCAGTATATGTTTCAAATCTTGTGTCACTGTAAATGGACAATACTCACCGTAAAAATGTTTCAATCAAATCACTATAATGGCTGCAGTGTGACAGATAATAGTGCTTTCTAGCATTGGGACATCAAGTCGCAGGCATGTACCATCATGTCCCACCAAGTCACATTATTCTGCTGACACAAGGTCGACCACAGTCTTAGCACCAAGCTCCAAGATCTCACTGGACAGTTTCTTTTGGGCAAATTTTCATCCGACGATTGCAGAAAAATGATAATAATATTACATTAAAATATTACATTAAAGATGCAAATACAAATCTAACTAGTGATTTTAGTTGAAATGATGCTTGTAAGATTCTGACTGAGGTATTAAAGTTAATTCCATATATACAACTAGTGGCTTTATACTGAACCAACACTGCAACAATTTCTCTTTTGTACATTCATTTTGAACAGGAAAGAGCTATTTTGAATATTTTCTTGCGATAAGACAGCTAAAAGAATTAGTATGTGCCATATGCATGAATAAAGTACTGTAACAAATTAGTATACTTTTCATCACCCATCAGCCATCTAGTTTTTAGATATTTACCTCTGTTGCAAATACATGTAAATATATAAGCCAAGTTGGCTGCTCATTTGCAGCCGAAGTTACGCATTTGATCACCAATGCTAGTCTAACTGTGACAGGCAGTCACCAACAAGTCAACCCATTTCCAAGCCTAACTCAAAGTAAATGTAAACTACTTTACAGATTTAGCTTATGTGTGATTTGAAAAATGATAGGATGGTGATAATTAAGTTCATGCCTTCTACATTATAAACTAGGTGTCAAAATAAGAAACTATCCAGTGAGACCTTAATGCTGAGCGCCAGGCTAATAAAAATCTTTGGATTGACTCGGCCGGGATTAGAACCCGCGACCTCCCGCATCCAAGGCGGACGCTCTAACCATTAAACCACCGAAGTTGTCCGCACACGTATGTATCTCTGCTAGACAATCTGTCGCGTACCAAACCAATACCGTCTGTCAAGGTCAGAGACGAGGTTTAACGATCAACATAGGGATTTGTATGTCCTCTCCAACACGTTTGAACAAGTTAAAAGATTCTAAAAAAAAACTTTTTAAACATTAGACACGATGTAGCTTATCACACCAGAGCCCGTCGTTATCATCACATACAGGGTAGAAAGATCAATAGCGTTGAATGGGTTGTGGGATTTTGATCAACTTTGCAAAAACGTGTATCTCTGATAGACAATTATTATGTATATTTAATTTGTACTTTTTGTTAGTTTTTTTATTTAAAAAAAAACAACTTTTTTTTAAATTATATGCAATGGATATTTGTTAATTTTTTACCTAGCCCGAATCATTGGTTTTTAAATTCTGTAATCAACTAATACATAGCTATTGTTTTCTCTATGAGTATCAGTTAACTATTAGGATTATTATTTTTGTTCTTTATTATAATTTTAGCAATAAAGTTTCTAAAAATAACTAAGATTTTATAATGTAAACATTTGGAACCTTACGGAATGAAATTTTATATTCGGTTATAGCTTGTTTTCCTTTTAAAGAAAATGTTAATTGTGACCTGAGATCAAGTAGAGGACTCTTTAATTTTGTGTTGTTTATAAATTATTCATTCGTGCTTTAAGATCTGATTAGAATCAGGTGTATTATTGATGTGTCTGGTATTCATTTTGGGTTGAAATTTATTGATTCGAATTATTTAACTCAAACTATTCTTCTCTAGTGAAATTTAAATAAAGATATATTCTTGGAATGAATTATTGTGATTCAGTTAAAAACTATTGGCACATTACTACGACATAGGCCTCCACAGACATCAACACTTTCAGCGTTGGATTTATTTTAGAATACCCGTAAAATCTTTTCAGAATTTTAATCATTAGGACGTGTGTTCGAGATTCTAAGATTATTTGGTTTTTGTTTTCACAATACGATAATTTCTTTTACATTTTTAATTTTTTATTCCAGGGAAATTAATTACATAGTCAATTTTACAAAACTTGTTGGTTCTCATTCTTTGTTTTTTTATAACTTTCTTAAGACCTTTGAGTCGTTATATGATGTGCGTTGCGTACCAGATGCATGTCAGTGTTCCCAAAGTTAAGATAAAAGACAGAGTTCAAATGTCAGCTTAGGATATTAGTATCCGCTCGTAATTCTGATAATATGCCTCTGCCAGAATAATTGATTAAACGAAAGATTATCTTGATTAAACAAACACTTATTTCATTTAATACCTAATGGGTGAGATCTTCGTGTCCACTGGATACCTCTATAGTTTGATTTTGGAAAGTAATTTGCTAATTCGGTCGTTATCATTGATTTTATTTTAAAAGAAAATTTTCTATTTTGTTTTAAATACCTTTGTTAGGAAAACCCAGTTGTCTTCGTAAGTGCTTGCAATTAAAAAAATGTTTTTGGTTTTCATGCCCTTGCTTTATTTTGACTTTTTTTCCTGACAGAATGCAGATTTAAATTAACCTTTATTCGGATATATTGAGACCAATGACACATTTGGACTTTCAAATAGGATGGAACTAATGACCATTTTGACCAGTACAAATATATTGGAAATAATGAATGTTCGAACCAATAAACCCATTTAATATTCGAAATAATGAATGTTCAAACCAAAACCATTTCGGCTCAGAGAACCTTCAGACTTGTGAAATCGTTTTAACCTTTGGACCGAAGTCTATGTTGTCCAAAACTTTCGGATTTATTACCTTTCAAACCTTTCCGTGGAAGTTATGAACCCGAGAATAAATTAATTTTCGGACTATTGACCACTATAATCTTCGAACTTGCTAACCCTTTGGAACAATTGAACGTTGGCCTACAACGTTCGGAAAATAGAGTTCTTCTCCAAAAATAGTTCGGAGGTATGAACTTTGGGACAAATGAACCATTAGAACATCGTGTAGTTACAAAGAACTCTATCCAGTCATTCGTAATGGATCGTAAAATGGAACGAATTGTCTGACCTTGATACATTTGTTTGGTATAAAGGGAGACAGCTCTGTCGAGACTACAACATAATTCACATGAATGTGTCTTTGTGTGTGTGTGTGTGTGTGTGAGAGAGAGAGAGAGAGAGAGAGAGAGAGAGAGAGAGAGAGAGAGAGAGAGAGAGAGAGAGAGTGAGAGAGAGAGAGAGAAGAGAGACATGCATGCATGATAGATAGATAGATAGATAGATAGATAGATAGATAGATAGATAGATAGATAGATAGAAACACAGACCTTTTGAAAGGGTTTCATGAAAAAGTGTCCATATAAATCAAGAAATACGCGGGAGATTAAAAATATCTTGAGCAATATAGGGTGATCGTATATCTTCTAGTTCTGTTCACTGCACTTTCTGTACAATGGCAGGCAACCTGTAGCTTTTAAAGATGAATTTAAACATAGAAAAATATTATCTACTCTCCCACAGGGAAGTTAAGAGGAATACCAGGCCATACAACCCGAGGGATGTTGTGCAATGACATCAGCGATGCCGTGCCTGCCATCAAAATGATGATATGCTCTGCCATCGGATTTATGATGTGCCATGCCGTCAGGGTTATGCTGTGCATGCTATAAGAATGACGATATGCCCTGCCATTAGTGATGGTATGTCCTGCCATCAGAACGATGATTTGCCCTGCCGTCGCAGTGATGTTGCACCTTGAGATACGAACAATGCATTACAATAATGCTTCTGTATCATGGAACGCGGTACCGTTCCTGTGTCCATCTTTGGATCTCATTCATGCACTCATATATCATAAATTCATCGAGAAAAACAAATTATGTTTCCGGTGGTTTTGCTTTGCTCGATTCCAGGGGGATAAATTGAAATGACTTAAAGATTTGATGCAACCACTATCAAAGCTTTAACCAGATCATCTTACCACTTTCCATTTTATTCACATTCGAAATTCCAGCTTGGGTTTCGAATCTTTTTACCGTTTAACACATTATTCCCATTTGTGTTGTCTTGAATCTTTTTATCTCGTTTAATATAGGATTCTAAATTGGGTATCGAATCTTTTTACATTGTTAAAATATAGGATAACCGTTTGGACATAGAATCTCTTTATCTTGTTTAAAGTAAGATTTCCATCGCGATCATCCTATTATACCACCCGCAAACATATTAATGAAATGTTTTGAAAATGTATGAAACAATGTCAAACTTATGTCAACGTCAATTTTGTAATTCCTCTCTTATATTCAATCCACAACATCACCCCTACCACCGATAGTCCTAGATTACCTCAATCACATTGACCCACAAACACCCCCCCCCCCCCGAGACATTTAGGTAATACTGTAAAACTGTTATGCGAACCTACAGATCACCTGCAACAATATCCATAAGATTCACTAATTAAAACCCAGAGGCATAGGTGAGATGCTCAACATGCGTGCGCTTAGACATTTTTTCTTGGTTGGCGGGATGCAGACTGTTTGTACTTATACACACGCAGTTGTGTATGTATCATTAGACGTCAATAATACTGACATACTTGACCCGATTGATTAACGTTACAGCTGACACAAAAACTTGCGTCACCAAAGTGGACATTAGGGCATTATTAATTCCAAACTGACGAGTTTTATCAGAGTGCTGTTTGGAAAGAAACGAGGTAGAACAATTTCGCCTGCCGAAGTTGACATATCGAGATTAGGAAATAAATACTGAACCAGGTGTCTCACTGTTCACGTTAATACCTGAGAACATTTACTTTGGTGTGGAATATTTGCTATTTATTATTTCTTAATATACAAAACACGCTAACCTTTCCTTTTTCCTTTGCTGGCCACGTATCTCAAAGTTGTCCCGACCACATTTGGCATACACGTATGTCACAATGTGCTAAAAAGGTCGATGGATATTTAAGACATTGAATTTGATACTTCGCTGGTCGTTGGACTGGCTTGGAGGTGGGTGGGTAACGGCAAATATGAACATTTTCTCAATTACAGTATAATCTTACACATACATTCATACATACATACATACATACATACATACATACATACATACATACATACATACGCACGCACGCACACACACACATATACATACATACATACATACATACATACATACACACACACACACACATACCAACCTACCTACCTACCTACATACGCACGCACGCACGCACGCACGCACACACACACACACACATACATACATACATACATACATACATACATACATACATACATACATACCAACCTACCTACCTACAAACATACACACACAGACACACACACACACACACACACACACACACACACACACACACACACATACATACATACATACATACATACATACATACATACATACATACATACATACATACATACATACATACATACATACATACATGCATACATAACCTATCATTTACACATCTTAAAAGAAGCCCCCAGTAGCCGTGTGGTTTAAAGCGCTCACCGTTACGGACCACTATCGTCTCACTTCTGTCTGCGTGGGTTCGAGTCTTGGGCTCAGAAAGTGTGGGTATGTGAGAAAGCTTGCCGGTAGCTTCTCTTGGGTCGGTGGTTCTTTTTGGGGGGTTTTCCAGGTTTTTCCTGCACAATTAATACTGGCCGCCATGCATAACCTGTCTTGTGCTGAAAAATGGCGTTAAACCCTATAACAACAACAACACCTCTTAAATGTTGCATGAGATCAAGCAAATAACCCTTGCCAATATACTCTATTTTCGTCCAATACTAAAATTGCATGCTATATTATTCATGTTACGTGTTTCAGAATAAATTTCTCAATCTCTTTGTAAAGCGGTGAAACCTTTTAATATCTTGGTTTTGTTGCAAGAACAACAACAGCAACAATAACTCCAATACCAATATATCTTCGATGTTTTACTGTTTGAGTGAAGGTATATCGCACAAGCATCGTCGCATCGTTGCGGTTGCAAATTCTCAGGATTTAAAATTGTCTTTCATTCTCCCTATCTGGAGTGTAACTCATTCAAGACTCAAACCTACTGACATCAACCTTGAACTGTGGGTCAAAGTTGCAATGAACTTGATTCAAGCACCCAAGTTGGTTGATGTGACCTAATTTCCAGATTTATTCAACAAAGTCTCAAAATAATGTTTTGGCTCTTTAAAATTACCTTGTCACCTCTTGCCAACGAAATAATGCTTAGAATGCATGCATCTTGGATTGAACGCTTGATTCGCACACAAACATGATCGTTGATACATATTATCCATATTTGTTTTATATTTGGGTTTATTCAGCATTGCTCAAATCGCAGTTCGGGCTCTTAGTTAAACATTATTTCGTTCAATGACACCAAACTTGACTTGGTGTATCTTGATAATAGAGTTGTATCAGACAACAAACTTAAATGGTGTTGCCTTATGTCATGAATTTATGAAAATTGCCTTAAACAGACCGTCTCATGTCATCCTATCCTGTCAGCTCCTATTCACCCAAACCTTTTTGCTTTTCTAAAACTCTGAAAGAGTATCACTTTGTTTTACAGTGAAGAAAGAAATAATAAAAAACAAGAATTACAATACTAAAATGTATAAAGTTGTGTTGTGACTTTCTTTTTCAAGTATATGCATCACCATTCAGACTTATACTTAACAGCACACTTAGGGATGAAGATGTGTTGCACGGGAAAATCTTTGTCACCTGGTTATACTTTCTAAAAATCTATCGAACATTGCTAGCTAATGGTGTCTGTACTGTAATTAATTTTTATACTATTTCACCTATAGTCACAAAACTTGAACTGTAGGTGTATCTTGGAATTAAGGTGTGCAAAACATTACTAAGATCCGTAACCGAGAACATGAATCCTATATGCTAACTCGCCACTTTGCTGCAACATTGCGTGTGTATGTAACGATATACGTCATTTTTCATTATGAGCATTGCAATGTGACCGTTATATATTTATGAGAAGTGTTAGTTCGCCACCACCCTGTCCGCAAAATCATTACGTCTTCTTCATATGTACATACGACAAAAGTCTACATATCTGTATTTGAGCGGAGATTTGGGTACACGCCCAAGGATAAATAAGGTGAACATACACAATTGCTGCTCCAGTCAATCAACCTTTTTGGCATTGGTAGAAATGAATATAGATGACTTTCATATCGAGTGGTAATTTAATGCTTTATACCAATGGCTCTCGGAGCGGTGATACTTTATCTCCATATATAGAGGTCTTTAAAGAGCAAGGTCATCTAATCTTAATCCGTCTTTAATCTGGCCGTTCAGAGTGATCTACTTTAACATGAAGACGGTCAGACTTTTCGAATTGTGTGTCATTGCTGCTGGTTTGTATTTATTAAATTATTTATTTATTTATTTATTTAAATATTTATTAGTATTTAAATACATAGCTCTGAATGGTATTTGTTTTGAAATGCAGTCATAAATACGCAGCCACTCATTCTTTTAATGCAAGAGATTTTCATTGTACATTTTTACTCATACTGATAAACTATTTATCAAACCAGGCTGATGTGGGATGGACAGATGGGGACAAAAACATTATAGTACCGATCTTATACAATCTTTTTGGTAGGTTAACGGTTGGAAATACTGAATATTTTACTATTGTACAAACCATCAATAACATTACCAAACACTCTAAAGCAATTTGTCCACACATGTATTAATTTCAGCAGCTACTGTTCTTGGAGGACGCCCTGGAGAGAACAGCCACGACCACGATGGCACACATCATAATAACCAGAAAGAAAACCATGGAAACCATGGTTATAATGAAATCCTCGAAAATCAAAATGGGCTCCAAAACAACAACAGGTATCACCATGGACAGATAGGAAACCAGCAACATGCGAATAGTGCACAAGACAACACAAGTCAAACCAGATCTATTTCCAGACAAATGAATGTCCCAGAACCCTTTCAACGTTATGGCGCCGTAGCGGTATCATGGTGGAATGCGTACCTTGCGGATCAACAAAACTGTGGAATTCAGAAAATCAAGCCTAACAACCCTTATGTCAGGATCTTAGGGGGGCATTTAGCCAAAGAAGGTAGCTGGCCATGGATGGTAAGTAATTTATTACAGTGTAGCCTCCCAGTAGGGTCAGCTCCCTTATGAAAGCCACTTCATAGTTATGTCTTTTAAATTAACGCGTATACTTACCTCCCTTGAACAGACATTTTACCCCGTTCCCACATCAGGCTGGTTGAGAGAAGCTGCTTTGTACAGTTATATTTCAAAATAAATTCTTGAGGTTATTTTGGGATGAAGTTTTCTCATTTCCTCATGCAGGATTTAAGCACAATTCCTTTTTTTATATGTATAAAGTAGTCATCTAAACTTAATCCGCCTTTAATCTGGCCGTACCTTAACATGAAGACGGTCAGACTTTTCGAATTGTGTCATTGCTGCTGGTTTGTATTAATTAATTTATTTATATATTTGGATATTTATTAGTATTTAAATACATAGTTCTGAATGGTATTTGTTTTGAAATGCAGTCATATATACGCAGTCACTCATTATTCGTTGATAAAAAGATCTCGATTAGTTAAGAGATTGCCTTCTCTGATTTGTTTTGTAGATCAACCAGTCTGATTAAACTCTCTCCTTATTTTGATTTGTCGCCATACGCAAAACATGAGCATAGTCGGAAAATCTGATTCTAATCCGACTGGAGGTAAACTGCTTGCAGGGTTGACTCGCAGTAGTAAAACTATATAGTTTTGTATTGCCTTCTCAATACCAAATTATAATATTGAAAAAGCTTTGTACTGGTCCACGTTTGCAAACAAGAAGAAGATAATCTTAGAATATAAAGGGATGAAGTTGGTTCGGTGAGTAAACTAAATCTTTGATACATTTAATACAGTTTCATGGTACGATTAATACTGTGCATATGTCATATTTTATTTTACATAATTTCATTGAATGTTTTATTATTATGGTTATTACCGAAGTGCAAACTCACCAAAATAGATACTAAATGAAAATATATGCAATCCAATGACTATTTAGAAACATACAAAAGTATCAGTTGAATATATCATACAGGTAACATGCTTTGTTAAGACAGATAACAATAGGTAGAGTAAATGAAAATCATGTATTGCAGGTATCTATGTTTTCGACGCTGATTGGACAGCCATGGTGTGCGGGCACACTGATTGGTAGACAGTGGGTTCTCACTGCAGCCCACTGCTTTAGATTGTAAGTTGGATTTCAGATTATTTTATTTCAAGTCGTACATTTTATAGAAATGATGTGGAAACATACACTACAAATGTTCCATCTTTTATGGTTTTCTCTTTACAGATGTAAATGTTTAATAATACCTTCATGTAATGAATGAGTAATGTGTTCGTCATTCAGACGGTTCATTTTTCATTTCCAAAACTAACTTAATTTTAATTGTAACTAGCTAAGTAATCAAATTAAAGAGTTTATAATAAACCAGGTTACTGCACTGCACTAAAGTCAAAGTGACAATGCAAGTACAGATCATTAAATGTTTAAGCAATGTAAAAATGCCGATTAGTTTCATTTTCCAACACTTAAGTGTACATGTACTTTTTCGTGTTATATTCTTATTTTCTCTTAACGTTAAGTGTAAGCTAAGAGTTTCGTAGGATGGCATAAAATATATTTCACTTCTCCAAATTCGTGTTTACAAAACAGGCATGGAAAGAATATGAACAGACCGATCTCATCGTTATTAGTTTCCTGTAGGTCATGAAATAAAAAGTGAGAAAGATGAAATTCATGCATGTAGACTGTTGCTAAAGCAATTCATGAAAACAACCTGAACATTTTGGAAAGCATCAGTTCTAAATATAAAAATGACACTGGCATTAAATATCAATGTAAGGAATGGACTGATGTTTAAAAGAGAATAACTTAAAAAGAAAACTTAGTGAACATCAGAAAAACTTAAGATTTAAAAAAAAAAAAGAATCATTTGCTTTTAGAATAAATTAGCTTTAATTGGACTTGCTTGAAGTCTGTGAAAAAAGAATACAATACCAATAACAATAACAAGATGTGCTTTAGCTGAGGAGACGTTTTATTCTGTGAAATTGTACGTTTGTGTATGAGCTAGACAAAATGTTTGATCCCAGAAACAAAACGTTAGCTTTCTTAAAGTGAAGTCATTTCTACCATTAAGAAATAAAGAGAGAACCCATTTGGAAACATTCACTTCTTTTTACTTTCACTTGCATATGTGAATAAATATTAACATTCGCAACGTCCAACTACAGTCAGTTCGCTGATCCGACCAGGTGGGTTCTTCGCTTTGGAATCTACAACGCATCCGGGGCCTCTGAAGATTCCAGGGAGCAAGTCCGCCTGATTTCCAGATTAATCATTCACCCTGATTTTAACGACACGAAGGCATCGTTCTCTTTCGATAACGACATCGCCCTGATCAAATTAGACAGACCTGTAACCTTCACCGACGTGGTGTCCCCACTTTGCTTGCCGGTCACCAGTGATCCAATGAATGAAGGTCAAAGTTGCGTAATCAGCGGTTATGGAATTGCAAACTTGAAAAACCGTTAGTATCATTAGTCATGTATAAATTATTTGACATCTTAGTGACAAAACATAAGCTTTAGATATAGTCAGTACTAAGCAATAATGTCATCATAACGTAAATAACAAACACTAATTAAAATTTGACATTAAATTTACCGATACTCTGTTGTAGTCACGATTGGTTCTTGAT
The DNA here is from genome assembly GCA_029339505.1 of Unio delphinus. Lineage (NCBI taxonomy): Eukaryota > Metazoa > Mollusca > Bivalvia > Unionida > Unionidae > Unio > Unio delphinus. The sequence goes on along the minus strand of JAQISU010000004.1, from coordinate 8,405,302 downwards.
TTAAATGCATTTCATGGGGGAAAACAAACAAACAAACATAATAGTGTTGCACGTAACTTTATAGTGAAGTGAAAATGCACAATACCCGAATTTAATCGTTTACACCTCGTCATTGGCGGGTCCAGAAATATCGCCTGGGGGGTGTTGTAGTGGATGACGTTCGGGGATAGGTCGGATGCACGTAAACAAGTATGCGATAAATCTTTGGGATGGAATCACGGGGGGGGGGGGGGGGGGGTGCGAAGTCCGTGGAAGCATCTGAATTCTAAGCGTTTCGCGGCATTGTACTGTTAAAAAAAACAACCACAACTTACTCTTGAAAACATGCCGGTTGTACCGCACTTACTTTAAGGGGCGCCACTAGAAATTGAGATTTGCATTTTGTGGAGTTCCACAGAAAGTGGTTTTACTGTTTATATTTCAGAAATAAGTTTTTAATGAGAGAGAGAGAGAGAGAGAGAGAGAGAGAGAGAGAGAGAGAGAGAGAGAGAGAGAGAGAGAGAGAGAGAGAGAGAGTATTTTTCTTAATTGTCACTAATTTTCATCGATTGCAGCTGCCAAGGAACTAAATCTCTTGCACCAGGCTACGGTCCCTTTGATTGTAACCAGGCATTGCGCCATGTTTGATGGCTATGCGGACAAAGTCACAACCAATATGGTGTGTGCTGGTTACACAGAAGGGGAAGTGGATGCTTGCTTTGTAAGTAATTTTAGAAAGAGACATTGATTTTGTCCAATTTTTCTAATCAACATAAGTAGATTATTTAATACCGAGTCATGTGGAATAAAGTGCTTTGTACAAGGTCATATGATGGTAGCTAGCCAGGTCTCGTCCGTTGGTAGGATTTAACCCCGTACTCTTTCGGTCGCATGTTCGAAACGCTAACCACAGAGCTATAGCGGGAATTGCTGCCATTCATCACCGCTTTTAAGATACAGGGGAGAGCATTTGTGATGTTCTAAAAACTGATCGCGAAGAGATTAATATGAATCAGGCCGGATACTGCTTTTTTATTTTTGCAGTATTGTTGGTTGTTGCGCGTATGTAGACAGTATTTCCGGTTTCGAAAACCCCATTTCATTCATACATAAGTTGTACTTAATGGTGTTAAAATACGTAGTTTTCATGTTTCGTTCAACCTGGGTGAGATATGTTTGTTGTGTTTCATTTCTTTCTTGAAATTAAGTTGAATATCGTTTAATCACATAGTGATAAATGACAACTACATATTTAATATTTGTTCAGTTGGAGTTGCATTTATGATTCGTTCATTTACGTCAGGATACTCATTCAGGTTATGTGTTGACGCCATATTTAATTTCAGTGAAGCGCCAAAAATATATACCACAGATATTAAATATTAAAGACTCAAATTGCAAATTTTGTTATGTGTTTAACTGTACTAAAAATACTGATATTATTACAGGGCGATTCTGGAGGTCCAATTCAGTGTGAAACCGACGGGAAATGGCACATTACGGGTAAACGCAAGACATGTTTATACAACAACTAGAAAAAATATCACCATATTTAAGATATTCATATCACGGCTCCCTTTATGTTCCAAATCAACATATCTAATCATTCATTGTTAATTAGGCTTTTCTCCATATGAATTAAAAGGGACATGAAAAGCAATGCAAAGTACGGTGATCCAGTTGTTAAACAGTTTTTAATTTTATTGTTTAATAACTCAGTCTAGTCAGGAATTTGAAAGACCTTTTTGTAATTCTTTTGAAAATTCGTTTAATGATCAATAGTCCTGAATATCGCTATTAGTAAGGTTCCATAAATCTTTCACCAGGTCTATGTAATATTTCTAAAAGAAATCAAAGAAAAATATGTACTTTTTCTACTTAGTGTACGGAGTACCATTCACTAAGGTTCCCTGTCTTGGTAGAATCTATCTCTGTTCAAATCAAGTTGGGGACCGCTCCCGTGGCTTAGTGGCTAGAGCATCCGCCTTGGAAGCGGGAGGTCGTGGGTTCGATCCCCGGCTGAGTCATACCAAAGACTTACACAAATGGTACGAACAGCTGCCTCGCACGGTGCTCACCATTACGAGGTTAGTGTTAGGACTGGTCGGCCTGGTGTCAGGATAATGTGACTGAGTGGGACATCATGCTACATGTATGCGGCATGATGCCCCAGTGCTAGACATCAGTAACTGTCACACTGCATTGTAGCGATGTGACTGAAAATTAGCTTGTTAAAACTCCGTTATAAATCCAAAAACAACACACACACACACGCACACACACAGCTAATCAAGCTAGTATCCTGACTTTATCCATTAACAGTGACAAATTTGTTACAGTAGTGCTAAAGTTTGCTTATAATTTTTTCGAATTATAAAAGCAATGATTCATTTCGAACGTAAAAATGACACCTTTAATAACGTTATTGATTTAATTGTCCAAGTTGTTACTATTTTTTATATTTTAAATTCGTAATGTGCAGAGGGTGTGTATGTTGAATCTGATTTATCTCTAAAATGAAAGTAACATTGCTAAGCATTCGCCATTTTATTGAATCATAAGATGAGATTAAAAGTTCAAGGAATTTCATAATATCTCAAATGAGACCCAAGCTGAATAAATTGCTTCTAAGATTACGGAACAACTAGCAAGATTTGCGTAGAGGGCATTTAGCATTACTGACTTCTGACACTTTTTCTTCGTATGTCCTAAAAGAAACTGAAAATGGAGCAATTAGAAATAATTCCATCTAAAGAATTTAAATTCCATAACATGGTAATGATCGCTTAAAGCTTCTAAATTATTCCGAGAGTTCAAAGTTGTTTTCAACTTTATGTAGAGTATCACTCTATCCTAAAACTTTATGTTGTCCGATTTTATGTTTAAACATGACTCTAAGGTACGTTTTAATTGTCAAGCGTACATTTAATGTAATTTTGAAAGCATGTATTATTTTGTCACTTTCGTGTACAGGTATTACAAGTTGGGGCGGAAAGAAATACGACTCATGTGCAGAACCTGGGCAGCCTGGCGTTTACACAGCCGTTCGGAACTATATGTCCTGGATAAGGAACCAAATGTTCCTAGACTTTTTCCATGGGTACCTTCATGGTAGCGGAAATTAATGACGCCTTTTGATAATTTACTTCGAATAATGGTATTTCACTTTGTATTATTTTTGAAATTATGACGACACTCAAAGGTTGAAATCTATGCAAATAAATACTAGACATACGAGCATTATCCTTCATTTTAGAACGGAAATGGTCAAAATTGATTGCAAACAGTTTTACTTAGCTAGCGAATGCACAGGTAGATAAGTAGTGTATCTCCCTTGTAATGCTTGTTGCTGTATTAATCAAGAAGCAGCTAAACTTTATTTTTAAAAAGTGTGATACACCTGACACATAAATATGTAATTAGTACATTATGTATTCGCTAATAAGTTGAGTCCACCTGCACACTGCACAGGCTCTGATCTGTCGTTGTACAGTTCACAGGCAGAACTGGATTTGTGTATTTTTTATTTTTTTTTAAAGGAGTAATTAGTTGAACAATCAACAGAGATCATTCTCTTCGGGGCGCATTATGAAACAACAGATAGGGTATATGTTGTTTGTAATGAAGGTAGACTTTTAATTGAGTACAGACGGTACTTGAATAAGTTATAGCTTGTAAACAAATTACTTTTCTATGCAAGGAAGACAAATAAAGCTAAACCTAGACCATGGAAGAAATGGTTGCAAGAACAGCTATCTTCATGACTAAATGAAGAACAAAAAACCCACAGAATATAAAGATATTCATTGGTCAGAAGCGCTCTTGCCAACCTTAATTATGCCCATCATGATGAGTATATATATATATATATATATATATATATATATATATATATATATATATATATATATATATATATATATATATTCTTCTTTTGTACAGAAAAAAAAATAAAAATGCTTTTTTTTGTTTTATTTTTCCACTCAGTTACAGATGGTCATCATTAAATAACATTTAAATGCTGTTGCTATTATAGTAGAATTTCAAGAGTTGAATTGTTACGGGTGCATATGGTTTGGTTATCTTTTTTAAAAATGGTTTTGTGTATTCCAAGGAGACATAAGTATATGCTACACCCGGTGTATACAAGGCACTTGACTGGTGTTTTCATTTTTTAAATTTGTTTATTATTATTATTATTATTATTATTATTATTATTATTATTATTATTATTATTATTATTATTATTATTACGTAGGTTGACCGTTGAGTCAAGGAACACAATCCCAAGGCCACCTAAAATGAAACATTTTGAGTTATTCGATAACCTAGTGACAATGCATATCATCTACAGAAAACAATAAAAACACTTTCAGGATACACAAATTACATAAATAGAATCACGCATACAAAATTTGATTAAGTGTAATAGACAGTTGTGATACAATAATTTATTCTTGTTTTTTTTTTAAATTTATAAAATCAGAAGAAATATTTATCTATCCTTGCAGTGTAATTCTTTTAAATTAACTTTTTCAAAATTTCTTTTGTTTTCATTGAACAATTTGTTTAAAAGCAGACATGGAATGTTTGTGCATATCGAATCAGCAAGCGTTATGATAATATTAAGCCTGTACTGTTTGGAACCACACACCTTTTGATATGAAATATACTAATCATGTTTTCAAAAAGCATAAGCAAATACTACGCTTTGCATTATTTTTGTACAGAATTTTACTTAGGTTAAATTATAATCAAAGAATATATTATAATGATCTTAGGAAGTCTTCAAGATAAACAATGTAGTGGGGCTAAGATTTTGAACTATTTTGTCATTATTAACGTACCGACGAGTCACAGAGCCGATAGGCGTATGGATAAAATCCAAAACTGGACAGTAAATCGCCAGATAGCGGAGTCGCTTACTTGGAGACTATGGTGCAGAGTGCCCCCAAAGGGGTGACGATTTGCGCACAGTAAACGATGATGTAAAGCTCTCATCGTATGTGCTATCTGAAACCTTACTACAATTAATGGATAAGACATGTAGCCACAATGGCAGGTTGATAAGTCACAAAATCAACTGGAACAAAGGAACATCATATACCAACGTCGTAAAGATTGCGTGTTTACATAATTGTTTGACCTGAAAAGATCAAAAATATTTAACTGCATGCTAGACAAATTTGATGATTAAGTAATTGACTGTTGCTGCGGTATAGCCAAAAACACAAATATTTGATTGCACAAAATGAAAAGAAAAATGCATACAAAATATAGGTAGTAAAATGCAGAACATGAACATGTACAACTACAGGATATATAAAAAAATATTCTGACAATGTCAACAGACAGATAGAGAGCACAAATATGGTTTAGGCTATGAATCAAAGTGAATAGTAACTCGGCCAACTAGTGGTATTATTTAATATATATATATATATATATATATATATATATATATATATATATATATATATATATATATATATATATATATATATATATATCAACTTGGAAAGTGGCTTAGAGGCAGAGCCTTGAGCGGAGTGTGAGCACATCGCAGAGGAATTCAAGAAAACGAACACATGCAAGAGTGTGATCTCAATAACTACTGAGATGTACCCTGTCGACACAAAGTTACGTTGTCCAGAATTTAACAGACATTGAAAAAAGCAGCATCAGCCTTGATATCAAGATAGCTAAATAATACAGTATGAAGAAGGAACAATTACGTATTTGATATGGTTTAATACGAACAATTTTATAAGTCTAAATTTCCAGTACAGTGTGAAGATCACGTGAATTTTACGAGGGCAATATGTTATTGATCCAAACTAGAGATAGGATGTTATAACAACAAATGTTATATTTCAGACAGTGTACGAATTAGCTGTAGCAGTGTCAACCAAAGGAATAATAAACTTTAAAATAAATCTGATATCATACGCTTGAATGAATCGAAGATAAAAGTATTTTCAAAATATATGTGCTAAGAAGTAAAAGTCAAATGTAGATTATATACATGCTACTTTTAAAGAGTGTTAACCTAAATAAATACAGTTTGATCAATGGATAGAGCTTTAAAGAAAAGGTTAAAGATTTGTTTAGAAAGAAAACGTTAAATACTTTCAACTTAATCAGACAAAATACAGGTGTTGTTGAGAGGTTCAATAAAATACTCATGTCTAGAATGTGGGAGCATTTCACTCATATAACATCAAAAAATGGGTTGACGTTTAATCGCAGCTCAGTAGATATGACCATGTACGAAGCAAACAAGGAATAAAATAAATGAAAAACATGGATCATTCAACTCGATTCCTTGATATTTAGAATGCCCACATTTAAAATCGGTTATACAGAATTTCAAAATGCAAGGAATACAATTAATCAAAATCATGGATTATTCTACTGAATTTCTTGATATTTAGAATGCCATATTTAAAATCGGTCTTACAGAACTTCAAAATGCAAAATAAAAGTAGTGAGAATCATACACAGGTATAAGTATGAAATGATATGAAAACTTTCAGTTTCCGAAATATTAGGATCTTATAGACTGTGGTAAATATAGTAAAAACAAATGCATTAGAATATTGGGTAACAATGTGCTTCACACCAAGCGAAAAACAATAATTGTACACATGCGAAACGTGATCAGGCGACTACAATCTACATAACATCTATGCAGAGGTATAACATATATATATGTTCCTTTCCCTTTTTTTTTTTTTAAAAGTCTAAGCTACAAAATCCTTGCCAGATAAAATTATCGTCGTTTTTGGTATTAGTTTACGCCTTCTTCTGGAATATATTTTTACACGTGTCTTGATAATAAGTGATAGTCATAACCGGACAAGGTATGAACTAACAATGGTATGTGTTTTGTTATTTGTAATTTAGCATATATATTATGATGGACAGTTATGTTTACCTGATAAGTCATCATGGTCTCAAAATATATCTTCAAGTATTTTCTTTTTACATATATGGTTTAGATATGTTGAGTACAAATATTTTCCCTTTCCTCTTTGTGTGCCGTATGTTTTGTTCTTGCGTTTTGGGGTCTTAATTGTTTACTCACTACTTTTATAATTATGCTCAACGCAACCAAAAGGCTGTTAAAATATCTTTCTTTCTAAACCTTTGGTTTATATCTAAATTGGATAAATTTGCTACAAATAAAACTCACTGATGAAATGTATTTTGGACGTCTTGAATATCCAGATTATTCTCTCACAATATATGATCTCCACACATGCACTATACTTATCTAAATAAAGTCTAAATACTTAATGGTCTTGTGTATTCCCGGGTTCAGTGAATATGTATACTTCGCCGTTGACACGATTACATCAAGCTGGTTTTTTTTTTAATGGTTTAACGCCATTTTCAGCACAATATAGGCTATACATGGCGGCCAGTATTAATGGTGGAGGAAGAACCCGGAAAACCCCCGGAAAGAACCACGGACCCACGAGAAGCTACTGGCAAGCTTTCTCACTTAACTACATTACTCGAACCCACGCAGACAGAGGTGAGATGGCAGTGATCCGTAACGGACAGTGCCTTAGACCATTCGGCCACTCGGGGCCCCTCTACATCATGCTGGTGGCTCTAGTATGACGATAAATTAAAATTACAATAAAACAAAGGAAACATTTTTATTAGTATTTATATATTCAACATTTTACAGCTTTGCCATCTTCAGACATTATATTTATATAGTTACATACACCGAAACAATCTTTTTCAATTCGGATTTTGCTCTTTATGGTGGATAGAAGAGGAAAAATCCAGCATAATTTTGGAAGTACAGGTCTGACTGCAATCTATGCTTAACTGTAATGACACGAATCCTGAAACATATTTGAATCCATCATAATAGTTTCTTCCATCCGTAATTATGTTTAGCATGTCAACATGGCCATCTATATCTAGTTTAGATATTCAAATCGGTATAGTGTAACAGTTTACCGATTCCATAAATACTTACAGTTTTACCAGATTATTTCCCGAGTGTTATGGTGTCTCCAATTTGTACTAAACCAATGACGTATCTACTAAAATTGTATTTAAAAGATCTCTAATGATCTTTTATATGAATATGTGAAGTTCATTCCACTGATAAAACAAACGCTAGTATTATCATTAAATTTACGTTACTATATACATTTTATAGAATGAATCCCATTCTCGCAATGTATGCAAATACCTTCCTTCATATCGTCTTTTAAACATTCATTTAATACTTTCAATTACATCCTGTCTAGATTTTATGTGAAGTATTCCGAAGACTGTCTCTATTGCAGTTTAAATTTTTCCTTTATTCAATCCATGTATTGGCAGTATTCAGTGGCATTTCTATTCTCAGCATGTTCTCCCACACGAGTATACCGTTTTAGAATCTCATATTAATCTTAATCCCATTGTAAATTCTATACACGTTTACATTTTTTATAATGAATATCGTTGTCTTCGTTAAGAATTGGATGTAATTTTGTTTATTTCTCCTCCATAATTCAAATCTAGCAAGAATTTTTGGTTTTCTTATGTAGACATTTATATCAACATTAAAATTAGTTCACACGTTACAGTTCTCCCGAATAATGATGCTGATGATAGCCGAATGTAAGCAATACAAATCTACTAAACAAAATCCCTGATACCCATAGATCCATAACCCATAATGCATCTGAGTGTGTACCTAAATTAACTTGCATTGTCTGAATTGTTTATTACAAAATGATTGATCTTTTGAAATGTAAAATTTACAAGCTTTCAGTACAATATGAAAGTGTCGTGGACATATGTGCCATGTGAAGCCAGTCCCTACTGTGAGGGAGAAGGTGTGGAAATGACAAGACCATACAAGAAAAGTTGAAATATAGAAGGAAATTAAAAAAAAAAAAAATAAAGTCACCGCGTTATAAAATGTCTGAAAAAGAAAATGATACCGACCAGCAGAATTGTGACGGAAAGTTATTAGGAAGTACGTCAACCGCCAACACATACATACACAACAGGTTTCGCTACCCCTTCCTCCCGCTCCCCCGCCCCCCGCCCCCCCCCCCCGCTTTACCCCATGTTACGTGCTTAGGCTCGAATAAGCAGCAATATAGAAAGAAGTGAAATTAACAACCTTGTAAAATTTTAAAAAAAATTTATTGAGTACAAATATTTTCATAAAAGAAAATATTTAAACTTACGGTTTTAGAGAATCAAGTCCAAAAATTAATCCAAAAAGAATTCACCATATAATCCACTAGTGGAATTGCAAGAGACCTGATAATAAAATGTCCTAATAGTTCCCGGTTAGAATCTTGACAATGTAATCCAATATAGACGACGATGTCACTTGATTTAGTCAATTCTTGTTAATGAAAATCTATGAGCACATATTCTTTTCCAGATAAATAATAAAATAATTCCTCTTGCTCCAAACGAATTGACACAATTTCCAGTACACGGTAATTAAAAATAACTCAAAGAGAAGACACAACTTAATATTATAAAAGCCCAACTTCTACTAAATATCTCGCTCCAAAACATCACTTATATACCTGTTTTTTTTACGTAAACAAGAAAGATGTCACCACCTTCCAGAATCTCTCAGAACAATCTCACGTTCAAGAAATCACGCAAACATCTTATGACTCAACTAAATTAGAAAGATGTTTACACTTTACTCCATTTTGTCCTTGGAATCAATCAATCATTTTTAAAGTAAAGCTCTAATGTCCTTGGAATCAACCAATCATTTTAGAAGCTTTTTAACACTCTGTAGCAAGGTCAGAAAAATGAGGTTAACATCTGGTGTTTACTATGTAAAAGTACAGGTCATCTCCCCCTTCAATAAACGAACCTTAAAACTTAAAATGCCAAATTTAAATCTAACAAACAAACAATAAAAAAATAAATATAAATGACTTATATCACATATACGTAACACCCACCACAAAAGAGGGCCAACATACTTCTTTGCTGAAACGCCATTTGCTTCACAATAAAGCTTCCTACCAAAATTAACAAATATAAGGTCAATAACGCCAAACCTAAGTCTTTAATTGACCGAGAGTTTGTTCTAATTGATTTAGTTTATTTTTTTTATTTTATCCTGTCGTTTTTTTTCTTCTTCTTTAAATTTGTTTGTGTGTTTGTTTACCTGATGGACTTTTCTTGAGATCGAGCCCTCACTGCTGCTGTAATCAGATAATTATTAGATCAATTTCTTAACCAAAAGTGTATGAAGACCTGTACAATATCGCGACCAAGATCATATAAATTTATCGTTTCAAATTAGTGTAGGGGAGCTTAAGCACGTAAAAAATTGTTTTTTATATTTAAAAATAACTTAATCATATCCGTATCTCCTGAACACCAAGTCTGATGAATATTGTATGTGTATCAACTCCATCAAATACAACTAAAATATTACAGTTATCTCTGATCACTTTTTGAAATTTGTGTATATCTCTGAGTTATATAAATTTTATCAGTATTTTTATGCCTGCCTCGAATAAATATTCTTCATAGAATTCGTTAGCGCTGTATGATGTTTGACTGGTTCTTGTTTTCGTGTCGCTGAGAAATATATTTACATCCATATTATTGTAAAGGTCTAGATTGCTTCCCTTTTGGGAGTGGGGTGCTTCCAATTTATTTAAATTAATATAGGATACCCACCCTGGCTCGTTTTTGTCAGAAATTGAAGTAGTGATAGAGAGATGCAAAGCTCTGAGCCCCCAGTCAGCGGTGCTGACGGTTAAAAATTATGAAGATAATTTAAATTTTTAAATCACAACAATTTAATATGATTCAAATAGTAATCTCTCAAATACAATTCAGCTAATATCATTCCACTCCACCAAGCGATATGATATATATATATATATATATATATATATATATATATATATATATATATATATATATATATATATATATAGTTCTCAATCTTATTACATACAAAACAATATCATATTCTCATACGCATTTCTGTACATTGCACTTCTACAAGTGTACACAAATATGTACGTCCATGCTCTAATATATCCATATAATGATACTTCTACAAGTATACACAAACAGACAAAATTCCTATACTAATGTGGAACACCGCAACATTATACCAAGTTTATAACTCAATTCAATATTTGCAAATATATAATATCAAATGAATAAATGCATGAGGTTACTACGAATTAACCCAATAACAATTTACATTATTAATTCTACACATCACGTTGCTCATATCTCAAAATACGCATGTATATCAAACACTACAAATGCAGCAAACTACAATGGTGATTGTATATATAATCAAATATATACATATACTGCAATAATTAAAGTACACTTACTTTGCAATTATATTTCACAACAATCGAGCAAATAATAATTAACCTGTTTCGAAGCTTTCTGATTATTTCCAGAATAATTCCGCCTTTACGAATGGTCTGGGAGTAGCTTATTTGCATTTCGTCTGTCAGCATAATTGTAACTACCAAAGTTTTGGTTATCAAGATGACATATTTAACTTAAGATTCAAATGTCTGACACGTCTAACTCAATTCCGATTGGAGGTTGGTTCATAATGATCAGACATCGCCACTCCCAACCGTCTGTCAGGGATGTTTACGATAAAATTTGGCATATGCCTTGTTCCAACAAGAAATCGCCACTTACCTGTCAACAAGGTTACATAACTGACTTTTGCACAAATAAACCGCGCGCCTTGAGTTTATGAATATGTCAATTAACTCGCTGGATACTTCAGACATTTTGCCGGCGAGAAATTATAACCTTAGGGTTTAACATACCCATACTAACATCTGGTTTCTTCTATACCGTGACAATTATAAATAATGGATTTATATTGTTTACTTTGTAGAGTTAAAACTCAAACCACTGATTTAGCCCCATTTACAACAACAACAACATTGGAACAATAGCATATAATGTTTAATAGAAAGATGGCGGTGGTATTGCAACATTAATGTCAAAATTTCAAGGAACTACAGGAAAAAAGTCTTCCTCGGTATAATTATTGTGGTCTTTGAACCCGACTTAATATTCGATTTGACGAACGAGATAATCCAAAACCTGGAGACTATCCAATAAATGGCATAGATAAAGCATGTCACGTTCATGATGTAGCGTATACAAATCTAAATTGATAAGAACGACATAATGCAGATGTGAAGTTGATACCTTTTAAATTCCATAAAAATGCAATTCTCAGATAATCATTAGCTAATGGGTTAGTAAGATCTGCGATTAAAGATAAACAAGCATTAGGGGCTGGTAATTATTCAGCCTATTATTATTATTATTATTATTATTATTATTATTGTTATTATTATTATTATTATTATTATTATTATTATTATTATTATTATTATTATTATTATTATTAGTATTAGTATTGAATCGATTTATTATAGCCCAATAGGATATTAGAGAGCTAGATCAACGATTAGTAAGCTCGCTGATGCAGTAAACACGGTCTGTTGATGTAAATTGGTTAGCACGACAGGCAATATGGCAAATTTATCTACCACCACCTGTAAAAGCCAATTACGCACATTTTGATGTTAGTGTTCCTAATGAAGTTCATCAGGCGGATATTTTGTTTTTACCTCATGATACTATTAAAATTGATAGATGTCAATTCACATATAAATACGCGTTAACTGTTGTTGACATTGAAAGAAGATATAAAGAGGCAGAACCATTTTCAACTAAAACAGCTGTTGAAGTTTCGTCTGCTTTTGAACGAATTTATCAACGACGATCCATGCGATGGCGACAACTACTACTGGTTCATCCGGGCGAGGACTTTCTTGGTGCAGTAACATCTCTGAAACAACATAACGTCAAAATCAGTCACGAACATACATCAATCATGATTAGGCAATCGTTGAACGATTTTAATCGAATACTTACTTGCTGAGCGGTTATTGGGATACAATATGCAAAGAAAATATACATGAACAAAGTTCAAATAAATAGGTTTGAGATCTCGTAAATGGGTTTCAAGACTACCAAGTGTGGTAGCTGCATTAAGTAATGATGTTACTAGTGCAATTGCTATGAAACTTATCAATGCAATCACAAAAAAAAACATATACCAATACAACGACATTATTTTTCCGAACAATAAAACAATCAGTATTAGGTAATGGTTATATCAGGTTTTTCATCATCAGAATATTTCTTTTGTTGTTGTAAAGAAACTTCTTCCAGCGGACGATATTATATAATTGCTTCACTTATTTCATGAAATATTATTTTTTCGTTAATCATATGGCGTAGCAATATAATCGGTCCCCATTTATTTTCTAAAATGTGTCTATCTAACCAGACATAACGAATCGGATGAAAACTTTAGCATTCCCAAATGACTCGATACAAGCGAGTCCAGTCAAGTCACAATCTGGTGAATATCCGTTTGTCGCAAATCCGGTAATCTCCTGTGTTGGATGTCCAAATCTTTTAAAATATTCATGATATTCACCAATTCCAAGAAAACTACTTGGATAACACGCTGCCATATTCACTGAGATAATAGCTTTGTGATCCTATTTAGTGTTACACAATCCGCTGTATCCATGTTCTTAGCAGCTTATCTGCACATCTTCAAGAAATTAAAATCATGTTGGATTCCATGATTGTTTTTCTCTTGCAAAGGGATCAGTAACTGAACGATGAAACAATTATTCAGTATATATTCAATATTGTCATTCTGCGATGAATATTTCTGCGAAATTAGGTCATACAAATTGATCACAGTTTTCATTATCGGAACTAGCAGCAGAGAGGGTGAACCCTACAACTTTTGCGACAAAATCGATTTAAACCGTCAAAACGGCAAATAGAGCCTTCCTGCGAAATCTCATGTTTTAACCAAAAAAAAAAATAAAGTCTCCATTTGGCAAATAGAGCCTTCCAACGAAATCTCATATTTTACCCCCCCCCCAAAAAATGTCTCCATTTAGCAAACGGAGACTTTACGATTTTTCAATCAATTTTGGTCGCAAAGTCGTTGTCGTTCACCCTCTCTGCTGCTATGGGTTAATAATTCTTTTACGATGAAAATCCTTTTAGGATTTCACAAACAGACTAATCTCTAACACCTCTTCTTGTAGATCAATTAGATTATTAGATTGGTCTGTGAGTTTGAAATTAATTCTTGTTAGCGAATCATTATGACACCGCATATAGACTGGATTAACCGGAGACTCGATTATTAAAAATCCTGGAGGGGCTATTGGTGCAAACGAATAAAGAATATATCCTTGCTGAGCTTGATTTGATCGTTCGAGATTAATTTGATAGCTTCCTTCGATAACATCACATACTAAATTGAGCGCAATCACCGTTGAAATATTCACGTTGAACGGAGCGATATGTCTGCCGCCACCGTCTGGGTCATTATCATGTGTCAGGATTAATACATTTTTCACTAGTTTCCTTTTCCATGCGTCGTAAATTATATTTAATCCAATATCAATGATGTAGTTGAGATGTTTCTTTAGTTTTGATACGATATATCCTGGTAGTTTAAATGTTGGAATATCTTCAATGCGGATATTATATTCTTTTGCAAATCTTATTCTCGATGTGGGGGTTTTATCATCGAGGATAACTCGAATAATTTGTGAATTAAATTTTTCCATATCGTCGATAATTTTGTTACATGTTTCTACAACGCTGATAAATTCATCTCGGGTGAGAGAGCCGGATTTAAGAGATATTAACAACAGTGAAAAATCATTATTCATCGCTGTGAAATTTTTAACGATTTTTAGGTTCGTTAACAAAATGATACCTTTGCAATGGTCCACCCTCCGCCCTATGTTCGTATGCGAGACCAAAAAACTCTATAGGCACACTGAACTCTTTATAACTTTTTATTGGATTATCAGGTTTTATTTTGTCTGTGACATAATCAGATTTTTTAGGTTCAGGTGGTGCAACGATTTCCTGAGGTGGATTTTCAGGCCATCCTAGTACGGTTCTTATAGAACTCTGATAGATATCTACGACATATCCTTCTGTGCTTATTTCAATTGCGGATGATAGCGTCGGCTCATGAACCGTTATAGCGATTTTTGATTCTTTTCCAGTAATCGATTTTATTCTACGCGCGAATTCATTATTGATTTGTTCGATTTGGTATGATCCGGTTGGTATCGAAACAACGTTCCAGTCTGGAGTCCCGTCTTCACGATTCTTATTCGCAAATACCAGTGAATTATTCGGTTGTTGACCACCAAATGCTTCCGATCTGATATTAGGCCAACTGTGATACACCCGTAGTTTTGCTAGCGCTATCTCCTTCACGGGGACTGGGCTAGGGAAATTCACACTGAATTCAGGATTCGTTGATGTTATTGATATCATGCTTGTTTGTACTGGGTTCGTGTTCTCCACTATTTGTTGAAGTAATTCCATCGGTGTTGTCATTGTTATTATACTCATGTTGTCGCTCTAATTTTGATATCGCGGAATCGTGAATACTGACCATCACTGAGAACTCACTATCTGATATCGTTGAGGTTATTGAGATCATTTTGGTTTTCGGGTTCGTGTTTTCTGATTCCATCGGTGTTGTCATTGTTATTATATTCATGTTGTCGCTCTAATTTCGATATCGCGGAACCGTAAATACTGGCCATCGCTGAGAACTCACTATCTGAAATAATTGTATTATCGAGTGACGACGATATCATCGAGGATAATTGCGAATACGCGGTTGATACAATATGAAATTGAATTAAGTAATCCTGCAGTTTACTCTGGCTGCATGATGATATCTTTTTGTTATCCCGGTTGATATACCCGCGATTGTAGCCGCCTCAGAAATGCAAATAGGAACTACGACCGGGGCAATCATTGTAACCGATGCGAGTATTATGCCGGCGCCAGCGAGAACGGCTGACACCGAGTACACAGTAACATCAATTGCGGTGATTCTTCGTCGGTATTTTTTTATTTTTATTTCATACTCCTCTGCGAGGGTTTTGAATCTAGTTTGAAATTCTCTGACCTGATTATAGCGATATTGCGATGATGAAATCATTTTTATTTTAAAAGCGCTAGCGTTTTCAATTACGATTTCAATTGAAACCGCTATTTACTTAAATCCGCGACGAATTCCACATACCATGTTGTTGAAACCCTAACCAAATTTTTATCAGTAGATGTTATAGTGAACTTTTCAGTTGTATCCTTGTCGATGATCGTTGAAATCGTATTATTGACCCCGGATGAACTCGACGATGAAATATTAAATTGAGTCGGTGTTACTAGTGTTAATCGATAAATACCCTTGACGGTTGCAGTGATATCTAATTTGTTGTTTGTAGGTGTCCACGCAAATGATCCGTGTTGGATCGTGTATACTACGTTGTTGGTTTTCTCATGAGGAATTTTTGTTTTTTCAATAATTGTTATCATCCTCGAAAAATTATTTTTGATGGCTTCGATGAAGTTTTTCGTCTCATCGATGGATTGTTTGATATCAGGGAGTTTTATTTCAATTTTATCTAACGGGGTTCCAATAAATTTATCAATGATATTTATACGAAATGATGTAAACTGTTTTCCGTGTTCTTCAGTTTTAGATTGAAGTGTTGTTAGTTCCAATATATAATCATTCAGATCACGGACGTGGGCGTCAATCGCGCTGGTGATCGTATATACAATTGAGCCTGGTTTAAGTCGTCCGTCGCTGGAATACAGCTCAATAGAGTTTTCAGCGGCATCGCTCTGCCGTATTAAAATATCATCCAACGACACATTACTGGTTTTCAATTTACCCTGGAGATCTTGAAATACAACTATTTCGTTCGGGTCAACACTTGTTAAATTTAACGTCTCAGCTATTTCATCTTTAATTTTTTTTTATATCACCCGTCGCAGTGTCATCGGGTTTGGGTTTCAGAGGTCTTCCCCAAATATCAATCATGTTATTGTAAAACTCTTTCTCTCTCTAAAATCGTTTTTGACGACTCCGTCGTTGCCAGTGATTACTAGTGTATTCATTTACGACAACATGTGTAACATGTGGTGGTTTTCCCCTTGGGTTACCCAAGGAGTTAGAGATAGCGTTAAGGACATTTAATACTTCTATTTATAATTTTACTAACACTTGCAGGCATTTCCGCTTTAGACGGTAACGGTTTCTTTCTCCGTGATTTCACTAGCGCTGTTAATTTATTCTTCGCGGCTGAAAACGCTTTTCCGGCAAGATCTCCAACAGCACTAATACCCTTATCACGAATAACATAAATTGCTTTCATTGATAATTGTTTAGCCAACGGCATCACTTTTGGAGCCATTCTCGCAAATAACCCTGCAATGGTATTACCTAAACCATCTCCGTAGTATGCTCTATAAACCGGAAACCGTGAATTAACTACATAGACGGGGGTTGGTTTGTCATGGTTGTAGTGTATGATCATTATTTGAAATCAGAAACAATTTTTCAATTGTAAAAAAATTTGTCAATTGTAAATTCAGTCCCGGTGATGAAAAATCCAAAGGATTTTCAGTCACTGTGATACCCACTTTCCACTAACTCGCCAATGAAATCTCGATATGTGCTGATATCCATGATACCACCTTGAAATAACTGTCTACAGATATCAGCTGCTTCATTAATTATTTCCGGTGAGTTATTTCCAGCTCGGAACCCTCCTACAAGAACTTCTAATCGTGATATATCACTGAGAACACTACCAGGACATGAAATCCTTGAATTTTCTCTGGAATCTTGCAATCCACTTCCGCTATAACCAGCTGTTTCATCCAGTTGTTTGTCTGTATCCGTTTCTTGTAAATAACTATCATCATCATCATCATCATCATCATCATCATCATCATCATCATCATCATCATCATCATCATCATCATCATCAGGTGGTAGTTGTTGTTTTTTAGGTGAAAAAGATATTTGCAAGTTGCTGTCGCTTTTGCGGTTTTAGTTTTTCATATTGTTCATACACTATATCCACCGCATTGATATATTCGATCTATGATGCACTATCTGTCTTAATTTGACTTTTTTTAGTTTTGATTTTGTAGAATATATCAGCCCAATGAGTGAAATTCCTAACAAACTTATGTTCTGGTTTCAACCATTTTTTTCTGTTTTCATAAGTCGCAACAACAAGAGCAGGAATTTCTGTTGGATTAGTCTTATCAATTTCTGCTAACCCTTCCTCGTTAAATCTCACGCATAAATCATCTACTGTTCTTTTTGATTCCATTTTTTGTACAGCCTGTTTTGTTTGTTCAGTTTTCGCTGCTATTTTTTCAAGTTCACCAATAACAGATTTTCCCGTCTCGGGAACATCTCATCGTATAGCACGCTCTACCCCGTACGTTGATGTGGTTACTGGTTTAAACAATTCTTCAGATCCCGCAGCAAAGTCAGTTTGTAAACTCTGTCGTTGTTGCAGTTTATTTCTTACAGAGTCGCGAATTGGTACAAATCTCCTAATTGCATCTAGTCGTTCACGAGCCAATCAAGTTGTTAATGCTTCATTGACCATTATTTGAAATCAGAAACAATTTTTCAATTGTAAAACAATTTTTCCGAACCTGACCTAACAGACGAAAACATTTGACATGTCGGATGATTTTTAACACCATCGTGGGAATATTTCATTGATGGCGCAAGTGCCAACGCCATTGAAATATTTTTTTTTTATTCAGTGTGTGAAATATTTTTATTTTTATTCACTGTTTTTGACTGATTTTGCCTGTTTTTTGACTGATTTGCCTATTTTTCACTGGTTTTTTTTTAATACCGTTTTGATCAGTCTTCGTCGGGTAAAGTAGTCGATTTTGCATGGGATTTCCAATAGGAAAAAGCTGCTAGGATTCATTTTGATGGTTTTTTAGTAATTTTTCATCAATTTTTGCCTGTTTTCATTGATTTTTGGCCATTTTTCCTTGATTTTCGATAAAAAAAATCTCGTCGGGTAAAGTAGTCGTTTTTGCATGGGATTTCTCATAGGAAAAACCTGTTAGGATTTAATTTTAATTTTACGCAGTGTGAAATATTTTTATTTTTTATTCAGTGTGAAATATTTTTATTTTTTATTCAGTGTGAAATATTTTTATTTTTTATTCAGTGTGAAATATTTTCACTGATTTCCCTTGAGGGTCGAAAAAAAATCTCTTTGAGGGTCAATCAATCAAAAAACGACAAAATCTCTCTGAGGGTCGGTCACGGTCAAAATCGTTCATTTTCTTGAATTAACGCTCGTAGGTTTCTATCTTTAGAATTGACATCTTTTTTCAATTCGTATTCGTTACCTAATTCTTTTCGTATTCCTTCCACGATAGTATATAACGGAACAAACGCACCTACTTCACTGGAAAATGTAAGAGAGTCTCGAATAGAATTCTGAATTTTTTTGATGAGCGCGTATTTCTTTGGCAGCATATATTTATTGTTGTTAACTCCGTATTCTATATCCTGAAAATCCGACATGATTTGATCAGGATTTAACCCATCTGATAGTTTGATATCCTGATTTTTCAATTTTGCTATTTCAGCTATAATGCTATTCATTTTTTCAGAATTCATATTCTATGGTGATTACATATTTCTAAATGAAAAATATGACGCATCAGACATAACTGAAATGAATTTTCTGTCCGTTCTTTTTTGAAATCGCAGATCGATAAATCCCCTCTGCAACATATCGTACTCAGGCTCTACAAATATCGAAATACCCACTGGCTTCATACATTGATTGAAATATTTTTTCTTCGTTAGTTGCCGTATTAAAAGATTTTACTGGTCTCGCTTTTTTTGAGCATTTTCCAGTCTTTCCTCGTTTGGAATTCTCACTTGGGGTAACAACTTGTAGATTTGATAAAGAATTGTTCCTTGGATTAGAATCCTTGTGATCAATAACAAAATCATCCTCGATCAATCCATTAAAACATTCATATACAAAACGATGGCAGTAATAATTCTTCCTTCCAGCGCGAAACTTCAAATACCCTTGATTACTCACAGCACCAACTGGTTTCTTCAGTATACGGTTTCTTACGATACCATCACTGGATGCTTCATAATTTGTAATCGCAGGGTGTAGTCTGAATTCTTGGTTCATTCGTATACTAAAACTATTTGTCTAATTCAGTGTTTGGTCTAATAATGAATCTTTCGATATAGTCTTGAGGGATTCTTATGACTTTGTCGCTGACTTTGTCCGGGACAGAGTCGAGGTCAGTGTCAGAATTTTTGATTGAAAATTCATATGATTTTCCATTTTTGATTCTTTTATCATAATAACGCTTGAACTCCCTGTATCGCTTTCCACCACAACCGATACACAATTGCGATTTTCCCCTGACCCCAACCCCACATCGTATACAAGGTAACGGACCAAGGCTTCCACGTCGAAAACTTTGCATATGATACCCACAGAATTCATTTCTGCATGATTTGTTACACGGTGTCGTTGATCCAATCATGAGCCATTTGCAGTGATTGATTATACATAAATCTTTCATTTAAATGCTTGTTTTAATTATAGTATGGAGGAGTTCAAGAGATTATCGAAAATTAAGCCTTCGAAAAATGTTAAATTCAATCTCGATAGAGTCTCTAATACACCAAAAACGGTTAATCGGTGATAGAACCCTGTTGAGTAAAATCAGCGACTGTTTTAATGAATTCTACCGAGACGGTGCAGCACACTGTTGGTCGACATTTCGAATTATTGATGAAGATGTCAATGTACCGAACATCGATGCTACCATGAACGATGAAAGAGCAGCCGAGATAATTTCACACCTTGGCTCGCCAACGGGTTGGAAATCCAAGGGTAAATTGCAAAGCAATTCCCAACAGAAGTATTTTTTCAGAATAAAATTCATTATCGAAGTCGAAGGCAAATGGATTATTAGGGATACATTTGAACCAATCCTCAAGGATAAAAAAGCTGTCATTGTGGGTAGAGATTCCAAACCGGGAATTCTAACTGGAATTGACAAACCATACTACGAGAGATCTTATCTTGTAACAGCAATCGTTTATGGAATATATCCGTTAAATGATAAACCCGATATCGCAAAACTAGCTCCTATGAAATATTCTAGTTCACGGAACTGTGTAGCAACACGGGTAATGGAACACTTCACAAATGCATCCCGAGGAAATAAACTAACTGATCTGCGACGTAGAAAAATGACCGAATGGGAACTGACGGTGAAACAGCACGGTGCAAAGATTTCTGATATAGCTAAATTAGAAGCATTATTAAGATTCCCAATAACCGTTATGACGATAACCGGAGAAGTTTTATACGAACCGAAATATAACAAAAATGGAGCGCCAATACAAATTATTGATCATAACAAACACGCGTGGACACCTTCAGTAACAATATTTCCACGAGAACGAACCGTGAGATATATCCCCCCGGAATTTTCCGGGGAGTTCGTCGGGGATGTTTTCTATGAAGAGAAATTATTTAATGCTATTCATGCGTTGTGTAAGGATGATCCTGTGTCAGTGTGGTTACTTAGAAGTGATGAAGATCCCGAAATAGGATTCGATCAATTTGTAAGACCAAATGGTGAATTATATCGCGTTGAAGAATTAGATAACAGAATGAGAAAAATCGCTAGTGATTTTTCACCGGAGAGTTTCCATGAAAAACTATTAACGGATAGTTTTACTATTCCATCAGTGGTAGCTCACTTCGCAAGAGAAAAAAACTCATGGCGTCCAACACGAAGTGATTTTCTCGAGGACGTTAAATTGAGTTGCGTCGAATTTAGTCATGGAGGACTGTGGAATACGAAATACCATCGTGGCGGTATGATTTCAATTGATATATCCGCGTGTTATCCTGGAAGTTTTCTCGGGTATGGAGAATGCGCTGAGTACTTTAAACGATTTGGACACTCCACGCATGAAATGACTCGTGTTGCGATTAATGGTCCATTGCCTGATTTTGATTTAACCGGATTCGCTCGTGTGATATCATTCGAATTCGCTACAGGGTTACATTCGTGTAGTTATGTTTGGCTTGGTAGACACCTATCTGAAAAGGCCTGGATGCCAATAGTGTTACTACGATATATGATTGATTGTGGTATGCTAATATCGTTGATTGATTCCGAATCTATTATATGCTATCGAGCTCAGAAAGAAGTTTGGCTACCACAACCCGATCTAGATCGTATAATTGATGAAATACGAAAACAGTTTCTTGATTTCAATGAAGAACAAATCATGAATTGGTCTAAGAAGTTATTTGAAATTAAAAAAGAACAAGCAAAAGATTTTGGACGAAGAATAATCGGTAAATTTACCCAAGGTGGAAGATACGACAATGCAAAATACTCTTCGAGGTTGATCATAGACGTCGCTGAATACGATTTTATTGTAACGCATTTAACGAAACAGGGAAAACTTGTAAATCGTAAGGATGCTTTTCTATCCGATGGAAGACGATTAGGTACAATTGGTACGATTGTACAATTGTTACCTATTGTGATGGATATATTAAACAATATACGCATTTGAGAAGTTCTATGCTAGCTTATGCTTCTATCAATTTATTTTCGATGATAAATAGATTTCCTAACACCGCGGTTAGAGTAGCCACTGGTTCGATGTATATACACAATAAATACAGATCAGCAGTGGCTGAATTCACAGATCCCGAGGAAAATTGGGGGCGTTGGCGATTTAAAAAGGAAACACTACATGAGTATTGTGAATCCGCAGACGTTACCATGGATGATAAATATCTTTCATGTAACTGTATTGAAATTCAATCAGAATTTTCTAATGCACCACCGGTATCTGATCCAATATGTCGATACAAGACAGTTTATTTAAACGGTTGTGGTGGGTCAGGAAAGACAACTCGTGCAATTGAGTTATTCCGTGGGAAGTCCAACATGATTGTGCTAACACCAACTCACAGACTCGCCAGAGAGATGATACAGCGAGAGGTAAATGCCTGTACCTATCACAGTTTTTTTCGATGGAAGGGTGACAAATGGACTCCTGAGCGTATGGGTGATAAATTCATTCCTGAAATCATAATTTGGGATGAAATATGCACAGATGTATTACAAATATTTCTCGAGTGGTTGTTAAACAAAAACACAAAAGTCGTCATGTACGGTGATCACGGCCAACCACCACCATTTGTCGGTGCATCTCCACATGAATGGCTAAAGGGTTTTGTAGACTATTATGAAGAAATTAACACTGATTATAGATCACTTGATGAACGATTACGAGAATTCAAAGCGCTAATTAGATTACAATCGGATAAAATTCAATGCGAAATAGCGCGTGAAGTGATTTCAGAGATTCCCATGAATAATTTTTGGGAAACGTGGAGACCAAATGATTTGATAATTGCAAGTAGAAAAATAGTCAGAGACACACTTCAGATGAAGTTATTTGAAACGCATAAAGAAAGATTTTCAACGCTTCCAGTACCGTTATGTTATAGGCCATCGGATACACGAAAACAAAATATCGAAGTTGATATTCCAGGACAGCGTGAAAAACAAATTCTCGTATTAAATGATATTGTGCTGGTTGATATCAGCGTCGTTGAAGATGCATTGCGTGCTAATAAATCCCCATGGACGCTAGGATACGCAGCGACGATACATTCTTAACAGGGATTGACTATCACAGACACAATTGTTTGGATGGTAGATAATCGCATCGAATGGTCGAATTTAGTCTATCTCGCAGTATCCAGAGTACGAAAAAAAAATCAGCTTAGAAGAATTGTCCTTGAAAATCCTAATGACAATGCAATAAGTGATACTGTCAGCGCTGACAGCGTCAAGGACATAATCAGAAAAAAACTTTCTGGTTATAAACAGCAGGATAAAAAAAATAATACAGAATTCGATATTGATGTTGAATTAATAATGACGTTGAAACAGCAACAGAATAATCACTGCGTGAGTTGCAATTGTGTAATGAATTGGTGTTGGTCAGATAGGGATTCTCGACAATTTACCGTGGATAGAAAAAATAGCAGTATTGGTCATACAAGAGATAATGTGATGCTAACATGTCTGGAGTGCAACAGGCGCCGGGGTGCCAGCACAATGCCTCTGGGGGGTGCTAGTTAAGACCCCGTGGTGGTAATCGAGTATCCTCGGGAATTACCTGTAGTTGTTGTCGAGTGAATCCTCGTTGAGGGGCAGTTGAATCCAGTCTATAGATTGCTGGTCTACCAGTTGATCGTGTTATGCCGGATATTTTATGCGCGGTAACACTCCAAATAGGATCAGTAGCCCTTTTTGTGCCACCTTCCAGCTCTCCTGGTTCGTATAAATACCTAACAGTGACATTACTACCAAGAATGGGCTGAGAAATGCTAGAATCCTCTTGTGAAATCCCTTGAATTTCCATTTTAGGTATAGACTTCTTTTTAATCGCGTTGATAGGTTTCATGTGAATTGTTCTAGTAATCTCGTTATTCAGTGCGGTAATCACAGCTGGTAACCTTTTGACCCATTCACGGGATCGCTTTTCTTGGATGAATTCTTTTGCGTATTGATATCCAAATAACCGCTCAGCAAGAGTCCGATTAAATCGTTCTACAATTGCCTGATCGCGATGTAACGCAGTATGCCCTCGTCTGATGGTGACATTATGATGTTTCATTCTTGATAAGACTGCACCCTGAAATTCCTTGCCAGGATCAACCTGTAACAGATTTGGCCAGTGCAGAGGACCTCGTCGATAAATCCTTTCAAATGCAGAAGCGACTTCAGGTGATGATTTTGTTTTTAGCGGCTCTGCTTGTTTGTATCGACTCGCAACATCAACTACGGTTAACGCATATTTGTAACCGTTGTCATGAGGTAAAAATAATATATCAGCCTGATGAACTTCATTAGGGACAGTCACATCAAAATGCGAGTAATTAACTCGTTTAGGCGCTGGTAGATAAATTTGCCATATAGCCTGTTTGGATAACCAATTATCCGCAGTAGTCTTTTTCACTTTTGCGGCGCTGGCGAGTTTACTAATTGCTGTTTTACCCCTCCAGTATCCTTTTGGAGAATAAAAAATAGATTCCATATTATTAATTACCAGCACCTAACATCAATTTACCTTTCATAGCCAATTTTATCAAAAATGAAGCTAATTTTTCCTTGAAGGATTTATCAGGAATAGCATTTAACGCATGAATTAATTTCACATCTGCTAGATGCCTGTGTTGCAGATTATTGCTTTTATAAGCAACATCATGAAGGTGACAGGCCTTATCAATGGCGTTTATTGGTTCTTCACCGGGTCGGGGCTGATTTTGATTATTGAGTCTGATATCAAGTCTGGTTCCCGGTCCACAGTAGCTATATCCTGGAAGGTGCTTTTCTCAGGGGTATTTTGCCCACGGGGTTCCAGAGAGTTTTGCCAATTTGGCTGCGATATCACCCCCTTGTTTTTTTTTAAATCATCATTTCCTGCAGATCTCATAGACACAACTCTAAATTTCTTTGTACCACATTGCACGCATTTACCAGAAAGCGCTGATCGGTTATTTTTAGTTGTAATCGTCGTCAATTCATCTGTGCCAGTACGCGTTTTACACTTCACACAATATAGATCCATAATTTATGTATAGAAATATGGATATAATTGATTTTTCAGCGACTAAAGCAAGAGAACCGGTTAAGCATCATGCAGCGCTACCAAACTCTATCCGGATGATTATAATCGGGCCATCTGGATCCGGCAAGACTCAATTGTTGCTCAATTTAATAATGAGAAGGATGAAGTGGGATAAGTTGTATTTAATTGCCCCTAGCGTAGATGATCAACGATGCTATGAAGCGTTAAAGGATTTTAACGAGAATGCATCAGAAATTAAGGGTGAGAACGCCATTGATTTTATAACCGATATTGACGAGGCACCATCCGTGGATGACCTTGATGGGAGCATTAACAATTTAGTCGTATACGATGATGTAATGTTGGATAAACAAACAAACCCAGCTAGAATATTTTCCCGTGGCAGGCATAAAAACACCGACGTGATATATGTCACTCAACGCTACACTCAGATTCCAAAAGTGATCAGAGATAACTGCAATATTCTTGCTGCATTCAACGGAGTTGATACTCATACTCTTATAAATATTTGGCAGACATGGTGTTCTGATATGGACTTCAATCAATTTAAAAATTTCTTTAGTATCGCTCAGTCAACCCCGTACGGATTTGCAACAATAAATTTACATGATCCTCGGACACGATATCGTATCGGACTCGATCAAATATTCGGTTAAAATCATTTATTATTTTTGCTAACCAGAACTGAAAGCTTTAGCAGCAGAGAGGGTGAACGACAACGACTTTGCGACCAAATTTGATTGAAAAATCGTAAAGTCTCCGTTTGCTAAATGGAGACATTTTTTGGGGGGTTAAAATATGAGATTTCGTTGGAAGGCTCTATTTGCCAAATGGAGACTTTATTTTTTTGCTTAAAACATGAGATTTCGCAGGAAGGCTCTATTTGCCGTTTTGACGGTTTAAATCGATTTTGTCGCAAAAGTTGTAGGGTTCACCCTCTCTGCTGCTGAACTTGAAAACAACTACACTACAAGATCGCTTCTACAAATATTTTTAATAAAATTCAAATATATCACCGTCATCAAATTGTACAGTTTGATTTCGAGGAAATATTGTGATTGCATTAGTCCATGCATGCGCATCATGATCAATTATTTCAATCGAAGCTCCTATCGATTTATATATTGAATCCTACAAAATCTCTCCGGTTATCGTTTTTATTATCAAACTTTTTTATTTTTATTTTCTATCTCAGCAACGTCTTTGATAGACATTCACGTGTCTTTAATATTTCTGCCCACTCGATTATTTTCCTTACGTCTTAGATCCATTTAATCGTTTTCATGTATCGCATTTGTCAAATGTTCCGTTTCTCGTTGGGCTACACAATTTGAAAATTTAATTGGTTTTAGATCATGAACGCTGGGTTTATCATTCAGTAGATATATCCCATACTCATTATACGGCCAGTCAACATTCCTAGTTCGGAATTTTTACTCAGTATAACAAGTTTTTAATTATGAAGGACAGGGTCACGGATAATCCAAGCATTATTGTCTGTTTCTGCTAATCTGATACATTTTATTTGAGAATATGTCTTTGATTGTCTAGATAATTAATAATCGTTGCTGCTCGTTGGTCGTTCATTGTAAAATTGATACCATCGGTGTCGCGTATGACCACGAATACTTTAGCAGCAGAGGGGGCGAATCAGACAACTTTTTTTTGTTTTTATTTTTGATTATACCCCCTCCAAAATAACACTAGACCCTTCTCGCGAAAAAATAAGTCTCTGACCCTTGTCTGAAAACATTCGCGTCGCAACGTCGTTGTCACTCACCCCCTCTGCTGCTAGAACTTTCAGTTCTAGGTTAACCGAATATTTGATCCAGTCCTTAGGACGAAAATCCCCTTAGGATTTCACAAACAGACTAATTTGTAAAACCTCCTCTTGTAAATCAATCAGATTATTAGACTGGTCAGTGAGTTTGAAATTAATTCTGGTTAATGAATTATTATGACATCGCATATAGACTGGATTCACCGGAGACTCAATTATTAAAAACCCTGGAGGGGCTGTTGGTGCAAATGAATACAAAATATATCCTTGCTGAGCTTGATTTGATCGTTCTAAATTTATTTGATAGCTTCCTTCGATCACATCACATACTAAATTGAGCGCAATCACCGTTGAAATATTCACATTGAACGGAGCAATATGCCTGCCACCACCATCTGGGTCATTATTATGTTTGAGGATAGTTGTTTGTGGTTGTGGTTGTGTTTTTTTCCACGTATCATGGATTTTTTTGAAACCTTCATCGATGGCATCACTGAGAGATTTTTGTAATTCTGAGATATTATATCCTGGTAGTTTGAATGTGGGGATATCTTTGACGCGTATATTATACTTCGCTGCAAATGTTGTTCTCGTTTGGGGGTTATTGTGATCTAATATATCCTGAATAATTTTTAGGTTAAATGTTTCCATGTCATTGATGATTTTGTTACATGTTTCTACAACGCTGATAAATTCATCTCGAGTGAGAGTACCGGATTTAAGGGGTATTAACAACAATGAAAAATCTTTATTCATTGCTGTGAAATTGTCAATGATTTTAGGTTCGTTAACAAAAAAATGATGATGCTCCTTTACTTCCTCCTCTTCTCCAATTGGTCGATATACTAAACTAAAAAACTCTATAGTAAATCTATGATCTTTATAACTCTTTACTGGATTATCAGATTTTGTCCTGTCGGTGATATAATCAGTTTTTTGTGGTTCTGGTAATTTAACGGTTTTTCCACCGGGTGGTAATTCAGGCCATCCCAGTACGGTTCTAATAGAACTTTGATAGATATCTACGACATAACCCTCTGTGCTTATTTCAATGGCAGATGATAGTGTCGGCACATGAACTGTTATAGCTATTTTTGATTCTTTTCCAGTAATCGATTTTATTCTACGCGCGAATTCATCATTGATTTGTTCGATTTGGTATGATCCGGTTGGTATGGAAACAACGTTCCAGTCTGGGGTACCGTCGGGTTTATTCTTATTTGCAAATACCAGTGAATTATTGGGTTGTTGACCACCAAATGATTTTGACCTAATATTTGGCCAACTGTGGTATACTCGTAATTTTGCTAGCGCTATCTCCTTCACTGGGACCGGAGAGGGGAAATTCACACTGAATTCTGGATTCGTTGAGGTTATTGAGATCATGCTTGTTTGTACTGGGTTTGTGTTCTCCACTATTTGTTGAAGTAATTCCATCTGTGTTGTCATTGTTATTATACTCATGTTGTATTTCTAATTTTGACATCGCAGAATCATATATATCTACCATCGCTGAAAACTCACTCTCTGATATAATTGTATCATCGAGCGATGACGATATCAATGAGGATAATTGCGAGTATGCAGTGGACACAACATGAAATTGAATTATGTAGTCTTGTAGTTTCCGTTGGCTGCATGAGGATATTTTTTTTGTGATTATTGAAATTATTCCAGCGATTGTTGTTGCCGCAGAAATGCAAATTGGAACAGCTATCGGAGCCATCATTGTCACCGAAGACAGTATAATACCAGCTCCGGTGATTACACCACTCACAGCGTACACAGTAACATCAATTGCGGTAATTCTCCTGCGATATTTTTTAATTTTCAATTCATACTCCTCAGACAGGGTTTTGAGTCTAGTTTGATATTCTCTGACCTGATCATAGCGATATTGCGATGATGAAATCATTTTTTATTTTAACAACGCTAGCGTTTTCAATTACGATTTACTTAAATCCGCTACGAATTCCACATACCACGTTGTTGTAACCCTAACCAAATTTTTATCAGTAGCTATTAACGTGAACTGTTCAGTTGTATCCTTGTCGATGATCGTTGAAATCGTATTATTGACCCCGGATGAACTGGACGATGAAATATTAAATTGAGTCGTTCTCACTATTGTTAATCGATAAATACCCTTAACTGTTGCAGTGATGTCTAATTTGTTGTTTTCAGGTGTCCACTCAAATGATCCGTGTTGGATTGTGTATACCACGTTGTTGGTTTTCTCATGAGGAATTTTTGTTTTTTCAATAACTGTTATCATCCTCGAAAGATCACCTTTGACGGCTTCGATGAAGTTTTTCGTCTCATCGATGGATTTTTTAATATCAGGGAGTTTTAGTTCAATTTTATCGAATGTAGTTCCAATAAATTTATCAATGATATTTCTACGAAATGCGGTAAACTGTTTTATGTGTTCTTCGGTTTTAGATTGAAGTGTTGCTAGTTCTAACGCAGAATCGTTAAGAGTTTTAAATCGATCTGTAATCGTCGAAAAAAGTACACCCGGTTTGAGTTTACCCTGATCGGAAAATAACGCGATAGTATCCTCGATTGCATTTTGTTGTTTAACTAAAATATCATCCAGAGAAATATTACTGGTTTTCAATTTACCCTGATCGGAAAATAACGCAACGGTGTTCTCGATTGCATTTTGTTGTTTAACCAAAATATCATCCAGAGAAATATTACTGGTTTTCAATTTACCCTGATCGGAAAATAACGCAACGGTGTTCTCGATTGCGTTTTGTTGTTTAACCAAAATATCATCCAGAGAAATATTACTGGATTTCAATTTACCCTGTTTGTCTTGAAATACAACTATTTCATTCGGGTCAACACTTGTTAAGTTCAACGTCTCAGCGATTTCATCTTTAATTTTTTTTGGTATATCCTTGATAGAATCAGGAGTTGCAGTGTCATCGGGTTTGGGTTTCAGAGGTCTCCCCCAAATATCAATCATGATATTTTATATATCTCTCTCTAAAAAGCGATTACTAGTGTAGTCATTTACGACAATGTGTGGTGGTTTTCTAGATGCTGAAATAGCATCAAGGACATTTAATACTTCACTGCCGCATATTGGTGGGTCATTGATTTGTTGTGTTGGTAGCGTAGAATACCAAGTCTTCATTGGAAGGGTTTTTATATAACGCATAAACTCTTTTGGTGGGGCTAATCCATATGAATCAAAATAGACAATCCCACGTGGATCAATAGCGTATGCAACCCAGTGAGTTCCAGGTCCGGTGCTGTTATCGAGATTAATAATACCTGTTTCAGTTTTGTTTGGTTGATGTGGTAATTGATCTTTCATAAAAACACCTCTGAAATTTTTAATCACTAGTTTTTTAGCAGCATCCATTAAATCAAAATTGGACATTGGAACCATAGGTTCGGAAATTAATAAACCGTTCCTGGTAGTCTCAGGCCTGATCCGTGAACGGATCTCCCGCTGTACCATGAATACGGGGTTCCTGGTAGTCTTAGACCCTTTCCGCTGTACCATGAATACGGGGTTCCTGGTAGTCTTAGACCCTTTCCGCTGTACCATGAATATGGGGTTCCTGGTAGTCTTAGACCCTTTCCCTTTTTTTTATACCCTTGACCTTTCTTCGGTTCATATGATTCAGCAATGCTCTGTACCGCTTTTGTTCCCAAGCCTCCAACTACCCCCAATGCGGCCGCTTTTGCTACTGCTGGGGCTGCTGCCGCAACCAATGCTGGTATTGCAGCAAACAACGGAAATATACCACCTGTTTTTATCATATTTTTGATAGCAGCCGAAGAGAGTGTGATCTGAACTCCTTTTTTATCCTTGAAAGCATCATTGAAATGTTTCACTTGACGAGTTGTCAGCGATAATTTATTTGCCCCACCAGTCATTTGATTAGGTTTCAACGTGATTGTGGTTCCACATTGTTTAGCGGATTTTGATTGCAATTTTTTGATTTGACCAGGAGTTAAAGCAACACTAATAACACTATATGACATGTTATACATAATTGATTGATTCTAAATCGTAAAACCATTCAATGGAAATATCCTTCGGATTTTCAATTACATATTTTCCACTGGTGCATCTACCACTCTCATTCTTCCACCAACACCTTCAAGTAGCATTGATTTATCACTGAGAATGACAGCAACCGCTCTATAATTAATAATACCACCAGGACGGGTTACACGGGCTCTGAAGTGTATATCAACGACAGATTGTCTTGTTAAATCAAGATGTTCCAGCGAAAAGTAATAAATCGGATAGAGGCTTTTGAAATCCCATTGTGATATTTGCAAACCGGTATCCACATTTTGATCACGTGCCATAAATGACAACAGGTTATGATAGACACGTGCAATATGATTTTGACCGTAATCAAGTTGCACATCTTCAGATGGTTCCTGTTGTCCGTTTATTCTCAGTGAGACTTCATTAACACCTAACTGATCAAATATCATATGACTTCGTTGTTGATTACCAACTCGCGCAGCATTCTGTAATGCAATAAATATATGACGTGGAGCTGAAACCCCTTGTTTTGATGCCAGGTGCCATGTGAATGTACCATCAACATTGTCTTGTTTAGTATCCGTAGTCACTGATAACCAACTCAATAACGACTTTCCTCCTTGGTCCATAAATGATAACAATTTTTCTTCTGCTGTGATTGATGGAGTTAACACTGGCATCCACAATGATAGTTTTGTTAAAACGACTTTACCATCAGGAACAGCAGCATCACGCCATATTGCATCATTATCAGTACCCTTTCGTACAAGCGCTACTGTGTGTTTAGCTCCATAAATAACTTTTCGGACGTTTCTACAGAATCCGAATATATGATGCAGTGGAATTGCACATGAAAATTGTCGACGCTGTCCTTGTAATGTTGCTACACGTGTTGAAAATCCTAGATTGTAATTAGTAATAGTATTTATGACATCAAATTCAGCAGGTGGTCTTACATATCCGGCTGGTGCTGGATCAAGTGCTGTAGCTCGTGTTGCCTTGACTCTAGAATACTGGTTGTGTTCAGGGTGATCAGTAATATCCTTTGCAAACATCATAGATGGACCCGCTGATCTTGAATAATCATCAGAATATCTTGCTAACCCTATGATTGTTGTAGCCACATCAACTTCACGGTCAATGGATTCAATTTCTTTTCCATCAATGAGATATCTAGCGCTTTCAAATAACGCCATGATACCGTTATTAACAAAACCAACTCGGGTAGTTGGGCTAATGTCATATGGAGGATCATTATGAGCAGCATCATTTGTTACAAGTTCTCCTTCTACTTCAATAAACGCTTCACAAGGCAAAAAGTATTTACTGGTATCATGAACTTGAAGTTCAATTCGTGATCGGAGATCTGGTTGTACTGCGTGATAAGAATAAAATTGAAAATCGCGTACAGAATCATCTTTACGCACTGGGGCATCCATATCAAATGCTGGATCAGGTGACCTTTTGAACATTTTATTCTATTTATCAGAGTCTAAATCGGATTTTCCATTTCATCGTGAAAAACGCTAGCGCTTTCGTCGTGGTTTTTTAAAGCCACTTCCTGCTATCATGTTTGCTGTCATGTTATTTTGGTCCTCTTGATTTACCATCGACGCTAGTTTTTCATCTACTGCGTTATTTATTATTTTACTAACACTTGCAGGCATTTCTTCTGTAGATGGCAATGGTATCTGTTTCTTTTTTCGCCTCACTAATGATGTTATTTTATCCTTCGCAGTTGAAAACGCTTTCCCGGCAAGATCTCCAACAGTACTAATACCCTTATCACGAATAACATCAATGGCTTTCATTCCTAGTTGTTTAGCTAACGGCATCACTTTTGGGGCCGTTCTTGAAAAGAATCCTAAAATGGTCTTGCCGAGGCCATCTCCGTAGTATGCTCTATAAACTGGAAACCGTGAATTAACTACATAGACGAGGGTTGGTTTATCATGATTGTAGTGTATAATCATTATTATAAAAACAATAGTGTTTTCAATTGTTATTTAATCGCTATGATACCCATTTGCTAACTCGTCAATGAAATCTCGATATGTTTTGATATCCATGATACCGCCGGCAAATAACCGTTTACAGATATCAGCTGCTTCATTAATTATTTCTGGAGAGTTATTTCCAGCTCGTTTTCCTCCGATGAGAACATCTAATCGTGATATATCATTGATAACACTATCAGGACAAGTGTTTCCAATCCTTGGATTTCCTAATCCACTTCCGCTATAACCAGCTGCTTCATCTAGTTTGTCTGTATCCGTGGTTTGTAAATAATCAAGAGTATCATCATCATCATCAGGTGGTAGTTGTTGTTTTTTAGGTGAAAAAGATATTTTCTTTGCAGGTTGCTGTCGCTTTCTTTGCAATCTTGGCGGTTTTTGTTGTTGTTTAAACTCTTCGTATTGATTATACACGTGATCCACCATCCTGATATATTCAATGTATGATGCACTATCTGTCTTTTTTTGACTTTTTCCAGTTTTGATTTTATAGAATATATCAGCCCAGTGAGTGAAATTCTTAACAAACTTATGATGTTCTGGTTTCAACATTTTTTTTCTGTCTTCATAGGACGCAACAACAAGCGTAGGAATTTCTGTTGGATCAGTCTCATCAATTGCTGCTAACCCTTCTTCGTTAAATCTCATGCGTAAATCATCTACTGTTCTCTTTGATTCTATTTGTTTTGTTTGTTCAGTTTTCGCTGCTATTTTTTCAAGTTCACCAATAACAGATTTTCCCGTCTCGGGACCATCTCCCAGTAAAGCACGCTCTACTCCTTTCGTTGCTGTGGTTACTGGTTTAAACAATTCTTCAGACCCCAGAGCAAAATCAGTTTGTAAACTCTGTCGTTGTTGCAGTTTATTCCTGACAGAGTCGCGAATTGGTATAAATTTCTTAATTGCATCTAGTCGCTCACGAGCCAATCGGGTCGTTAATGCTTCATTGACCAATTTTTGAAATCAGAAACCATTTTTCAATTGTAAAACAATTTTTCCCATCGATGATTCCATCCTTAACGGTCCAATTTTTTATTGCTGTGAAATATTTTTATTTTTTATCCATTGATTTTGCCTGTTTTGGTGCCATTTTGGTGGTTTTCAGTTGAAAATCTCAAAGAGATTTTACAGTCAAGTAGTCGATTTTACATGGGATTTTCCATAAGGAAAAGCTGTTAAAACTCATTTTTGATGATTTTTAGCCATTTTTCATCAATTTTTGCCTGTTTTCAGTGATGTTGGTCATTTTTCATCGATTTTCATCAAAAAACCTCGTAGGGTCAAGTAGTCGATTTTGCATTGGATTTTCCATAGAGAAAAGCTGTTAGGATTCTATTTTATTTTCGCAGTGTGAAATATTTTCACTGATTCAATCAAAAAATGACCAAAAAAAATGAAAATCTCAAGGAGATTTTACTGTCTGACAAAATCTTTTGAGGGGCCGGTCAATCAAAATAGTTCATTTTCTTGAATTAACGCTCGTAAGTTTCTAATTTTAGAATTAACTTCCTTTTTCAATTCATATTCGTTACCCAATTCTTTTCGTATTCCTTCCACGATAGTATATAACGGAACAAACACATCTACTTCACTGGAAAATGCAAGAGAGTCTCGAATAGAATTTTGAATTTTTTTGATGAGTGCATATTTCTTTGGCAACATATACTTGTTAGTGCTAACTCCGTATTCTATATCCTGAAAATCCGACTTGATTTGATCAGGATTTAACCCATCTGACAATTTAATATTCTGATTTTTCAATTTTGCAATTTCAACTATGATGCTATTCATAATTTCAGAATTCATATATGATAATACATATTTCTAATTCATTTTTCAAAAATAAATGAGCCGTTAATTTTTTAAAAATTCAGTCTGTATATATAAATATCTTTTTTAAAAATTCAGTCTGTATATATAAATATCTTTTTTAAAAATTCAGTCTGTATATATAAATATCTTTTTTAAAAATTCAGTCTGTATATATAAATATCTTTTTTAAAAATTCAGTCTGTATATATAAATATCTTTTTTAAAAATTCAGTCTGTATATATAAATATATTTTTTTAAATTAATTCTGTATATATAAATATATTTTTTTAAATTAATTCTGTATATATAAATATATTTTTTAAAAATTCAGTCTGTATATATAAATATATTTTTTTAAATTCAGTCTGTATATATAAATATATTTTTTTAAAATTAATTCTGTATATATAAATATAAATGCAGACAAAAATAAATATCAACCATGATGAGCGATTATCAGTCATTTGGCCCCCTTGATATAGGCCGTTGTGGTTCTATTTGCATTGATTGGGTCCCTTATTAGGCCTTTTTGTCTTTCATAGTGTTCCTTTGTTAGAGCATTTTTCTGTTTCTGTTTTATATCAGAATGTTTTTTTTTGTTTTTGCTCTTTGAGATATGACCCTATGACCGTTTCTTTTAGCCTATAATTCATTCTGGGTTTACCCAATGTGCATCCACGTTTTGGCCGGTAATTCATTTTTGAACACCATACGGGGTAACCCAAATGTGATGGAGAGCTAATTACATCCATGGATGGTATTTATTTTAGGTCATTTATATTTACATTCACCGGAAACATATTCCCCTAAGAGTGAATCTAACTCGTCAAATAACGGGTTATAATCACAAGAGGGTATGTTTACGTGAAATGACCTAGAGGTTACATATATACGACAACACATCTTTGGAACTCCTTGGTTGCCTTCACATCCAAGTAAGCCCAAGGGAAACCCGAAACATACATCTCCGAAAGGGGAGGCCTAACGTGGCAAACGCCATCTTAGACCGCCCAGAAGATATGCTTGGGGTGACGTCACAACATATACTTAATTAAGGACAGCACAAATACCGTATATATTTCCACTGAGTGTTGTGGCAAATTGTAGGTATACATATACTTAATTAACTTAATTAAGGATGGATTATAATTCAATGGATGATGTAATGTAGGGCATTTATGTGTTTACATTCACATAACATGCAACCCATGAAATCAAATTCATGGTTGCGTAAGTTGTCAAAAACCGACAACCCACCGCTACCGTAAATTTGATAGCATGGGTTTTGCATGTTATGTGAATGTAAAAACAGAGGGGGCGCCTTCCTCCCCTCAATTAAATAGAAAAAAAAAACATCCATCCGTTTCACCAGCAGACAATTGTCTGCTATGGGGCGCGAACATGTGAAGAATAATTGTCTGGGTTTACAAGCCAAACACGATACCGTTAGACCACTGTTCACGTCTATAAAGAATAACGTTTTTTAACGTATATATGTTGTAACTATTCATATGGTATATAAAGGAAATTAATACATCAATCCGCAAGTATGCTATTTTATTTTCTTGAATTACTTATTAATGGTGTTTCACAGTATTTAAATGAGACAGAATATTTGACTTAAACACTAGAACAAAGAATATAATTGTTTGAAAACATGTCTTTTCTTACAAAACAATGCCCAGCGCTGAATCACAATACCCATTAAACAAGTTAACACAATCTAAGGGAGAAAGTATACACGTGTGTTATCCTGTAACGCCTGCATCTCCGGATCACATCCTATGTTTATGAAATACGCATTAATCGCACGTGAGACAGAATATTTGACTTAAACACTAAAAAAAAAGAAAATATTTCTTTTCCTATAAAACAATACTCAGAAGCTAAATCACAATGATAACTCCCTTGGTTATATCATTTAAGAGTTGCCTCCCTTGGTGTTATAGACACACATACGAAAATCGAATTTTCTGATAATACCATTACGGAATGCTTCATAATTAACAAGCACGGAGGGGTGAGGTCTGAATTCTTGGTTCATTTGTATAATAACACTATTTTTCTAATTCATTGTTTGGTTTAATTATAAGTCTCTGTATATAATCTTGAGCAGTCTTTATTATTTTGTCATCGTTGGGGTCAATGGCAGTATTTTTTATTCTTTTATCATAATAGCGTTTTAGTTCCCTGTATCGTCTGCCTCCACACATAACGCATAATTGCGACCTCCCCCTGACCCCAACCTCACATTGAATACAGGGTAACGGACCAAGGCTTCCACGACGAAAGCTTTGCATATGATACCAACAGAATTCATTTCTGCATGATTTGTTACACGGTGTCACTGATCCAATCATAAGCCATTTGCAATGATTCATTATACTTAAATCTTTCATTTAAATGCTTGTTTTAATTATAGTATGGAGGAGTTCGAGAGATTATCGAAAATTAAGCCCTGGAAAAGTGTTCAATTCAATCTTGATAGAGTTTCTGATACACCAAAGAATAAAATTCTTGATAGAACCTTGATTAGTAAAATCAGAGACTGTTTTAATGAATTCAAGCGTGATGGGGCAGCTCATTGTTGGTCAACATTTCGAATTGATGGTGTTGTTGACGCTACCATGGATGATGAAAAAGCAGCAGTGATAATCTCACGTCTTGGGGAAGAAAGAAATTTTTTTCGAATAAAATTCCTTATCCGTGATAATGGAAAATGGATCATTAGGGACAAATACGAGCCTATTCTTAAGGACAAAAAAACTGTCACTGTGACTCAGGATTCAAAACCAGGAATTTTGACTGGACTTGATAAACCCTACTACGAAAGATCTTATCCTGTCACAGTAGTTGTTTACGGGATATATCCGCTCAATGAAAAACCTGATATTTCAAAACTAGCACCCATGAAATATTCGACAGGGCTCAATTGTGTAGCAACACGAATAATGGAACACTTCACAAATGCGTCCCGGGGAAATAAACTAACTGATCTAAGACGAAAAAAAATAACCGAATGGGAACTGACAGTGAAACAGCATGGGGCAACAATTCAAGATATAGCCAAATTAGAAACATCATTGAGATTTCCAATATCGGTAAGGACAATCACCGGAGAAGTATTATACGAATCGAAATATAAATCACAGGGAGCTCCCATTGAAATTATTGATCATAACGCACACGCGTGGTCATCTGCAGTAACAATATTCCCACGGGATAGAACCGTAAAATATCTGTTTGCAACCGAAGAGTTTTTTTCAGAGCAGAAATTATTTGATGCTATTTACCATTTGAGTAAAAACGATTCTGTGTCAGTGTGGCTATTTCATAGTACTTCAGACGAAGAATGTAGATTTGATCAGTTTGTAAGGCCTAACGGAGAATTGTACCGTACTGAAGAACTGCATAATCAAATGAAACAACTAGCTAGTGAGTTTTCTCCCCAGAGTTCTGGGGGGGAAGACAACGATCAATTATTAGCAAACTGTTTTACACTTCCATCAGTTGTAGCACATTTTGCTAGGAAGAAAAACGCGTGGAAACCAACCCGAAGTGAGTTCTTATCAGATGTCAAATTGTCCTGTCTTGAATACAGCCATGGAGGATTATGGAACACAAAATACACCGCTGATACCGTTATTTCAGTTGATATGATTGCATGTTATCCAGGAAGTTTTCTTGGGTATGGAGAGTGTGAGAAATATTTCAAACGATTTGGACACCCTACACACGAAATGACCCGTGTTGCTATTAATGGACCACTGCCACATTTCGATTTAACCGGATTCGCTTGTGTAGTATCATTTGAAATGGCTGAAGGGCTTCATCCGTGTAGTTATCTTTGGATTGGTAAACACATGTCTGAAAAACACTGGATGCCAATAGTGTTATTACGGTATATGCTTGATTGTAAGATGTTAAAATCATTAATTGTCAGTGAAGCAATTATATCCTATCGAGCACAGAAATCAGTCTGGTTACCACAACCTGATCTAGAAAAAATAATTAGCGAAGAGCGAAAACTGTTTCCTGATTTTAATGAACAACAAATCATGGATTGGTCCAGACAGTTATTTGAAATCAGAAACAATGAAGCAAAAGACCTTGGACGAAGAATAATCGGTAAATTTACCCAAGGTGGCAAAGATGATAATACGAGATATTCTTCACGATTGATTATAGACAATGCTGAATACGATTTTGTAATCAAAGATTTAACGAATAGGGGCTTATATGTCAATCGTAAGGACGCATTTATGTCCGATGGAACCAAATTGGGTACAATTGTTACTTACACTGATGGTATCCATCAGCAGTACACATATTTGAGAGCTTCTATGCTTGGTTATGCTTCTATCAATCTGTTTTCAATGATCAATAGATTTCCTACCACCGCAGTTAGAGTTGCTACTGACTCATTTTACATAAATAGCAAAATGGCTGATTTTGAGGCTACTGGCAACGAGAATTGGGGGTCATGGAGAATTAAGAAGGAAATGCTTCATGATTATATTCCATCAGCAGATGTTACCATTGAAAATAATTACTTAGAAAGCAATCAGTGTTCAGAATTTTCTAGTGCACCACCGATTTCTGATCCAATCTGTAGATATAAAACAGTTTATTTAAACGGCTGTGGTGGGTCAGGAAAAACAACCCGGGTAATTGAGTTATTCCGTAGAAACGCTAGCGTTTCCAATCCAAACATGATTGTGCTAACACCGACTCACAGACTCGCCAGAGAGATGAAACAACGAGGGGTAAATGCCTGCACTTATCATAGTTTCTTTAGATGGAAGGGAGATAAATGGACTCCTGAGCGCATGGGAGAGAAATTTATTCCTGAAATTATCATGTGGGATGAAATAGACACAGTGTCCGAAGATGTCTTAAAAATATTTCTTGAGTGGTTGTTATTGAAGAATACAAAAGTCGTCATGTGCGGGGATCACGGCCAACCACCACCATTTGTCGGTGCATCCCCCCATGAATGGCTAAAGGGTTTTGTAGACTATTATGAAGAAATTGATACTGATCATAGATCACTTGATAATGAATTAAAAGAGTTTAAGAAACTAATTAGATTACAACCGGATAGAATCCAGTGTGAAATAGCCCGTGAAATAATTTCGGAAACTCCCATGAATGAGTTTTGGGAAGCGTGGAGACCAAATGATTTAATCATTGCAAGTAGAAAAATAGTCAGGGACACACTTCAGATGAAGTTATTTGAATTGCATAAACAAAAATTTGCAACACTTCCAGTACCGTTATGTTATAGGCCATCGGATACACGAAAACAGAACATCGAAGTTGATATTCCAGGACCAAAATCCGAAGGATTTCAAAGACAGATTCTTGTATTAAATGATATTGTGCTGGTTGATATCAATGTCGTTGAAGATGCATTGCGTGCTAATAAATCCCCATGGACGCTAGGTTATGCAGCAACAATACACTCTTCACAGGGATTGACTATATCGGATACAATTGTTTGGATAGTAGATAATCGCATAGAATGGTCGAATTTAGTCTATCTCGCAGTGTCTAGAGTACGAAAAATAAATCAACTTCGAAGAATTGTCTTCGATGATGAAATCATTGGTGGCGATGATAATGACACCGCAATAGATGATATTATTGATAAAAAACTCTCCGGTTACAAACAACAAGACAAAAAAAAAAACAACGAGAATTTGATATTGATGCTGAATTAATAATTACTCTGAAGCAACAACAGAATAATCACTGCGCGAGTTGCAATTGTATAATGCGTTGGCAGTATTCGGATAAGGATCCTCGCCAATTCACCGTGGACAGAAAAAATAACAATCTCGGTCATGTCAGAAATAATGTGAAGTTGACTTGTCTTGAGTGCAATAGACGCAAGGGTGCTAGTTAAGCCCATGCGGTGGTAATTGAGTATCCTCAGGTATCACTTGTAATTGTTGTCTAGTAAAACCCCGTTGAGGGGCAGTTGAATCCAGTTTATAGATTGGAAGTCTACCCGTAGATCGTGTTATACTAGATATCTTATGCGTAGTAACACTCCAAATAGGATCAGTAGCCCTTTTTGTGCCACCCTCAAGCTCTCCTGGTTCGTATAAGTACCTCACAATGACATTACTACCAAGAATTGGTTGGGAAACGCTAAAATCTTTTTGAATTTCCATTTCAGGTATTGACTTCTTTTTAATCGCATTGATAGGTTTCATGTTGATGGTTCTAGTAATCTCGTTATTCAGTGCAGTAATCACAGCTGGTAACCTTTTAACCCATTCACGGGATCTTTTTTCTTGGATGAATTCTTTTGCGTATTGATATCCAAATAACCGCTCAGCAAGGGTTTTATTAAATCGTTCTACAATGGCCTGATCACGATGCAGTGCAGTATGCCCTCGTCTGATAGCGACATTGTGATATTTCATTGTAGATAACACTGCACCCTGAAATTCCTTGCCAGGATCAACTTGTAATAGATTTGGCCAGTGCAGAGGACTCCTTCGATAAATCCTTTCAAATGCAGAAGCCACTTCAGTGGCTGATTTTGTTTTTAACGGTTCTGCTTCTTTGTATCGACTTGCAATATCAACTACGGTTAATGCGTATTTGTAACCACGATCATGTGGCAGAAATAATAGATCAGCCTGATGAACTTCATTGGGTCCGGTCACATCAAAATGCGAGAAATTGATTTGTTTAGGCGGTGGTAGATAAATTTGCCATAGTGCCTGTTTGGATAACCAATGAGCCGCAGTTGTTTTTTTCACTTTCGCAGCGCTAGCGAGTTTATGGATTGCTGATTTACCCCTCCAGTATCCTCTTGGGGAATAATAAATAGATTCCATGTTGTTATTAATTACCAGCACCTAACATCAATTTACTTTTCATAGCCGATTTTATCAAAAAGGAAG
Source organism: Unio delphinus (assembly GCA_029339505.1). NCBI lineage: Eukaryota > Metazoa > Mollusca > Bivalvia > Unionida > Unionidae > Unio > Unio delphinus. The sequence goes on along the minus strand of JAQISU010000004.1, from coordinate 8,363,105 downwards.
CCAATTTTTCTTTGAAAGATTTATCAGAAATAGCATTTAACGCATGAATTAATTTCACATCTGCTAGATGCCTGTGCTGCAGATTGCTGCTTTTATAAGCAACATCATGAAGGTGACAGGCCTTATCAATGGCGTTTATTGGTTCTTCACCGGGGTTGGGTTGATTTTGATCATTGAGTCTGATATCAAGTCTTGTTCCCGGTCCACAGTAGCTATATCCTGGAAGGTGCTTTTCTCCGGGGTATTTTGCCCATGGAGTTCCAGGGAGTTTTGCTAATTTGGCTGCGATATCACCTCCTCGTTTTTTTTTAAAGGTTCCTTGAGTTCCTTGGGTTTAGAAACAAATCTAAATTTCTTTGTACTACATTGTACGCATTTACCAGAAAGCGCTGATCGGTTATTTTTAGTTGTAATCGTCGTCAAGTCATCTGTGCCAGTACGTTTTTTACACTTCACACAATATAGATCCATAATTTATATATAACGGCATGAATATAATTGATTATTCAGCTACCCGACGACGGGAACCTATTAAACATCATGAAATGTTGCCGAATTCAATTAGAATGATTATAATCGGACCATCTGGAAGCGGAAAGACACAACTGCTACTTAATTTGATAACGAGATGGATGAAATGGAACAAATTGTATTTAATAGCCCCGAGTGTAGACGATCAGCGATGCTATGAAGTGCTAAAGGATTTTAACGAGAAAGCAAAAGAATTTCAAATCGATGAAGATTTTATTGAGTTTATTACTGATATAGAGGAAGCCCCTTCCGTGGAAGACATCGATGGAAGTATTAACAATTTAGTGGTATACGATGATATCATGTTAGATAATCAAAAAAATCCTGCTAGGATATTTTCCCGAGGCAGGCATAAAAACACTGATGTGATCTATGTCACTCAACGGTACACACAAATACCAAAAGTGATCAGAGATAATTGCAATGTGTTGTGTGTATTTAACGGCGTTGATACTCATACGCTACGAAATATTCATCAGACCTGGTGCAGCGGTGATATGAATCATAATCAATTTAGAAATTTCTTTAGTCACGCTCAGTCAAAACCACACGGATTTGTGACAATAAATTTAGCAGACCCGAGGACACGATATCGTATCGGACTTGATAAAATATTCGGTTAACCCAGAACTGAAAGTTCTAGCAGCAGAGGGGGTGAGTGACAACGACGTTGCGACGCGAATGTTTTCAGACAAGGGTCGGAGACTTATTTTTTCGCGAGAAGGGTCTAGTGTTATTTTGGAGGGGGTATAATCAAAAATAAAAACAAAAAAAAGTTGTCTGATTCGCCCCCTCTGCTGCTACTTTCAATCGGATTATTCGTCGGATCAACCAAACTCACCTCGGTAAGTTAGATGTTCTTCTGTCGAGATGAAATCTAGATGTAGAAGGCTTGATCTTTGATATTATCTTAAACTACTTGTCCACATTTTCATTAAGACAAATATGTACATGTATTTAAATTGAAATTATATATATATATATATATATATATTGATATGTTAGTTCAAGTGTGGTGTTGAGGTTAGAGAAACATGGTTGTGTGTACAATGTGGTGGTAAAATCAGCGTAGAGCTGAAAAGATATTATGATTATTTAAAAAAAAACGCTGACATTGACAAGGTTATAAAACGTGCCCAAGACCGTCTAGCTAGGTTGTTTCAAAATAATGATTTAGACAATTATTATTATTATTATTATTATTATTATTATTATTATTATTATTATTATTATACAAAATGGAGCGAAACGAGTTTGTGAAGCATCCGTTTATCAAGAATTATAAGGCATCTCGTGATCGTTTTGTCGGGCACTGTCGACTAAAAAACCAGTTGGTACTGTCATTAATAGTGGTTATCTCATGTTCAATACTGGGAGAAATAAAACATATCTTGGTCATCGGATCGTATACTAATGTTTCAACGGTTTAAAACTCGATAACTCGTTGATTAATTTAGGAGTTGTTACACGGAGGAAAAATAACAAGTTTGGAAATGTTTGTTATGATGATATTATCACAAATTCAGTTGTATATCAAAATTTAGAGACAGGTGGAAAAGAAATTTCAATCAATGTATACAGCTGTTAATTATGTCGACATTTGCAGGGGTTCAATACATTTTATCGCAAATATCAGCGTTTTCCATATATATATATATATATATATATATATATATATATATATATATATATATATATATATATATATATATATATGTGAAGGGGCTATCTATTATTAATACATTAGGTGAGGCCAGAGAACCATTTGTTAGATCTATGGAGACAAGCCCATGTCAAAGGGTGTTCTGTCTAGTATAGTGATGTATTCATTTAGAGTGGGACTATTGTTACTAATTAGAACCTTTGTTTATTCAGCAGCCAGATGACTGCTAGAGACATTTTAAAGTTTCTTTTTCATGAAAAAGTATCAGACTTGAGAAAACGCAGAAATTCTGTTACTTAAAAACGACCAGGTCAGGCTGACCAGACGTAAGCGACTCGGGGAGAAAAAGCATGGCAAACGAGATTTGATTCTGATTGGTCACGGTTAAATAAGGGGTATATTCTCACACGAAATTTCATATATATATATATATATATATATATATATATATATATATATATATATATATATATATATATATATATATATATATATATATATATATATATATATATAGTCTTAACTAGCGAATTGGTCCGTTTTGAAGATGTAAAATATGAAGTTGGGGAAAACGTTAAATTTAATGGTTGATAAAAGTGATCGCAGCTACAAAGCGATGGCTTCTGATGACAGTTGTCCGGTACGAAGATATTGAAAATTAAGTCTAACACATGAAACAATTACAGTAAATCTTTAATGTGATCAACAAAGCACGAGGTTTCAAAACAAATTTGAGATTGCACTTGTTTCGACGGCTTCCGATCTAAAAACCTGAAATTAGAAAATAAGTTTTCCTTTGATAGTAATATAGTGATATTTACATGGATACAGTGTCAAAGAATTAGGCAAAAAAAAAAATTGGTTATGCCTTAGAAATATATGACTATTTTTCGTTGTGCATGCTTACAACGTTATCTTGGGTGAACAAATGTTTTTCCACGTTATAGACGGAACTGATATGTATCTCGCCGGAAATTATTTGCTCCGAGGGACAATATAATCATGACATGCACGGGTATATTACACTAAATATTACTCACTGTCCTAGGGATTTGAGTAAGATTAATTTATCACCGACACACTCGTCTTTCTGGATCTTGTCGAGGATTGCACGTTCTACATTGTGTTCTATAACCATAGGGGTAAGTGTTCAATTTATATTTTACTTCATATGCGAGGTTTATTGAGTTCGCATTGTCATATAGTGTAATGATTCATTTATTACAACGCAGATGTGAAACGTTGTTAACTGTGAATTACAAGTTGCTGTTAAGAGTTTAATGTATTAGTATTTTCCAGAACTCATTATCATAACCAATTTGGTTTTATTGTAGCTAACGAGTGTGACGAGTTTAGCTAGCTGACGAGTTCAGTTGACGTGTAGAGCTGTCTAGAACTGTCTACATGTATGTACGCATGACTATACGTAGCTAATACAAGGGTGCTGTATGCTGTCTGTACGTGTGTATACGTATGACTGACTGTACATATGGTGGATCCATGAAGGGTGCGAGCGGCCGATACAAGTGTGGGCCAACCAATGGACTTGGTGAAACTGTGCGGTTTATCAGTGTATGAATCGTTCGACTGTACAAAAGTCAAGAAGCATATATTTCGTCCAATTGTTGTTTAAATTGGTACAGTTTAGTTTACAAGAGATTATTTATTTTAAATCTTAGTTATATTCTATGAGATTTGTGAATCTCACTTACAGTGCAGAACATTTGAAACATATTTGAATACATTGAGATTGTTTGAATCTCAATCCTTGTCTATACGTGAAATTAGGTGAATATCTTACAGTGCATACTATTATTTTAAACGAGGTTTCTTGAATCTGTATTTCAGATTGATATAATATTTTTGTTTTATTTTCAATGTGTGAATGTTAGTATAGAGTGATTGGATCAATTGTATGTTGAGAGCGTGTGAGAATCATTGTATTTATACATCACATATTTTTTCTTTACTAATTAAGTTTATAAATTATCAACATTCACACATTGTGTTTGAGTTATTCATTTAATCCAAAATACAGTCGGTTTCAATTCTGCGACATACAGGAGTAAGTCTGTAGATAGATTTATATAAGTGTGTGCGCGCTTGTATTGGAAGCAAGTGGTTTTATACGGCGAGCGATCTATGACGAATAAAACTATAAATCAGTCATATAACAGTATAATTCTAGAGTTAACTTTCCTCCGATAACTATTTGTAAATTCGGCCTTACATGATATGAGTCTCTTTAAATCGAGAATGTGTTAGGTTTAATAATCAAAATGAAATACCAAGAGCTTTTCTAGATTAAAACTAGGTTTGTTTTAAGAAAATCTTATCTCACTACGAATTTAGATTCCATAATTTCTCTCTAATCGAACCAAATTTCGATTGAAACGTACTATCTCATTGGTGAAAACCGCTTACCCATGTCATCCGGTATTTTTATTTTATCTAATTTACTGCTATATTAATTCTTAAGGTATGATAACGTCTGGAAGGCCGAACTGATTTCAAATCTTGATTGTACAAACATTATTATCCCATATGAATCATTATCTGTCCACAGCTGATAATGGACATGCTTTAGTCTGATATTACCAACAAAATATTCTTTTTCTAAGGAAAGTCAGGGACCAGTTACTAAACCTGTAGTCGCGCAATTACATTGTTTAGGTTAAACAATATTAAAAAGATTTCTGTAAATTCGTTTGGGTAAAACTAATAAACTATTTATCTAACTATGCAATAGTGCTTTTTACAAAAAGAAGCAATATATTGGGGATTGCATGCAAAACGCTTCTGTAAGTCTTCCTATTGTTTTTAATCGCTGTGGAGCACAATATAAATGTATTCTCTAGTATCGATCGCATTGCATCTAAAAACAGACGAAAGAACGGATTAGATAGATAAAGATACATTTTGTTTTTTAAGACAATACTATCTCATATGAGACTCAACCGAGTTTTATTTGGCATTGGCGTTTGGGCTAAAAAATGTCAGGATAATAAGTGAGCGACATAATGAAAGGCTACCAGAGCTATTAAACTTATTTGCCAAGTATTTATTCTAGTCCAAAGTCATAAGTAGTAAGCTTGAACCAAACAAATTGTCGAAACACTGCTGCGAAGTGTATCTGAACCAAACAAATTGTCGAAACACTGCTGCGAAGTGTATCTGAACCAAACAAATTGTTGAAACACTGCTGCGAAGTGTATCTGAACCAAACAAATTGTCGAAACACTGCTGCGAAGTGTATCTGAACCAAACAAATTGTTGAAACACTGTTGCGAAGTGTATCTGAACCAAACAAATTGTTGAAACACTGTTGCGAAGTGTATCTGAACCAAACAAATTGTTGAAACACTGCTGCGAAGTGTATCTGAACCAAACAAATTGTTGAAACACTGTTGCGAAGTGTATCTGAACCAAACAAATTGTTGAAACACTGTTGCGAAGTGTATCTGAACCAAACAAATTGTCGAAACACTGCTGCGAAGTGTATCTGAACCAAACAAATTGTTGAAACACTGTTGCGAAGTGTATCTGAACCAAACAAATTGTTGAAACACTGCTGCGAAGTGTATCTGAACCAAACAAATTGTTGAAACACTGTTGCGAAGTGTATCTGAACCAAACAAATTGTCGAAACACTGCTGCGAAGTGTATCAATAAAAAGGTCTAAAACCATAAAAGGGCCGATATTGGTGTTTCTAATTTTTAACTCCTGGAATACTATTATTGGTGTCCGCAACATTTATCAACTGCCGTTCGTATTTGAATTAACGAGCTGACAGGGCACAATACATTTAAAAACGTATATCAATTTAGGCTCAAGTTTTACATCTCTACAGTAACATTTCTTTTGCAAAGGGACGTCGTATTTTCAGATTCGTACCATCTTTCATCTTAGTCTCATCTTGTTTTCAGCATAATGATGTGTTGTCATGTTGTACATACTCTGTTATAGAACAGTTTACTCATTAGGATGCAAATATAGATTTAAGACATCACTTCATGTCATTTGATGCCATATGATGTCGAATAATCATCCTTAGGCATTTCTAAGCTGACATTTTACCACATTTATGAGTCCATATCAATTTCCCTTCATTTGAACTATAAGTTTCCAATTAAAGGCAAAGGAAACCCCCACTCATCCTAAAGACAAAACGACAAAAAAGCAGAAGAGAAAAAATTCCTGAACAAAAACCAAAAGTAAAAGGTAAGTGATAACTTGCTCAAAACACTTTAATAGCATCACAAGTAAATCGACTATTATATATGTCAGCAACATGTAACTGTTAGGAAAGATCTCACATAATTATTTTACTGTTAATCCAGACCCTCTTTCCCATCTGCTGGCAGAATGAAGGTTTGCAAACCTAATTGCCAGCCAGATAAATATATATGCCATATATATATATATATATATATATATATATATATATATATATATATATATATAAACAAATGCAAACAATCGCACTAATTCCGCATCGATGACAACAACGCTATTGATAAGATACGTACAACGTTAATTTTGACGTGTGCAGTGGCAAGTTCCTTGTAAACAACGCCAGCGCTGGCCATCTGTGCAGTTGTGTCTATGCCCGCAGTCACCATTGTCGTTGCATGCTATTAAATTGTTCAAAAATAAGTAAATAAATAAATCAATAAATCATTCGATAAATAATAAATAAATAAATAAATTGCAAAAAGACAACTCAAGGAAACGATTCAGATCGGACGAGTAATATGTTTCTATTTTTATGATCGACATATGTTTAAAAATATCCCCAACGCAAATTATTTTCAACGATTTTATTAAATCACGAATTAGACTACATACAATAACACAGGTGCTACAATCATTTGCCTCATTAACAAAATCAGTATGAATTTTGTTCGACAGTTTTTGATATATCCATTCCATCCGTCCGTCCATACTTCCGTCCATCCATCAATCCATCCATCCGTCCTTTCGTTCGTCCGTCCATACTTATATACATACATACTGCTCCTGTGGCCAACGTTTATCGAGCGTCCACCAATAGCATTAGAAGTGGGAAATCGTGGGATCGAACCCCGACCGAGTCATATCAAAGACTTATACAAATGGTACTAGCAGCGCTCACCATTAAGAGGTTAGTGTTAGGAGTGGTCGGCATGATGCCAAGATAAAGTGACTGGATGAGACATGATGTCTGTGGCATAACGCCCAACTGCTAGAAAGTATAAACTGCCTCAATGCAGATATCGTAGCGATATGACTGAAACATTATTAAAGTTACGTTAAAAGCCCAGAATCGCACACACACACACACACACACACGCACGCACGCACGCACACACACACAACAGTTATGTTCACACAAATGTTAAACGGAAATCGGGCAAATTGTGCAAAGTGAACTGATCTTGACTCTACGACATATTTGCAAATATAACCACCATTAAATCCTTATATAAAAACTTAAAGTTGTTCAGTTAATTTTCCTCATGTTCTGTATATGTATCTAAGGATATTTTAAAAACATGTTACTTGGCGACTTTCATTGAAAACGTATATAAATGAAATCCATATTGCATGTGATTATATTGTGTCTGAACTCGACTTGCAAAATATCAAGTCGTATGTGACAATAATCCTACCGTGTGAGCCGCCTTCAATATGGGAACACGTGCAGACGCCGTCCACGCAACTAAGCGCCCATTCATGTCCCGAGCAGACTGTCAACCTACAGTCGGTGGCGTGTCCAGAGGGACATGTGTCCCCATTTATGTAAACTGCAATAGAATGTATACACATGTATACCTGTTTATTATCTGAAAAGCCATTCCGTATTAATGTAAGATTCTAAACAAATAGCTAATTTCGGAACTATTTGTAAGGTTCTGGTGTCCCAAAGCTAACTCTTTAGAATTTGCAAGAGAACTGCTAAAGGATAAACCAGATTTCAATGATATGGTGGAACCTCGCTATAACGCTGTTTGTAGTACCGTGAAATCATAATGTGATATAAGTGAGGTAATCTAATACTGAAGTACGTTCATTATCAAAAGTGAATGAATTGAAAATCATTTAATTCCACCATTTTCATGTCATTTGAAAGTCTTCACTTGAGACAATCGCTTTACAGGTAACTAAAACTACAACTGTGTCTTCTGTAGGCCAAACGTCGTTTCGTTACACAAGTAGTCATACTCATTCCGATCATTCGAAATTTGATGCCAACGTAGGTCTTCGAATTATGCTGTATATAATTAAATTTCATAACTAAATAGTGTAGAAACAGTGTATGAAGTGCTATGCATTTCCTACATTTAACTTTAAAATAGTGTGTAGATTTTAATATAAAATGTGTAAAAGATTAAACGTTTGTTTGTTTAGGATTTTTAACGTAGCTTTAACAATTTTTAAGTCATATCTCTAGGATGTCTGCAGTGAGGCAGTTTATAGTGATGTCTAGTACTGGGGCATCATGCCGCAGACATGTAGAATGATGTCCCACCCAGTCACATTATCCTGACGCCAGGCCGACCAGTCCTAACACTAACTTCTTAATGCTGAGCGTCAAGCGAGGCAGCTAGCTGTTAGTACCATTTTCGTAAGTTTTTGGTATGACTTGGCCGGGGATTATCATTCATCTGATCATAAAATCTTAATATTGTGTTGATCCAATTGAATGTTTTAAATAGAGTTAAAGATATATTAAACGCTTAAGTACTGCAGTTTCAGTCATTATTAAGTGACTTACTTATTTATAGATTCTCAGCAATATAAGCATGGATAAAGTCACTTCTATAGCAGTTATCTGCTCTTTAATTATTTTTTTTAATTATTTAAGTCACTTCTATAGCAGTTATCTGTTCTTTAATTATTTTTTATTATTAAAGACACTTCTATAGCAGTTATCTGCTCTTTAATTATTTTTTTTTATTATTAAAGTCACTTCTATAGCAGTTATCTGCTCTTTAATTATTTTTTATTATTAAAGACACTTCTATAGCAGTTATCTGCTCTTTAAATATTTTTTTTTTATTATTAAAGTCACTACTATAGCAGTTATCTGCTCTTTAATTATTTTTTTTTTATTATCATTTATCTGAGTCGAAAATATTCCGCTGAATTTAACTTGAATGATGAACGTCGTATTTTACCAAGTGTTGAACTATTTAAGCACTATGACATAGGGACTCTTACAATAAGATATTCAGTCTTCCAATCATTAACGTATAATCAAACCCAAACACTTGCCGAGCTTGTATGGACCACATACGATTACTATCGCAAATCATGTTAAAATCACTAATGTCACCAAGTATTACTATAGCAAGCAATCACTGCTAGATTAACTTCGTGAAAGCTTTGGTTTTTTCAAAGGCACAGATAATTCTACACGTCTTGTTACGGTATCTATAGCAGCTCCATTGGCCTAAGAGGTTAGAATGATTTACTCTGATGCGGTGGGTTGCGGCTTTTAATCTAGACCGAGCCGTACCAAAGACGTACCAAAATGGTAATAGCAGCTGCCTTTGTTGATGGTAGAACTTGTCGACCTTTTGTCTAGACAATAGATATGGATGGAATATCATGCCATATGTCTACGGCACAGTTTCCAAGTGACAGACATCACTAAACACTTGCATACTGCAGACATCATAGCAATATGAAAGATATTGTTAATACAACGTCAAAAATCCAAAAACACACTTACACAGAAACATTTTACTTATGCACATGTCCATCGTGCTGAATACATGCCCTGATTTCAATATAAAAATTACAAGAAGTGGTAGTGGATAATGGACGGAAAGAAACCAGAATGGTCTGGCTTCAAACAAAAATGAAACAAAGCAATAAACCATGCTTAACACGAACCATAACACGAATGAGAACCTACACCACATAAGATATATCTATAAACAACTAATTAATAATTTTGCGCACTGAAGCGTTCTTGATGCTTTTAGGAATTTTATAAAATAATTTAGATTCCAATCTAAATTACATTTTAGTTTTATTTTATTTTTGAAGAGTTTATATATTATATTGCCATATCACTGCTTAATGGACGGAAAGAAACCAAAATGATCTGGCATGAAACAAAAATGAAACAAAGCATAAAACCATGCAACTGTCATACCACGAATGAGAACCTACCCCTCATAAGATATATATATATATATCTATATATATATATATATATATATATATATATATATATATATATATATATATATATATATATATATATATATATATATATATATATATATATATATATATATATAACGAGTAATGTATAATTTTGCCCACTGACACGTTCTTTATGATTTTAGGAATGTTACGTGGTGTCTAAAATTAAATTTTTGTTTTTATTTTATTTTTGCCTTGTTTATATATTATATTACCATATCAACTGCTTAAATGATTGTGTTACTACTGAGCACATTGTATACAAATTGATACAAAACATTTGACTAAGCTACATTTCAAACGAATTCGAACTAACAGGTCTTAAAAATATCCACCATTCTCTGTGTTTCCCAATACTTTCCAAGTATACAATGTTTCAAAATCTGTTGTATCCACTTTAACTGAAAATAGTTAACATGTAACATCTAATTTGACCTTGTAAATAGTTAACATGTAACTTCTAATATGACCTTGTCATAAGAACGAAACGTGTGACTTACCAACTGCAACAGTGATAGCGAGAAGGAGCACACAGGTCTTCATGGTAGTATTGAATGCATAAAATGCCCAGGTACGGAGTCTAATAAAGTATTTCACTGACCTTAAGGACCACGATGCGACCAAATTGTGAAATGTTATGACCCAGAAACCCTGTTATCAGTAAGAGTTGTCACGAACTGAAATATATATATATATATATATATATATATATATATATATATATATATATATATATGAAATGGATTTTATAAAAATAAAGTAGAATATAGTAGAACACCAAAATGAAATAAAAACTCATCGCGTTTATATAAAATATTTCACTGACCTCAGGACCACGCTGCGACCAAATCCTGAAATGCTGTGGCCCAGAAACCCCGTTATCAGTATATATATATATATATATATATATATATATATATATATATATATATATATATATATATATATATATGTATATAATTTTATTATAAATAAAGTAGAATATAGTAGAACACCAAAATGAAATATAAACAGATCGCGTTTATGATGATGAAGTTGAATTATAGTGCTGTATCGCCCACTAGGGACATGTAACACTGTTTTAAGTTTCCAGAAACGCTGGATATTTAATTACTCCTGGGGGGAGGAGTGTTGCCGCTTTCCCCAGGCATTTATGTACTCAAGGAGTACTATTTAGTTTGGTCGTCATATCGGGGTTGCTATGAAGTAACCGTCGACCTGAATGGAGGACCCTGGGTGAGTGGGAATAGACCCAACACACAGTCAACCCTAACAGCCAGTTAGGTGTGTTAATGGTGTACAATGGCACAACATCGCGTTTATATAAATATATGATGACGTAAAGACGTAAACTTCTTAAAATAGCATATATCATTGCATTATAAGCAATGAGCTCTGTCGAAATGTTACATTCTCTAAAACGTCATTGATAAAAATTCGAAATAATAAACGCCATCAGCAAAGATCTCGTGTAAACTATGTCGTTGATGCCTTTAACGTGTAACTATTTTAATGTATACATAAGATGAATACAAAAAAAAAACACAACAAAGAATCTTTGCTTTATACTTTACAGTAACTAGCACTGGGGCATCATGCAGCAGACATGTGACATGACGTCTCACCGATTGACTTTATCCTGACACCAGGTAAACCAATCATAACACTAACCTCATGATGCCGAGCGCCAAGCAAGACAGCTGTTAGTGCCATTTGTGTAAGTCTTTGATTTGACTCGGCCGAGGATCAAACCCACGACCTCCCGCTACCGCGGCGGACGCTCTTACCAACGGGCCACAGAAGCGGTCACAATTAAATGTTGCGTAAAGCAAATTACGTGGGGTTTAATAATAACAGTTCTCTTAATTCAGCTGTATTAAAGACATTATTGACAGGCACTGGTTATTGAAGTAACACGCACTGCAGAGACCATGTATTTTTCGATGGGTACGAATGCTTGACCAAAGAAAGCAATGGCTTATCTGATGATATTGTTATCTACTATAAGTTAGATAGCTAGCGGAATATGCTATGCTCATGTCCTTGTGTGTTGATACAGGAAACTTTTAGGGGCCAAATTAACTGTAGGAGACAGGGAATTACCACTGTGCAGTTGGTCCGAGTATCTGGGAGACAAAGAAGAAGGAAGAACGGAGGCAGAAGTTAGGCGGACTGGAGGGAATTGGATTACCAGTCCAGATAAAGATCACACAGATGTCTAGGAACACATGGCAGGAGGAAAATCTATCACACTAAATCAGATGATGAAATATGCCGTCACTTGGTCAAGTAAAAGACGAGTGAGAAGGCCTTAATTTGTATATTATTTGATAGACGACTGCTATTACATGATATTAGATTGTTGTTATTTGAATTTCCCATTTTATGTATTCATTAATTTAACTGTCAGCACCGCTGACTGGGGGCAGGGAGCTTTGCATGTCTGTATCACTATTAATTTCTGACACAAACGAGCCAGGGTGGGTCTTCTGTAATAATTTAAATAACATTGTGAGCACCCACCCAACCTAAATCAAGAGAAACCTTGACAGTGATCTTAAAATAAGTGACAGAAAAGAATTGTAAACCACAAGCATTGTAAAATTTAACAAGTGAAAATGAAACCAAGACTTCGGGTATTGCAAACAAATCCCAAAGTAAATCTAGAATGAAAGACACCTACTAATTTAAAGCTCTAAATAAACATCTGTAGACATTCAAATTAAGTGCTAATTGCTCCGGTGGACTAGTGGTTAGAGCGTCTGCCGCGATAGCGGGAGGTCGTGGATTATATCCTCGGCTGACTTATACCAAAGACTTAAAAAATGGTACTAACAGCTGCCTCGCTCGGCGCTCAGCATTAAGAGGTTAGTGTTAGGACTGGTCGGCATCGTATCAGGATAAACTGACTGGGTACGAAATCATACTAAATGTCTCCGGCGTGATGCCCCAGTGCCAGAAATCACTATAAATTGCTTCACTGCATACATCTTATGACTTAAAACGCCTTAAACACACACACACACACACACACACACACACACACACACACACACACACACACATCAAAGACTTTTTAAAATGGTTCTAGCACTTGCCAGGCATGGGCCTAAGCATTAAGAGGTTTTCATTTGTATTGATTGGCCTGGTGTCAGGATAATGTGATTGGATGGGACCATAATGATAAATATTATTCAAGGTAAGTGAACAAATATGAAGTCAAAGGCAAAGAGCAAAACAATTAAATGGCGATATTATTATACGTACGTTCGGAAACGACCTACACATTTTTGGTTAAGAGAAGAAAACACAAACTGAACTCCAAAGATCAACCAAATCGTTCCATTGTTGCCTAAAGATATTTATCTTTTCTTGTAAAGTTACACTTTATGTAGAGAACACTGTTAGAAAATTGCCATTACATATTTTATACGTCATATTTAGCCGTGCATAACGTGAAACTAGCGTAGACCAGGATATATGGTGGCTCTACATTTCATACAGTGGAACAGCAATGACAGATTGTGGTGTGACGGGATGTTATGCCGCCACTTTGGTAAGTGGTTTGGGTGGGATGCTCCCAAACTGTTATTTAAATTATTATCGATGCACCCCACCCCCCGGCTCGATATTTGGTTGGAAGTTAAATTAGTGAAAGATAGATGTTATGATTCGAACCCAAATCAGCAGTGCAGACGGTTGAATGTTTGAAAGCATAAGAAGGTGAATTTCAACGAATACCAATTTAATGACAATCAATAGTCAAGTATATTAATTTCCCAAGTAATCTCCTTCCGCACGACCCTGTGATAGCCTTCTGCATTACTTGATTAGTAGTGTTAGGTAGCTTTCCACCTGTCCTTGTATTCTATTTATATGTGTGTTCTTCACTCCTATTAAACCAATTACTTCTCCTCCTCGACATCACTTTACTCCAACTATGCTCACTCCTCCTTGACTTCATTTCCTCCTCCACTTCGAATCTGACCACCAACCAGACTTGTCGACTCCGACTGCTCATGCTAGTCTCACTCCCGTCTCTCCTCCTAGAAACTAGGGACTCAACTGAACCGGACGTTCTGTACCAAAAGCTTCCTGTGAAAACACAAGGACGGTACAATATTTTCTTTATCCCTCTCATCTCACACTACACCCAACCTGTAATGCATTCATTGACATCAAAATACTAATACGTTCCTTTCTAGTAAAACAAGATTGAAATAAAAGCAACATATTAATTCTTGATACCACTATATTAAACAATATCACAACAATAAGACACATTTCTTTATATTAAAACTCATTCAAAGTACACACATATTATATTACCATACTCTGATCTATCTATACATCCATATATTAACCAATCGTACAAATTTCAACCATTTTCCAAATTCGCAATGATTCTTTGGCTTTCATTTCATATCGAGTACAGGGACAAAATGGTTTACTGCATACCAACATTCTTGCTTTGGGAGTTGGCCTTGAACATATCAGAGAATACTGATTGTTGAATGTCTTATTGGTACGTCAGCACACAGTTTGAAAGTTGTATTCAAAGATGTGTGTGCTAAGTCGTTCACGCCATGGACAGAAGGGTACAATATCCGCACTGGACGCTAGATAATGTCACAAAGAGACAAAATTGTCCATGCATATGAGAAACAGCCAATTATAGCACACGAAGCTTCAAAAGATGGCGATAAACATTAAGTTAAACGTAAATTTTAAATGTGTATCCTTATGTGTCTATGAAATATTTATTAACAATCATAAATATATATTTATGATGTACTTTTACCTGAAAATATAAATCATGACAAGATGTATATACACTACAAATATTAAATGTGGCATGAAATTTGCAGGTAATCTAAAGATTCTAAAGGTATGTACATGAATGTGTGGTTAACTTTAACGAATGCCTTCACCTGCTCAAGGCGATGATGGCGCAGGGGACTTATTTTTGCTACATATTGTCGCAGATTTTGCGAATCAAGTGGCCATTATACAAAAATTTAAAATATTTTTTGTAAAACTCCACATGTCGGATCCATGTATAGGATGTCTGGTATAACATTGTAAGACTTTACTAGCCAATAAATTGAATTTACTGCATTATTATTATTAGATTAGATATTATATATTACAATTAGTAATAAGAAGATTCAAGTTTTGGTTGACAACGGTGAGTCGAAATAGACATTGACAAAATGATGTGAAGACTGTAATTTACATCATGTTATGAAATTCGCCTGTGCGATTGATTTCCAATGTCGTATGATCGTATGTCGTTGTCAAGTGCCAAATTTTTCGTCAGTGAAATTTATTAATTAATTCTTAGTTTAGCCGACAATTAACTGTCTTGGAGTAGAGTTTGGGCGAATGGAATGTTTATTTAACTGAGTCACGCTGTTAGAATATTTATAATAGAACCGAACTAAGTGAATTTCTCACGTAAAGCTGTCAAAGTGATTTGAAGCAAATGTTAGGGTGATATTTCGACCCCGAGTGGCATTTTTGGCATCTTGATAGACGGTTTCAAAATGTCCGTAGGAATAGCATTTATTCCGATTGGTCACATGTAGAAGGAGGGGGTGTGTCGAACCCTAGAATCGGGAAAATATATCCTCTGAGCTTATGAGATTGAATTAGTCTGAAAAATTTCTCTGCAAGAGAGAACCGCTACCAGGACTCCGACCGTTCTTTGCAAGAAAGACGTTCGTTACAGTTGTAGTTCCAGGTTAAACTGAATGTGGAGCGATTGTAAGACGCCAAAAACACAAGGTATTTAACTCGAATTCACATTTATCATGATGTAATTTATGTGATGTTTTCTTTGTTCATCTCACATTTATCATGATGTAATTTATGTGATGTTTTCTTTGTTATAGATGCATTGACACTATGATACAAATAGTTCGGTATTACATTGATTTAATAACGTATTTTGATATGATGTTTCTTCGTTACAGATGCATGATGTGTTCATATGTTTGTACGAATAGTTCGGTATTACATTGATTTAATAATGTATTTTTGAATTCTGAATTAGCATTTTTCACCTTATTTACTTAGGTAGGTTAATGGGTGGTGTAGAAAAACCCGCCGTGTACATTTGTGATTGGAAAGTGTTACATTAATTTGAATTTATTATATTAGTGAATATGGATTGTGTGTTATGATATATTGCCTCACTTTACGTAATGATTTCCGGGATTATATGACTTTCCCAAATTCTGATGTCGATAAGTAGCAGTATAGCTCTATTGATCTGAAGACTTGTGTAGTATTTGTTAGCCGTATAAATGATAACACTGATAGTAAGAGCTGATTGTTCTAACCAGAAAGACGGACGGACAATCTCAACTCTTAAAGTATAACAAGATACTTAGGGCGTTTTACCCTTTTCTTTTCAAAGGAAAATAGTTTGTTTGGAAAGAGCGAGAATTAGCGAGAAGTCAAGAAAAGGAGGGAAAAGGAGTCAGAAGTCAGAGTTGTGAAATCCCACGTTCAACCAAAGGGCAAAGTAAAGTCGTGACGCACGCAGAAGAGAAAAAACCAGTCGACGAACAAGGTCATTGTAATTTTCCCAAGCAGTCCGATGTTAATGAACACTCGATTTCATGATGAAAGTTACTATCAGCTTTTAACGGCTAAATTCATCTATTTTATTAGTGTTTTGAATTTTTACTTAATGTATCCATTATTTTAAAGCTTTGGTTTTGAAGTGCTTCTGAATGAAGAATATTCAGAAGGAAAGAAAAGTGTAATTTACTGTGTCATTCTTCTCTTGATTGTATTGTAATTAAATCCTTATTTTATCTTTACGGGGGCTCGTGTGTTGTCTTGTTCAAGATACCATCTCAGATTACCATATCCATTAACCGGGCAAATTATACCGTAGAGGTCATCTTCTAGATAACGAAAATTAGCGAGAGGCGGTTTTTCAAGTGCTGTTTTTCCGAGTTGCGCAATACCTCTGACCAGGCATTGTGCGATATTGTACTAATAACCCTTGATAATCGACTAGCCCGTTACAGTCGTATTATAATTATAACACACATTTATGTTGTTTTACAAAAATTATAAATATTAGACAAATTCAAATGTGTAAATTTGTGCATAGGCTGCATTTGTTCGTAAATAAAAGAATATATGTATATAATTTTTGAATAAATAATCATTGAATCGGTTCAAAGTCAATTATACCAAGTGATGACTACACGCATAATTAAGGGTCTATAGCAAAAAAAATGTAGTTTTTGCGTGCGCTATCCTATGTAATTTAACATTAGTTACAAATTATATTTAAATGCCGATATTTATCCATCTGGTAGTCAAACTCTCCACATTTTCAATTCATTGTTTGAGATTTCTTGATATTTTCTATGATACCAGTTCCTTATCCACCACATGGAAACCTGGCTACGAGTTTTTGTAATTGCTATTACTGAAACCTGCCATGATTTACTTAAAAATTACAAATGAAAAAAGAAAATGTGCAGTATTTAAATATTGTTTCAAACTGAGATCAGTAAAATGTAGATACAATGCGATTTGGTGAGGATTTAGGTGTTTCGTAACACCAATTATTTACACGTCCCGATAAAGACATGCGGCAAAACTCAATGTTAAAAGTTCATGGAAATTTTTGCACGTGGTCAAACTTAAGATGATCCATTTCAAATAGGATTGAATGTCGTGCGATGTGATGTCACAATGAAAACTATGCATGTTGGAAATAAAGATTCGTATTATCCTATATTATGACGATTAAGACTCGATGTGTTATTTTCTTCATCCAATTTAGCACTTGACCACCATTATAAAAGTCCATTGCGATCAACAATTTCGTCTGGAAGTTTCATTATGTAAAGGTATAGGTGCAAAACTTTTAATAATCAACATAGATCAATTAGCTAGATTAGCATCAATTGTAGAACAATAATTAATGTTAAATTTAAGATGAGTCAATGTGCCAGCATGACCACATCGACATACAAATGAGGTACACGACGGCCGTGCAAATAGTCTTTCCCCAGTTAAGGCCTTTATTTTCCCCCTAAAATGTGTAAAAAAAACGAGTAGCGATATTTGACATTCACTGAAAATAAAATAGAAAGGATAAAATATAATGAGAAGGAGGTAATTGAATTTTTTTCATACGTATTTTTTAAACAAAAGGATTCAAATACGAGGAAAGACTTAGAGTCCGCGTGACTATCTCGGGTGCACAACTCTGTTAAATATTTTGGGAAGCCATAAATAATCAGACGGGTTAAAATTTATTCCATGATTCTTGTTATTGTAGGGAAAGACAATCCGTACACCAGTAAAAATGTCCCGGGTGATCGTGTAAACAAAGTTGTTTATATTAATCTTTACATAGGAAAAAAGTTTTCTTCACGTTTGACTGTAAGTTATGAACAATGAATGAGTCAGGTAGATGTTAGCATCATCACTCAATGTATTTACTTATAAATTATAAGTAGAATTATTATATACACTTACAAATTGAACATATAGGAGCGTTTTCATAGAGGTTGTGAGTGTAGTCACCTATATTCGTTTTACTGTTTGAAGACCAAATCTCGCCACTTTTTCCTGATTTTTTAAATATCATTAACTACCGACATGAACTTGCTCTTTAACAGTATAATACATAAAAGCAGGGCCTTTAACAATATTTTTCGTCGTGTTTAATGTGAATTCAGGAACATGAACGGTTACGGACCGTTAATTAAAACGGTGTCGGTGATGAAGTTTACAGGTGGGTCAGTACCAATTGTCGACACATGTTGAAAAATAATGATCTACTCACACATGGTTATTAGATTATATTTTCTCGTTCATGAAATGAAAATATAGTTATTTCTGACTGATTATTTCTCTCTGTTGCTTTGTAATTTAAATTAGTGTTCTTTACCTCTTATAAATTATGATGTGAATGCATGTAATTTTACTTATTCACCGGTTGAAAAAAACGGGATATTTTTTTTATCATTGTGTGACATGTAAAAGTTACAATAATGTATTCCTCTCTGCGGTTTTAATAAATATCTCAAAATAATGTAGTTTCATGAGGCTAAGATGTTTCATTTCACATATAATTACATATGTGGCATGCATTTTTTTTGCCGATAATTTGTCTATCATTTTACGGTGAACAGTGAGGTAAATAATCGCATCATTTTTTGACACCATTTTTGTGTAAGTAGTTGGCTGTGTAATTATAAATAATTATAAAAAAATAAAAAAATAATCAGTGCAGGGGCCTACATCAAGATATGATTTTATGACGTAGTTCTTGTTGACCTATGTATGTTAATTGTACCATGTGACTCCCTACTACAGAAAATGGAGGTCTAAGGGGCTAAAGTGGGGATTTTGGTTATTTTCTGTACTTAATCGACTTACCTGATGCTTATTTTCGCTCGGACTTGTCAGCTTAAATCATCAATCTTCTTAATTTCTAAACATGAACCAAAACTTCGCATGCAGTTACGAAATATTAATAATATGGCAACAATAGGTCTCTGACCAGTAATCTCATTCAAGAAATTAATCACGCTACCGTATCTGGCTTTTATTGCAGACAGCTCGATCACATGTCACTGAAATTCTATCACTGTAATAAGACAATATCAGAATATCTAAGGTGAACAAAGTTGAACATGCACATGCACGCACACACACACATGAATAGAGATAAACAGTTCAGTTTTATTATTGTTTTTTAATATGTATAATGCACATTTAAAAGAACAGCAAAAAAAAAACCCTAAACAAACCAATAATATATTATATCTTTATCAGCTTGAAGCAGCTGTTCCATTTTTAGTTCCGTTTTTCATGATATATATGCTTGTTGTCTGTCTTTATCTATGCTATTATTTTCACCATGCATTAGCTGTTTCTTCATCTCCCTGTTTTGGAAGCTATAACAGACTTTTTTCTCAGTTGTTGCAGAGTATCAATTTAAAAGTCTTCTCTGTGGTATAGCAGTGTTAGGGACCAGCTTTGCTCTACTAAAAAAGACCGCCATAAAGCTGAGAGACTTTGCCTTTCCACCAGACTCACTGTTCATCAGCAAATCTATGAAATTGCTAAAAAGAACATCACATAGTCCATGCATCAAAATCAGCCCACTACAGTACTAATATCATGGAAAGTTGCAGCTGCAAAGAACTTTTCGAGATTACTAACAAACTAATGACAAGGAACAAATGTATACCACTTCCAAGCACATTCTCTCCAGTAGACTCCGTGACAAAGTACAAACCATTATAGACAAGCTTGACAATACAATTTCAACTGATTCATCATCACCATACAGTTGTGATACAGAATATCAGTGGCAACTATTTGCAGCATTTGAACCTGTCTCTATGGATTTAGTATGTACAATCGTGATGAAGAGTACACCAAAGTCATGTGAACTTGATGCAATTCCAACATCACTGCTGTTTGTGTGCTTAGATCCAGTATTACCTTCACTAACTGATGTTATTAATACCGCTCTCCCATCAGGAGAATTTCCATAATTTTTCAAAACTGCCATTGTAAAGCCTCTGCTGAATAAACCAACACATGACGTTAATAATTGAAAGAATTACCACCCAGTTTCTAATCTCCCATTAAAATAATTTTTTAAAGAAAAAGTTGGTCTAACCCAACTTGTATCTTATCTGAATTCAAATAGTCTTTGTAAAGGTTCCTGTTAACTAGGTTAGGGTCGAGAGCACCCATTATTATATTTAATTATTACAGAAGACCCACCCTGGCTTGTTTTTGTTAGAAATTGAAGTAGTGATAGAGAGATGCAAAACTCCAAGCCCCTAGTCAGCGATCCTGACAGTTAAAATATTGAATACACAAAAGGTGAATTTCAAATAAACAACAATTTAATACCGCTGAATAACAGATAGTCATTTCTCAAATGAAATTCAATATATAAAACCCTATCACTCATCTTTCACATGACCAAGTGATGGCCTATTTCAACATCTGACTTAGTGTGATAGATTTTCCTCCTGTCCTGTGTTCCTACTCATCTTTATTATGCTTTCTTTGGACTTGTACTCCAGTTCCCCTACAGTCCATCAACTTCTGCCTCCATTCTCTAATTTTCTTGTCTCCCAGAGACTCGGGACCAACTGCACTAGGATATTTCCCTCTGGTCCCTAAAAGCTTCCTGTTTAAAGCTCCTTTGTAATTCCCAGAATAACAAAGTTTCCCACCAATTTTTGAATGACATCAGAGTAGCTTATAACTTCCTGCAAGATGTTTTAGCGACTACTCATGTTTACTTCGATACTAGATTTAAGCTTCTGATTCCAATGGTAGCCACGCCTTGCTCAACTCCGAGTGGATGTCTAGTCATCCATGATCTACATAATTAGCAGACGTTGCCACCTCCCTGGCAGTCTGTCAAGGGTGGATTTATGATCCCCTCACTTCATATTCCTTTGAAGTCAACACAGGAACATCATGTCACTTGCCTATGAATTGCGTGTTGCTAAATAAGGCACCAGTAACCAAGTTCCTATGGCCATGTTACACAACTGGCTTTGACACCTCATTGTTTGCAGGGCTGACCTTTGTAACATTTATGATGCTGAATTATTAGCTTCAAGGTCTAACATATACATGTTGCAATCTGGTTATTGTTCCTTACAATATGACAGTATTTTTAGCAATGTACAGTCTGCATATTGCCCTTGCCAAAGTACTGAAACTACTCTTCTGAAAGTAGTTAATGACATTCTCTGTGCTTTGGATAGTGGAAAGATTATAGTCCTCACCCTCCTTGATTTTTCTGCATCATTTGACACAATAGACCATAATGTATTACTTCACCATCTCTAGCATGTATTTGGCATTCACAGAGAGGTGTATTTCTGATGTGAAATCATGGATGACTTGTAACAAGCTGCAGATGATTGATGATAAAACTGAGGTCATTCTGATCACAACACAAAGACTTTCTCATTCACATCCTTTACCTCAAACAATAAATATCAGCAACACCAACATTAAATTCACACAGTCAGTGTGAAACCTAGGTGTTACTCTCAACAGTACTCTCACATTATACCAACATATCATGAACATATGCAAGGCTGCATATCTTGAGCTGAGATGCATTAGCTCCATTCGCAAAACAATTCAGTTGATGGCCACTAAAACACTTGTGTGTACATTAGTACTTTTAAACTGGACTATTGTAACTCAGTACTGTCTGGTTCATCTCATTATGTGCTCCAAAATCTTCAAAATGTTCAAAACACAGCTGCTTGGCTCATCCTTATAGTATCACAATCAGAGCACACTTCCTCACTGCTCTGTATTCTAAACTGGCTATCCATTTGATTCAGAATCAAACACAACATTTGTTCTCTGTGCTATGTTTCACTGATGGACTTCATTCTAACATACCCATCTGTCCTCTTCCAACAATTGTATACTCATTATTCCCACTATGAAAGTGAAGTCATATGGACAACATTCTTCTGTATAGCAGGGCCCATTAACAGGGAACAAATTGCCCATTGAACTTAGACACAAAGATACAGTGATTGTTTTCAAGATTGCTCTTAAAACTATTTCGATTGCAAGAACAAACTTAAAGACCTAATAATCCTAATAATAATGTTTCCTACTTTAAATGTTTTGAGCATGTTTTTATGTTTTCTAAGTTCATGGTGATTTTTTTGTAGTCATATCATTATACATGTAAAATTTGTGAAGAATAACACTCATCCAGTATTTTTTTTGTGCCATTCAGAATATTTTAAAGTTCCTCCCATGCCTAAATAAATGACTATCATCCATCTGCCTTGGTAGCATTTACCATAAGGGTAGTAGTACAAAAGTAATCCAGAGGAAATCAATGTTGAAACAATATGAATAAAGTCAGTGTGAGTTAATTTCCAAAGTCTGCTTCATTATAGTTGCCAAGTATTTAAATTCGAAATATTTTATTAAAAATCAGTGCTTTTTATCTTTCATTATTTATGCTGAATAAAGAGAAAACTGTGTTTGTTTTTATTTATTATTATGAACATGGTCGCAATAGGTAAATAGCAAAGGGAGATAATTTAAGTTGTTTTATAATACCTAGTTGGAACTTTTATTTTTGTTTACAAAGATTAGAAGAGAGTGCAAGTAATGCAATTTATAAATTTGTAAATAAAGAGAGATTGCACTGTTTATAATATATTTTGAATGGCATCTAAGTTTGTTTATAAATATTGCATCTCCAACCCACATCTTTAATTCATTGCTAGTCATGTGTTCTATGTATGATGGGGGTATGGGGAGGGGGTAGGGTTGGTTGAAATCCTGCTGCCTGACAATCAGTGTTGTATAGCATGTTCAATACATGGTTGGCAACATAAGGGGGAGGGGGGGCAAATTTCAAGAATATAGTTGGCATCCCATATTGGCATTGCTGTATTATATAGAGGCCAGTTACTTTAACTGGACTATACTTAATCTGATGCCTTATAAATCCAGGCTCATTTTTCCAACTATGTTGAACTCCAATTCATTTGCATCAAGAGCAATGGTAGCCCCCAATTTCTTAAGTCAGTTGAACTAAGGATGCATTTTCTATAATGAAATAAGTATCTTAAATAACATTTGGCTTAGCGTGATATTCAATACCGGTATATTAATTTCATTAAAGAGAATTACACTAAATTCAACAAAGTTTGGCATTCCATAGATTGGGGAAATCTACAAACTAGATAAATAATGGAAGAAAGAAAGAATAAATAATTGAAAAACAGTCATAAAATAAGTAACTTACATATCTATTCTGTGCTGGTGTCATATCTACATAGTGTAAGTATGATAAGTCCCAGACACCAGCATAAATAAGTAGGGGGATGAGCTTATCATTATTAAACAAAAAGATTTCTTTAGTAAGCATTTGTCAGAAATATTTAATAGTGAGATAGTCTATTATAATGTATGGGATATAGATGAAGTGTGTATGTGTATGTGTGTGTGTGTGTGTGTGTGTGTGTGTGTATGATTAAGGAACAAGCTTAAGAGTTAATAAAGTTTTTCTATTGTCTTTTATTTGTAATTTTCAGAAAAATGGGACAGTATGCAGCTCACTTTATTGTCCCAGATGATAAAGCTATTGGGAAACAAACTAACCCCAGCAAATCAAACTGGATCACAGCTCATGCCATTGCCTCTGAATGTAAGTTCAGACTCATTAATTTTTAGCTGTACTGGTCTTAAAACAGTAGAGCCTATCAGATGGTCTTTCGTTGATTGTTTGTCTAGACGTTATGAGAGACTTTTTATTGCTACTCCTCCTAAACTACTTGCAGGATTACCATGAAAATTGAAACAGCAATAGTGCTGCTTGCATATCCAAATATTGACATGACAGTGGCTATCTTAAAAATCTTGTTATATATGTATTCCTTCTGTATAGATGGTCATATTAAAATGGGATTTTCATAGAAAATAATCTAATATTGTCTTGTTGGTCCTAATTGAAAATGATGCCAATTTGGGATCAGATTTGGACATTTTGACAATCTTGTTATCACTGTTGCTCCTACATTGATGGCCTTGTCAACATGGATGTCTCATCCAAAAACTTCTTATGATGTCTAGCTGATCCTGAATAAAAATGCTGCTGTTATAACATTCAATATGGTCAGCACAGCAACTGTTTTCAAAATCTTTTTTCAACTCCATTTGAAAAAATAGTCATATTGGTGCTGTGTTTTCACCGGAAGACTTCTTATGATGTCCAGTTGGTCTTTAATTAACATGCTGCCAATTTGACATCTAATATGACAACCACACAGTAGCCGTCTTGAAAATCTTGTTATTGCTACTCCTTCTGAATGGATGATCCTATCATTATGAGGTTTTTACTAAAATACATCTTATGATGTCTATAGTTTGATTCTATTTACCCGTTTTTTGTACCCCCCTGCCAATTTCAGTAACGAAAAGCATGAACAAGATAAAAAGTCAATAAATCTTACTCAGTTCATTCATTGATTTATAATTTCTAACCCAATTGCAACCAGGGTGTCCATAACACCTTTATCGTCTGTGCGTCTGATGCCTAACAGAAGTTTTCATACTAACACAAGACCATATTACATACAATTTGGGCAAGTCTATTTTCCGCAAATAGAGTGACATCATTGCTCCTATTTGGTTACTCCCAGATACTTCTGTCAATTACTGTAAGGTTAAGAGTTATATCCCTTTGCCACATATAAAATCTACCTTCTATGTACATACATGTGTATTTATGCATTCGCCACTTCGCTGAAACTTTACTTGTCCAGGAACTGGAAATTGATCTCGAGAATGGCCATGGTTGTAATGAAAACTTCCATTTTTTTTTAAAAATGGGGATATAGACTCAGACTATAGTTGGCCTTAAATGAAAATTGTACCAATTTGATAGCCAATATGAGCACAAAAGAAGTCATCTTAAAAGCTTTTTTAATTGCTACTCCTACTAAATGGAAATTCATATCAATGTGAGGATTCATTCATAAGACTTCTTATGATGCTTTGTTTGGTCTAAATGAAAACAGTTCCAAATTCTTATCCAATGTGTTCACCCAAAAATTTGTTAATGTGTATAAAAGTTCCCAACTGGTAATATTTAACATCAGATGTGAAATTAGTTACATTGACTCAAATGATCTTTTTATGAGGAAATAGATTTTGAACTTAGTCATTTAATTAGTTTATTGTTTATTATGTTTCCTTTAATTGATGGACATTGGTGTCAAAATTAGATTGCCAATTTTGATTATAGAAGTTTTAACTAAAGAAGTAAGTCTAAATTTTCCTTAAAGATTAATGCTTTCAGATATGTTTATCAGAAAGTTACAGGTATTGGGTTGAAAAATGATATAAATGGAGAGAAAAAAAACTTGTGATAATTGAAATACTGTTTGGAATTTCATGATAAGATGAAATTAATGATCTTATGTTTGCTCTAAGAAATTGAAAACAAATGATATCCAGTCATCTTTTTTAACAAGAATTATGACTGATACTCTGTTATTTTGATAACTGAATAAAATGACAACCATTACAGATTAAAAATATTCTGTCTCACAGTCTATTGGCATCCTACAATGCCCAATAAAGATTTATTGAAAAGATGCAAAGACAGTGTTTTTTTTCTTCTTTTCTTTTTTATGGTTTAATGCCATTTTTTCAGCACAATATAGGCTATACATGGTAGCCAGTATTATTGGTGGAGGAAGAACCTGGAAAACCCCCGGAAAGAACCACCGAGCCACGAGAAGCTACTGGCAAGCTTTCTCACATAACTACATTAGCCGAATCTTAGACTCAAACCGACACAGACAGAGGTGAGATGGCAGTGATCTGTAATGGACAGCGCTTTAGACCACTTGGGGCCCCCAAAGACAGTGGTAAAAAAGATATGCTTACTGTTTGTCTGGCACAGGACAAGTTGAAATGTTTCTGTTACTTGTCCAATCTTTTGCATAGAGTAAGAACAACAATTCTGGTGTTTGTCCATGATTTGGATTTTACCTGCCTAGTACGATGTTTTGAAAAAGAAACTGTAGACTTGGAAAAGTAATAAGTTAAGTGACCTAAGCAAGTTATGCTGATTTGTATTTTATTTATAATATATATCCTCATATCTATAATTCCACCATATAAGCTAGGTCCAGCTGCAAAGGTCTGTTTTGTTTGCAGTTAGACTTGACTTATAAGTAAATATATATTGTATTTAGGTATTGGGCATGGTGACCTCAACTTGGGGTGAGGTGGGGGATGGGTGCATCACACCTTGATGCATGTGTACCCGGCTGTACATTTTCCAAGGTTTACTTGAAAATGTTACCCCCAAAACCTTGGACGTCCGAGGTTTTTCCAAGGTTTTCCTAGGAAGACCTTGGAAAAACCTTGGACGTTCAAGGTTTTGCTGATATTTTGTCCGAGGTTTTATAAACAACCTTGGACATGATCTCGTACATTATAAAAACACCTAGGAAATACCTTGGACAAAACCTTGAACATGAGAACTTAGTAAATTTTTAGCTTGGAAAAACCTAGGAAATAAGAACTTAGTCATAGTTTATCTCAGACATAGCTCAGAACTGTGGACTTAGAAATCTTTCAGCTTGGACATGGACTTGGTGTGTTTTAACTGTGTACCTAGAGATTTCTGAATATTTGTTCAGATTTTTTTTTTTTTTACAGTTTATTAAAATGAATGATGTTTGTCATCCCAAAACCAAAATTGTACGCACATGCTGGAATCCCAAAGTTAGATAAATTCTACCCATTCATAGACTTTTAATCACTTCACTAACAATAATGTTAGTATAACACAGTGGTCCTTGAATTCCAATATCCTGTAACCACACTGGACGATTGTAAAAATATATTTTCTAGCAACTAAATCTAAAGTAAAGTCTTCAATGCTTAAAAGTACATATGTCATTTATCTGACAATTTACATTTGTGTGTTAGTTACATAGGGATACTTGAAAATACTAGTGGAAATAGATAATAAATTAGGGTATGTCACTGTTTATCTGACACATTAGTTTTAAGAAAAATAATGAAAAATACATAAAATTGCATGGAATTGGCATGACACCATTTTTAATAGTCATTTCTCATGTGGCAGCTGATAATATGCAGTTACAGTGAAATTTAATCCCTTTCAAAATGATTTGGGAAGAATGCACCAAACACTTTATCCTGTTTTCTGCCAACAAAAAAGAGTTCTTTTAAGTACTCTGCTGGTACAACACGGATTCCATCTCTGAAAAACATAAAATACATTTTGGAGTTTAAGAATAGCAAACATTTCAATGATGTTACTGCTTTTTATGCTAAAAAAAGATGAAAAATTACCAAAGTTATTGACAACATAAATTTGAACAACGACTGTTTTCCCTTAGAGTTTAAACCTGTATAAGATTTTTTATTTAACATTAATTCATTAAATTATAATAAAACTTAGGTATTCATCAAATGTAGACAAATAATGTGCTGTAAATGGCATTTTTCAAGTAAAATGGCAACATAATGTTGAACATTGCACCTTTCATTTAAGTTTTGCAAAGCCACATACAGTGGGACCCCGCTATAACATGGTAGTTGGGAGCCATAGAATCCGACCGATCTATGATCCGAACCGTGTTATAAGCAACCATGTACAATACCAACACATTTTTGGATTTAATTGGGGGGGGGGGTTACATAAAGACGGGTGCGAAAATGCATGGCACAATTACCATTTTTGATCAATATATATTAAATGAGAAAAACATTTCCTGTGGTAACAGAAATTGCAGATATAATATATTACTTTATTCAGAGAACCATGCATTGGTACATACACGAGTCTAATTTATGTATACATGTATAATCTATTGCATGAAAAGAGTATCAACACCGTGAACTCACCATCGAATCTTGTAACATACATTGAATCCATAATACAAATATTTCCATCGAAAATATCCACACACGGATGTAAAATATTCAATAATTTTGTCACAGATCATTATGTGACTGAATTCAATGAAAAGAAAAAAACAAAAATTACGTAACGGGTGTACGTAATGAATGATGAAATAGTACATGTCCATAGATTAAATAATGGAAGCTAAAGTGTATTCTTATAATAACTACATGTACATCTCAGGATCTTTCTGTCTCTGAATTCAGTCATTGTAAATTTCAGCACATTTTCCCACCCAAGCTGCTAGTCAAAGTCCTTTGAACTTGCCGCCCAGTTATTGCGTCATGATCTTTTGATGTACTCTAATAAATACAGCAGGCAGAACTAGCTTTATTTTAACCACTAAATTATGTCACTGTTTAGCTCGGCAGTTCACTTTGATGATAAACAATGTACTTAAATTAATTGATTTATACATTCTGGTGAGAATTTTTTATCAACCACCGCATTGGCTGTTGCTTAGTTGTATATGAAATTAAGAGATATATCGGCGATTATTTGAGCAACGATTGTATTCGGAATGCATTCAAGACAAACACAAAGTAGACACGATGGCTTCATTACTCAGGAAACAGTAATTATAATATTGACACTTATGAGCTGTAATTTTTCAACAATAAACAAAGATCAAAGTTCTCAGTAGGCCCAGCAATTGGTTTGTATTTCCGACGTTTATTTTGACACAAAACTAGAAGAAATTTGATAATACATTTTCTAAACATTCTTTTTCACACTGTTTAGATGAATATGAGAATGATAATTAAACTTTTTTTTTTTGGTCTTTGAGAAAAATACCTGTAATAAATTACCCGAAATTTCGGGAGCCATGCCACGACCTGGTTATATCCGAAAACGGGTTATAGCGAGGCGGGTTATAGCGGGGTCCCACTGTATATCCTTTTATAACGTCAGTAGTTAAATTGTTTGTGAGTGATAGCTAAGTTGTGAG
Source organism: Unio delphinus (assembly GCA_029339505.1). Lineage (NCBI taxonomy): Eukaryota > Metazoa > Mollusca > Bivalvia > Unionida > Unionidae > Unio > Unio delphinus. The sequence goes on along the minus strand of JAQISU010000004.1, from coordinate 8,333,242 downwards.
TAGTAATGGATAAAGTTTTTTTTAACTCATCCTTTCATTAAACTTTTATGTTTTTTCATGATGAGTGCTGCAATAGTGTATCCTGGGTTAATGCGATCTTATGTCAGTGTACTTACACACAAAATGTCTGTACTCTGTTAAAAGTCTCCTTTGTATACATTCTTGCGATTGGCACTACCGGTCTGCAACGATCGGAAGCTGGGAGATAATTTTATTTTAAATTATTGATATTGAGATTATTATAAGGACCCCATTTAATACTCATAGCAAGTTCTTATCTACTTACTGGTTTTAAAATTTTAAAATATTAATAGGAAATCTTACAGAAGTTGTGGAAAGTTCCTGGAAATATTTCTTTCACAGTCTTTGATTGGTTGGAGGGGCTGGAACTATCCAATCGCAGCAGTCAATTCACCGAATAAAATTTTTATTCGTGCCTTCATATAAATTTGAAAGCAATCTATTCAAAGCTTGCGAGTTATAATTTGCATTGAAAAGTAGATTTGCCATGAAGTTGGTTGGGTTATTCATATGGAAAAAAATGACAATCTGATTACTGGAAATGTACTCAGCTTTCAAAATATTGTTGAGCCGAGAAAAGTAATAGAAGAATACAAAATGTAACAAAGTCGGGCATTTGGCGTCGGCGAAATTGCCGAGTTTTGGAATAACGGAAGGGATCATTGGAAAGATTGGAGGTAAGTTCATTTCTGTTTTATTGTATTACATTAAATTTGAAAAAGACATGTACTTGTGTTGGCTTTCATATATTGTCTACCATCCTAATGTACGTGAAAAAGAAGGTGCATTTTAATATGCCTTAATTGCCTACATCCGGGCTCTGTCTACAATAATTATACAAAAATATATAGTGCATCATTCTTCTATTTTCCAGCTTTCCATCTTTAAACATATATAAGAAGTAATTGTTTTCTGATTTGTAATTTTGAGATGAACTTGTAAGGCATTTAGCCAGGTACAGAATATAACCCTGAGTATATTTTTTTATCAACAATTTTAAATGATTTTCCAAAATGCCAAAAGTAGACTTTTTAATAAGTGTTTTAAGGGTTAATACCTTGTTTTCTTTTAAAAAAAATTAAATTCAAAACTAAAAGATTCCGAACATGATTTATTAATTTAAGGCAAACAACAGTTACAATTCTAAGTGTTGTATGTGTACTAATTGTTTTATCAATTCATCACATTATTTATATTTATTTTTTTATTTACAGAATTGATCCAAAAGAAATGGCCATATGTAAAGGATGCAATGATTAACAATAAAATCAGCGAAGTACTGAAAGCCTTCAAGAAACCAGGATTAAAATGCACAGATGCCAACCATTATGCTTTTTTCCAGAAAATTATGTTTTCTGCTAGACTCTTATGGATTACACTTTTTTGCTAATTAAAAAATAAACAACATAAAGCAATTCTCATTTTCATTATCATCTCTTCAATTCCACTTTAAAAATTGAGAAAGGTGACTCCTGCATAATAATTTGCACAAGAGTACCTTCCTTGTTAGTTATTAGCAACTGTATACAACCCATTTCCAAGAAAACATGGCTTACTTCCTAAAAGAACTTTGCCTTAAGCACTGATTCATTTTATTCATGAGCTAGTCAGTTTGAAAACCAGTCTATTTTTTTTAAAGAAAAGAGAGAGAAACACTTTACGGTTTGAGTTGTGGATGTTATATGACGTATTACAGCAAATGGATCTTTTCAAACTTAAAAACATGTTTAATCAGGAGACAAGACAAATCAACACTGCATTACAAACTTTAAAAGAATATGAGAGTTATGATATACAGCACTCTGAGCTGCAGTTTGGGTATATAATATATAGTTTACATTTTTTTTGTCATTTATAATAGCAATCAGTAATTGTACCTCTCGGGGGTTAGTAAGTATGAAAATTGATGAATATTTGAAACTAAAATGTAAAATTTAGCATTTTAAAAACATGGGCAGTCTGGATTTTTTGGGAAATTTCATTTGAGATGAACAAAATTTAAAATATTAATGTAATCATTTGCTTCATGATATGAAATGTTCATCTGCTGGTTCTTTATGATAGTGGGTGTCCTAGGAAACCTTGGACTATGTCCTAGGACAATACATCACACATGGACACTACATCCTAGGACAAGCTCAGACACCTAAGTATAAAAACCTTGGACTCTTACCTCGGACAGTAACCAATACTCCGCGTTTTTTCTGATGACAGCTCGGACAAAGTCCGAGGTAACCTCGTACACTACGTCCTAGGACAAGCTCGGACATCTAAGTATTAAAACCTTGGACTCTTACCTCGGACAGTAACCAATACTCCAAGGTTTTTCCTAGGAACATCTGTCCAAGGTTTCCCAGGAAACCTTGGAAAATGTACAGCCGGGTAGCACTGGTACCTCTGGAGAGAGGGGGTAAGTGAAGACATGTTTGACTATGGTGCAGCTATTAACCTGTGATAGATTAATTGAAGGCTAGGTAATCAACTGTTATGATGACTTTGAATACAGAGTTAAATACACAAAGTAATCCACTAACTGGCTAAGTGCATCCCAATTTGGTCTGCAATGTCAAATAAACATTTACACTTGCTGAGTGAAGTACATGTACCAGAATCGCATGAAATACATCAATATTGTCACTGAAACTACACTATGTATAGCTTTTCACCAGCACAAGTGTAGAATGATCAATTCATTTTGTGTGTACTGTTAACACAAACAAATCTAATAAATGTACCACATAATCTTTTTAAATGTAATGTTATATTGCATTTTGATATGACATGTAATATTTTTTTTGATATTTTATTTAATATTTTATTTAATATTTATAATGGCTGCAATAACGTCACATTTGAGTACTTACCTTTTCAGTGAGTATAGCGGAAGTTGAGAGGCTGTGGGTGAGATTCAAACAGCTTGGTGCTGACACAAAAGAGGGAGTAATAACTGAGACTATTTTAAAGGCATCTCCAATTCAGAATGATGTCTTTATGAGAAATGTGAGTAGCATAAATAGTAATTGCATAATTATATATTATATATTTGTTATATAATTAAAAGTATATCTGTACACGGACTTTAAATAGTCTCAATGATGAAAAAAAATTTTAAACAGAATTTTCCACAAAAAAAGTAATTTTCAAAACTTTAAACTGAATAAAACTAATTTATTGGAGTTTTTCTCTATTTTTTACAGATTGCACAATTGATTTTATTACATAATTTTTCCAATTATTGAGTATACAATTTATAATCTTGGAAGTCTTATTAAGTAATTACTTAATTGTAGAGTATACACAAGTATAATCTTGGAAGTCTTATTAAGTAATTACTTAATTGTAGAGTACACACAAGTATAATCTTGGAAGTCTTATTAAGTAGTTACTTAATTGTAGAGTATACACAAGTATAATCTTGGAAGTCTTATTAAGTAATTACTTAATTGTAGAGTACACACAAGTATAATCTTGGAAGTCTTATTAAGTAATTACTTAATTGTAGAGTACACACAAGTATAATCTTGGAAGTCTTATTAAGTAATTACTTAATTGTAGAGTACACACAAGTATAATCTTGGAAGTCTTATTAGTTATGTACAGTTTCTTTCCATGAACATTTTTGATTTAATCAGAAGAGAATGGACTAGATGACTGTAAGAAGAGAATGGACTAGATGATGGATGAAGAGAATGAATTTGATAACTGTAAGAAAAGAATGGATTAGATGACTGTAAGAATAAAATGGAGTAGATGACAAAGAAGATAATAGGCTAGATTACTGTAAGAATATAATTTCCTAGACAAACATTATATACAATCTAAGTACATGTATTGTGAAAATTCAATCATGTTTGTCGCATACCTTGAAATGTATATCCATATTTCTTGCACTTAAAAGTTATGCATGCTAGTCAAGCTTAGGTACAAGTTAAAATAGGAGATGTACCAATTTTAAATTATTCCACTTTAGCCCAGATAGAAAATCATCAATCATGGATGACTGTTAGCAGTAGCCCAGATATAATGTCATCAGTCATGAATGACTTTTAGAGGAAGCCCAGATAGAAAATCATCAATCATGGATGACTGTTAGCAGTAGCCCAGATATAATGTCATCAGTCATGAATGACTTTTAGAGGAAGCCCAGATAGAAAATCATCAATTATGGATGACTGTTAGCAGTAGCCCAGATATAACGTCATCAGTCATGAATGACTTTTAGAGGAAGCCCAGATAGAAAATCATCAATTATGGATGACTGTTGGCAGTAGCCCAGATATAATGTCATCAGTCATGAATGACTTTTAGAGGAAGCCCAGATAGAAAATCATCAATTATGGATGACTGTTAGCAGTAGCCCAGATATAACGTCATCAGTCATGAATGACTTTTAGAGGAAGCCCAGATAGAAAATCATCAATTATGGATGACTGTTAGCAGTAGCCCAGATATAACGTCATCAGTCATGAATGACTTTTAGAGGAAGCCCAGATAGAAAATCATCAATTATGGATGACTGTTAGCAGTAGCCCAGATATAACGTCATCAGTCATGAATGACTTTTAGAGGAAGCCCAGATAGAAAATCATCAATTATGGATGACTTTTAAAATGGGTCATTAAGATGTTAATTTACATTTTCTCTTAAAGTTTTGCAATTGAAGGATAAATTGGGGATTAGAAAAAGCTAGAATGGATTCAACTTGACTTTTTGCACACAGGTCTCATTTTCTTTCCTCACCAGATTCTTGTGAAATTTATGTCAGGATCAACAAAGAAGATTACATTTGAAAATTTCTTGAAGGGTCTCAAATGGTGTGAACAAGCAGACCTGGAGCACAAAGTTAGAGGTAAGTGATGGTGTTTATTTGTCACTCTACCATCAATTTTTTACAATAGGAATACTGATAACTATTTAAAAATAGTTTCACATAAGTAAGGTAACTGTTATATATGACACTAGTTTTAAATAAAGTATAGCATGTGTTTGCCAGCCACCAGGGGAATGGTAGAGTTTTATGGATGTAGAAGTTTGAGGGAGAAAAATTGTATTTAAAAACAGACATTTGTGAAAAGAATTGATTGGATATAGAGGTAACTGTTTGAAGGAGGTGACCATCATGGCAGACTGGAATGGAATTCAAGTGTCTTCTCTAATACTGATGAATTAACATCTCTCAAGCAGTTCAGAAATATCAAGAATATTGCACTTGTGCTTATTTCAAAATGAAATTTAAGAAACAAATTATATATGTAAGACCGAAATGGAGCTATAGTTCTTAAATGAGACTTAGACAAAACGTATGTTACATTTAATGTCACTTATCCTGAATGACTAATATGATCGGTCAAGTTCCAAGGATTATGGACTAGAAGAGCCCATTATGACATATATTAGCAGATTGAAGGTTACAAGAATAACAATTTACAGGTGATACATTTCATGTCAAATGTTTGCTCTTTTAAACTGGTAACTTTTAGTCCAGGGAGCATATATTTCTATAAATTTGTTATCCTTAAATGAAAGACATAACTTGTAATATAATTCAAAAAATGGCACATTTTAGGTAAACTTCTAGTAGTTCTGGTGAAATCTTTTGTCTCTTTGTTAGTAAAACAATCTTATATAAAAATTGTGTTGCAGCTCATCATTGTGCATACTTATGCTCGTAAAACTAATACAGAGTTGCTTCAGTGATGCAGGGACCTCATTTTATAATCTAATATGACCAGAAAGTATCAGTTTCTTACACTTTACCCCAGTTTATGTAGATTTAGGCAAGCCTCAGCCACTGCATACTCCCATATGTACATATAAATTTTTAAAATTATTTCTTACAGTACATATTTCATACTATTATCGGAAATATTGCTGCAGAATACAGTGTAGCTCTGCTATGAAAATAGTGGGTTAAAAGTTTATTATCATTCTTGGAAAGAAATCATGTATAAACCATGATGAATAAGATAATCACAGCATGGTTACTGAATCTTCATATACATGTATTTTTGTAAAATGTGAAAAAACAATTTGTTTCTTAAAAGTACCCCCAAAAAAATCTGTGTAAAAAGTTTATTCTCAGGTTGCACTGGTCATCACCAATGTTGCAAATTGTGATTTTTTTCTTCTTGGCAATAAATACATTATGGCAATTTTTTTCGCTGCTTCATTGTTAGGTTTTTAAAGTTTTTATACCATCTTGGGATTGGAGTTGACAAATTCAGAGGCACCATGACAGGAAGCCACAAACTTGATATAAAATGCACTGGAATCTATCTAATGTTACATAAAAGATTCTTTGTTCATATTGGCAAACCATCTTAACAGTGCATTGTTATATCATAATCCACTTATGCTGATGGGGCTCCGAGTGGCCGAGTGGTCTAAAGTGCTCCATTATATATTACTGCCATCTCACCTCTGTCTACCTGGGTTTGAGTCTCAGATTCAGCCAATGTGGGTATGTAAGAAAGCTTACCAATAGCTTCTCATGGGTCGGTGGTTCTTTCCAGGGTTTTCCCCTGGTTCTTCCTCCACCATTAATACTGGCCGCCATGAAAAGCCTATTGTGTGCTGAAATATGGCGTTAAACCCTACAACAACAACAACTTATGCTGACATGATGTGACATCTGGCCTCAGCACTGTATGCTATGATACACTTGAATAGTCATGCTACCTTGACTGGCTGCAAATGACTAACCTTTGAAGGCAGGAACAGTAACTGCTACAATTGGCCAAATGCCAGCTAATTCCTTTTTTTTTCTCTTCGATTGTACCCCAGAAAGAAGTTTTGTTGAAACATCAAAGAAGACTGATTACCTTTGAAACACAATGCACCCATAAAAATACTAAGCAGATAAAAACAATAATGTCTAATTGTTCTATATTTTTTTTTATGTTGCCACCTAAATAAAAAACAGGCTTTTCTATAGTCATCACAAGATGTCCTTAAGCAGTGACTTCAATAACACATGAAATTTGCATCAAGGAAAGCTGACTCCAATCTTCAATAAAAATGATGAACATTTTAAAGCAATGGAATTGTATGGATTGTTGCATTGTCCAAAATGACTGAAACATGTTTATTGAGCTATACAAGTTTCCTTTTTGCAAGAAAACATTGAAGTTTATGATTGCTATGAAATGCAGCAATGAATATATATATATATATATATATATATATATATATATATATATATATATATATATATATATATATATATATATATATATATATATATATATATATATATATATATATATATATATATATATATATATACATGTATATATATATATATATATATATATATATATATATATATATATATATATATATATATATATATATATATATATATATATATATGTATATATGTATATATATGTATATATGTATATATATATATACATAATAGATTATGTAATGTAAGTTGTCAGTATGCAAGTATCTTTCAGACTAGTTTGTCTTTGTTTAATCAAAAGCATGTATTATTGCAATTTTTTAATTACCTGCCTCCCTTCCACATTGTTTTGGTACAATGATGATTTTTGGCAGCTGACTTGGTTGGAAATGGTCAGGTTCTGTCAACCCTAACCACTGTGACAATGCAGAATCACACTGTACAAGCTTTGGAACTTGGGTGTCAATACAGAATCACACTGTACAAACTTTGAAACTTGAGTGTCAATACAAAATCACACTGTAGAAACTTTGGAACTCTAGTTTTCAATACAGAATCACACTGTACAAACTTTGAAACTTGAGTGCCAATACAGATCTATATTCCTCACACCCTTTAATTAAATGACTAATATTATATAAGTTAATGTAACCATGTCACAATGTTTCTGTATGTAGCACATATAATAATATTTCAAAATGCAACAAGTGATGTCATGATGTCACAGAAGGCATAGGTTTATTGGCTGAATACATCAACATGCATTTCAAAGTCATTTCACTTCACCATTCTGCATTTTTATTAAATATACAGTAGTCCCCCTCTTATACGGCCACCCCTGTTGCACCGGGAAAGTGGCCTTATAAGGCGGGTGGCCGTTCCAGAGGGGGGGCTATATTTATTATGAGAAGTACATGTATATGTAATGTACGTAGTAAGAAAGCTACATACTTCAAAACATTAAATATCTTAGTCTAAATGAAACATTAATCAATAAAAGTTTTTTGTCATAATAACAAATTTATTTCAACTGAATATACGTTACTATTTTTGCTTTCTTGGTGTAGTTTGATATGCGAGCGGGTATTTTTGTCATGCACATTGCAAATGGATTCAAAAACGTCATTTACATCTTGGTACATACATAATTATCTTTCCATTTGCTCCATTTTCCCACTGCTGCTGAATAACCTTCTTATAGGTTATTACTTTGTTTATTCAAATTATTTCAACGTAAACTTGTTTTTACGAGTCTTTTGTACATACGGCATCCCCCTCCCCCGATGTCGTCGAGTAGAATACCCGACTTTCTTCGAAAATAATGTATCCGTTAACGTGATGGCATTTTAGTGTTTGGTAATGATTTATTCGGTTATTGCTGACTGTATGCGATTTAATTATGCAGACAAAACTTGTGTCGAGTCTACGAAATGCAGCCTTTGTAAAGGAAGCCATATTGTTTGGTCACGTAATTTTTCCGGTCTTTGTCTGGTACCCTATTGTCTTTTTTAAGGTTCTCTGTGTGCCAATGTACAAAATCTATTTTTAGCCTATGCTGACCTTGTTATGATTATAACAATTACGTCTGGTTATAATCAGCAACGAGAAGAACTCAACATAGGTGTTAAACCTCAAGCTCTATCAAAACATTATTGAGCCCATTTCCTGTAAACATCGACTTTCATAGATAACGATATACTTTAAATCTTTAGTCGACACTTTTAACGGCGACTTGACACTCGGAGACGTGTATCTACGATAGAGATAATCAAAATTACTTACCTAACGTCAAGATTTGAATTAATTATTGGTTCTGGATACATTTAAAAATAAAATGCGGCCGCTCGTGAGGGGGAAAATTTTATATTATTGCATAAAAATGCTGGCCGCTGGTCGCGTTAGCCGGGTGGCCTTTCGTGAGGGGTACTTTTGAACAGAAACTCGTCGGTGCCAATGAATTCTGGCCTTTTGGAGCGGGTGGCCGCTGGTCAGGGGGGCCGTACAAGAGGGGGACTACTGTAATGAGTATTTTGTAACATCTGATAAATAAAATTTTACTGTTGTGCTGATTTTAAATTTATTTAATTAAACTCGTTGAAGAAATTAAGTTAATTTCTTGGCAAGATTTGAAATTACTGGACTCATTTGATAAATTTCAATTGCAATGATAACTTATGTAAAATCCACTATAAATGAAATTAATGATTTTAACTTATTTCAAGGAAGTTTTGCAAGATTTATACCCGTTTTGCTTTAATTTGTTTTAACAATTTTTCATTCATATCGCTATGATGTCTGCAGTGAGGCAGTTTAAAATGATGTCTTGCACTGGGGCATCATGCCGCACACATGTAGCATGATGTCCTACCCAGTAACATTATCCTGACACCAGGTCAACCACCCTAACGATAACCTCTTAATGCTGAGTGTCAAGCAAGGCAGCTGTTAATACCATTGTTTTTAAAAAGTCTTTGGTATGACTTATTCCAGGATCGAACCCACGACCTTCCACTTCCATGGCGGATGCTCTAGCCATTAGACCATCGGGCAGTTGCTTTTAATTTGAATTGGTAGTGTGTAAATATTAATATATATTTCATACTGTATTTGTACAAACATTTTCAATAACAACTTCTGATTACATTATATGCATCCATTTTTGCAAAGAAAGAAATGTGTTTTTGTATGCATAGGCATTCAAATTCAAATATATCATTTCTGAAATACATGTTTCTTCAAGGTATTTTCCACTTACTGAATAATGGTGGTCCAGTAAAAAAAGAGCTTATGCAGAAAATTTTGGAAAGGGTTTACCCAGGAGATAAAGTGGTAAGTATACATATATTATTATGACAGTAATGTGACCTTCATTGCTAGACCATGTCGAGATGGCCGCATCAGAAAATCTGGAAATTTATGAGATGCAAACAGCTGAGTAATGGTTGGGATTTTCTGATGTTGGCAATGAGATGTGACTAAGTAGTTAAGATTTAATTATTATGATATTATATTTTTATTTTATATTAATTTTCAGATAAATCAATAAAATCACAAAACATGACTAAATCAGAGAGAAATTGCTAAAGGTTTCAACCTTTCTGTTATAAACTTCATCTTGCCTTATATTCTCACTTAAGTTACAAGACAGGGGTCTTGAGTGGCCGAGTGGTGTAAAGTGCTTTCTGTTACAGATCACTGCCATCTCACCTCTGTCTGCGTGTGTTTGAGTCCAAGATTCAGCTAATGTAGTTATGTGAGAAAGCCTGCCAGTAGCTTTTCGTGGGTCGGTGGTTCTTTCTGGGGGTTTTCCCGGGTTCTTCCTCCACCAATAATACTGGCTGCCATGTAAAGCACTTCGTGTGCTGAAAAATGGCGTTAAACTCTATTACAACAACAACAACTCACTTACAAGATAAGACCATTTGCAAAATGCACAGACTCTGATCTGCCATTCCACAATGTGCCAGTAGATCTGGGTCTGTGCAGTTTGTTAGGATTAGTCAGAAGATCAAGCAACATAGATTCTGATCTGCTGGCACATTATGTTATGGCAGATCTGGATCTTTGTTGTTTGCAGTTGGACTAGAGTTATTAGCGAGGATAAATGGTAAGTCACAAACTGATGTGCACTTTTTTAAAGTTCACATACATTGTTTAGAAAATATAATAATATATGATTTAATCTTGCATACTCATCTGTCATGCAATACTTTGCCAGAACTGACAGATTTTGTTTGGGAAAATATAGTAAGTAATTTAATATTGTATACTCATCTGTCATTTAATAGTTTGTCATGATTGACAGATTTTGTTTGGAAAATATAGTAATATATGATTTAATTTTGCAGCAAGACATCACTAGGATCAATGATATGTTCTTCCAAATTATGGACACAGAGAAGAAAGGTTAGTATTGATATATTTTAGCCATTTGCTGCCATAATGATTAATAATACTATGCATTGGGCTATTTTCACATGGGTTTCTTTTTTTTTTCATTTTTTTTACCAACATTTTTTCTGCAACAACAAGAACAACAACAACAGTAATAATAATAATAATATAATGAATCACTTTGAATTCATTTATATAAAAAATTTGTGGTTTTGTAAGAAAATGCATTTTTGTGGGTACTACTTAATTCTGTGGATTCGTCTTTTGAGAAAATAAAAGATGTGCAGGATTCTGTGTGATATTGTAGTCATATAACACTATGGTCTTAAACTAAGTAAAAGAAAAGGCAAAACCAACAAGCTGCAAAAAAATTCAACAATTTAATTCTCTATTTTATAAAAATGAAAGATTAAGAGAAACTAACAGTATTGTGGAACAAATCACAAATGATCACAAGTCTGGATATATAGAATATTCCAAATAAATTCAAAGTCTTGAAATGTCTGTCATAACAGTAGTCTTGCTGTATGACAGTCATATAATTCAGTATGTCTTTGAATGAATTCACAATAATCCAAAATAGTGTTTTTGTCTAAAATCTAATGAGTGCTTTTGTAATTCCAAAGAATAACTTAATCAAATAATTCCTGTCAATTATAACTGAACACAACTAAAATTGATTTGACCAAAACTATTGTTAAGATAGGAATGAAATCTTCTGTTGTCCACAACCTTTATATAAAAACCTAAGACACAATAAGACGACCAGGATGTGGGTCCTTTTCCCATCAAATTCATATTAAGCAGATTCATTTCTAGAAGCAGCTATGGTCATGCTTAGGGCTGAATCTTGAACTCATACCAAAGTAAATATGTATTTATAACTTACAAAGATATGCAAATTGTCTGTTATACACTTTAACTCTATCCTCAGTCATGGACATAGGTCAAGCAAACAATACAAAGTAAATATGCACAACAGTAGATTTCCCTGGGTTCTTCTTCCACTATTAATACTGGTCACCATGTATAGCCTATCGTGTGCTGAAAATGGTGTTAAACACTACATCAAATACTACAACTTCATGTACTTTAAATTTATGGTCAGGCTTTCCCATAAATATCATGAAAATAGGTACCCCTTGAACTTAAAGTTATTCACAAAAGAAATAAAGGAAGGAAGGAAGGAAGGAAGGAAGGAAAGAAAGAAAGAAAGAAAGAGTATTCATTCAGAGAGTAGTGTAAAATTAAAACATAATGAAAAAATGCTGTAAGATTGTAACAACATGTTGACACTGCAGCAATAACCTGCTCTATAATACAATGTATTTTCATGCTTTAGTGATGGACTGTCTTAGAATTTGTCTCAAGAGAAGACATCATTGCAGATTCACCAGCTAATAGTACTTGCATGTCATTGAGGTTAACATTTCTTTCAAAATCAATGAATTCTGTAGACAGTTGTTTTTCAGATGCATTGCTAGCTCATTCTTTTAGAATTCATTGATTGGGTGTTACAGGTCAGGTGACAGAAGATCAGTTTGCAAATGCTGTGCTGAAGATACCACAAGGTGTTCTTAAACAGATTCTTGACTTCCAAGTACTGCCAGATGAAATGAAGGAAAGGCTTCATAAAAACTTGCTTGAGGTGAATAGAATAAAATATTATTCATGGATTTATGGGTATCTTGGATTTGATTAAAAATTATCAAATTATGTGGAAATTGTCAAGTTTGCTGATCAAATGTTGTAAATGTGCCACTGGGATGGCATAAGTGAAGAACAGTTACCGTGTGACATTGTCTGCAAAAATGGTAAAGAATTTGACATAAACTGTTTTAGAAAGCAGGAAACAAATTGAAAGCATCTGAAGGTTGGTCCATTTAAATGAACATGGTACCCAGGGAATGCTGGTTTTCGAAAATATATGTCAGAGTAATTCAATTTCAAAGAAAATTTTAAATTGCATGTATGGGTAGAAAATTTTTAATTGCATTAACACATTAACCCCTGGAGGTTTTTGCTGTTTTCGCATGAAATGCGAGTAGGAAACACATTTTGGGGACTATTTCTGAATACATCCTAATACATCTACTTCCAAGCAATATTCCATTAGACAAATGGCTAGTTGTGCTAAAGAAAATGTTTTTTATTGTTTAGTTTGCTGGCACATGAGCAGAAGGTGAAAATTTGGACTACTTTTCTGTTGTTTTTTTTTTTTGCTTAACGGACCCATAATTTTTGTATGGAGAAAACTCTTTATTCAAAATGTCCACCTTATCATACTTTTTGCACATGCTCACCTGTCTGTGTGTGCTTCAGACCAGTCTGCCATAGATCTGAGGCCATAAAGTCTAAAATCTGGACACAAATTCTGATTCCGACCATGAGCGAATTTTGGGTGGAAAAAAATGGATCCAAAAACTTAGGTTTTTCCCTCTGTATTTTGTAGTGCAACTAAAATTTCCAGATTATTTGCAATCGTTGTAGAGCTACATTTGTCTACCTTTCTATAATACCACTCACTTTAGTGTATCATGCATGACCTTGACACTACATACCTTGGAAGTGGGCTACTACATCATGCCTCATAAAGTCGTTGCTAGGGGTTAATGTGTGAGTACCCGATTTTAAAAGTGCCATTCCTGTGTCCCAGGTATGTTTTACTGGAGCAACTCTAATTAATATTACAAAATTATTAGCATAAAGTTGTATTAAAGAGCCAAGTTTAATTTGTTTACTAAGTACAACTAAAATGGCTCTTACAATGCAAAATGGACATTTAGTATTGTTTGATCTTCTTGTGCCTTTTTTTCTTAATGGATGTTCATATCTTCAGTACCTTGGTTTATGAGACTTTGAAAAAACTGACTGCTTATGAAAGATTATTGCTTAATCCAGGTTATATTTAAAATACATTTGACTTATTTTAATCTTTTAAAAATGGCCATTTTCTACATTTAACTGCTATTGTTTGGGGTCAAATTTATAAAGCCATGTTAAGAGAAATGTGCATGTGTCATTTATGGTTTTTCTACAAACAGTTCACCTTGTATTGCAATAGGTTCTTACAAATTTTGATGTTAATAGGCATTCTGTATCTTCAGTTCGATGACATTGTTCCAAACATGCTTTTACCAATTTTTATTTAAGTTTCGAACAGATACAGGTATGGCCACAGGGGCCACACCCAGAGGACTTACCCCAGGGAGGGGGAAGCAGATTGCTCCAGACAGTGCTTTGAAGGCAGTCACAGAGAAGATTCATAAGAAAGACTGGGAGAAGGTGGCCAACAAACTGGGATTTTTCAGTGATGATATCGAAGAAATCAGAGATGCCTACCCTTCCAATACACAGCAACAGGTCAGTAAAGTGGATGCAATATATTTGAATGAACAAAAATGTTTTGAACCTCATTGTAAAAATTATGATAATGCAAAACAACATCAGTTGTGGTGCTGGGTACTATACTTAAGTAAAAATATACAAGTCTATGAGAGGAGTGCTTGTGGCTATTGATGAAGGTGCAGAGAAAGAACATTTAGGTGGGGCAGTGCAACACCAATTAACCTGGATCAGGTAAATCCAGTGAAGGTTACAGAAATTTTTTAATGAAACTTCACTTTTATATGATAATAATTTTTGAGTGGGAATCCTATACAATTTCAGCAAAAGTAATTATTGATCATGTAAAAGCAGACCTCAATGATATATGCTATAAATGGCAATATTAATTTGTTAGATATTTAATGTGTACAGCAAACATTGTATGCATATTCAGTTATTGGGTCAAGAGATATAGCTATTTAATTAGCACTAAAATCCAACATCTATGGAATCAACCATCTTACTTTTTGCAAATAGCAAAATATGCAAGACAAACTTGTGATGCCAGTGGAAGAACTGTGCAATATGCATAAAACTTTATTGAAATCATTTAGTATGGTTGACTACCTGGGACACCTACTTTCATTTTCATTAAAATTCTTGCTGATTACATTTCACTGACTTGCAGTCATAAAGTTAACAGAATTACCACAAAAAGGACAATTTAGGTGTTTGTTAATTGTTTACTGCCATTTAGTCATTACAGAGCTCTCATTTGGTACGAAAGCTCTATTTGACAGGTTCTTTTGAGAAACCTAACTTGATCAATTTTGAACACCGCCAATCAAAATTCACAATCTATATAGCCTAACAGTGACCAACCTACATATGTCGCACAGACATTCTAGAATTAAAATTGTTAGGGACTTACAATACATACACTGGGTACTAGAAACATTGGTATGTTAGGAGTTAGAAAAAATCTTCAACTACACAAAATTTGATTTAATTACACAGGTGGCTTACACATTATTGGTATATTTCCTGTCCATTAGTGAAACTGGACCTGATTTGAAATAAGTATGGCTAGGGTGTTTCAAGGCTGTCAACATATATGGGCCGGCTTATAGGACCTTTTCCTTTCTCGCGACCAGAAACCCTCAACAGAACGAGACGTGAAAACCATTTTTCACCAGTCATTATTTGGTGCCATTGCACCTCTAGTACACTCCTTCCAATTGGTTGATATGGCTGTGTGCGTGTTTGATCTATTCCCACTCACCCAGGTCCTACATTCATGTCGATAGTCCCTCAATAGGGGCACGACATGATGACCAAATTAAATAGCACACTATGTGTGCATAAACGCCCATGGGGATTTGGTACCATTCCTTACCCCACGGGAACAATTAAATAACTTTCTTTTGAAAGATAAAACAGTGAATAATGACCCTTCGTGGCCGGTTCACTTTAATTTAACATTCATTCATTCATTCTTCACATGAATATATTCAAAAATCTTTTGTACAATAGTAATAGGCTGATACTAAATGAAACAAATCTTGTTCATGTTAATGATATGAGCAAAGAGTAAATCAACATGTATTTTGAATACGTTTCTTTTTGTGTCATGTTATTACATGAAGCCAGCTGATATTGAGAATAATATTTCACAACTACAACTGTAGCCAGTAATAATTACCAGTGTAAGTTTGATAATTGGACAGTTGATAATTATTTCATAAAGGCAACATTTATACTGCATGCAGCCACCTGACTTGGCACATTGTAGTGAACATCCCAAATTTTAGCCCAGTAATTATTAGCGAAGTTTGATAGTTGATAATTGTCAAAAGAAGCTGATTTAAATGTATTGCTTAAGTGAATAACAAGGCTGATCTGTCCCTCTTGGAGCCCCAGAGACCATGAGTGCATGGCAGGTCTATTCTTACTCATGAAAACCCTCCATTCCGGTCAATTGTGACTTACATAGTCACACTACAAAAGGTTACATTTAGAAGTGCTCTTTGAGTATATTAATGCCTGGGGGATAATACTCAATTCCTTCCCCCAGGAACAATTTAGAACCCTGTTTTGAAGGCATAAAGAAGACATACATGCCTGAAAGAGCAAAAATGTCACTCTATAATCCAACTTAGCAAGCAGGCAAGCAACCCAAGGATATCAGATTATCTGCACTTTATGAGGTGGATTAGGGGTAGGGTTTTTCTCTCATAGCTTGTTAGCATTTAGTAATTATGTATGGGACAGAATATAATGTCCCCAAATTAAGTTATTGTAAATTTGCAACAAAAATAGGTGTCCTCTGTCCTGTAAGGAAGGTGTCTTTTACATAAAGGATTAAGGAAGGTGTCTTTTACATAAAGGATTAAGGAAGGTGTCTTTTACATAAAGGATAATTCAGTTTTATAAGTCTCCAACATATCTATGGACGGAGCATGTAGTGTAACCCATTTTCCTGTCACATCACAAAATTTATTTCCACTAAATAACATTTGAAGGTCTTTATGTCTTGAAATCAAATTTTATAAGGCTAAACATTATGAAGATAGGTCAAATTTTGTATGATGCTTATGTTAAGAAGTCCCAGATAAAATTTTGCATGAGACCTTACATTAAGAAGACCTTGGTCAAACTTTGTGTAAGGCTTTATGTTAAGAAGGTCTCTGTCAAATTTTGTATGAGGCTTTATGTTTTGACCTTGGTTAAATTTTGCATGAGATCATAGATTAAGAAGACCTTGGTCAAATTTTGTATGAGGCTTTATTATAAGAAGGTTTTGATCAAATTTTGTACAGGGTTTTATATTTAGAATATCCAGGTCAAATTTTGCATGAAGATTGATGTTAAGAAGACCCAGGTCAAATTTTTTACTTGGGATTTATGTTTTGACAAACCTAGGTCAAATTTTGCATAAGACTTAACAATAAGAAGACCAAGGTCACATTTTGTATGAGATTTTACATTAAGAAGACCCAGGTCAAATTTTGTATTAAGCCTAGCATTAAGACTTAGGCCAATCTTTTTTAGGCATTATGTTAAGGAGACCTAGGTCAAATTTTTTAAAGAAGATTACATCAAGAACAGCAAGGTCAATTTTTGTATGCCTATAAGTTTTGTTTCCCTTCAATAACTTTGAAAAGATCATCATGGACTGAAGTAAAATCTGGTTTAAGACTTTACATTTAGGAGACTTAGTTAAAGATTGATCGTCATAATTTTCAGGCAAATGTTTGCAAAGTTATCGCCCTTATTTGACTTTGAACATTTGCGTTCAATTCCAGCTTTGCACATTGATTATTGTATCATATTGACAGGGATATCTATTGTGTAGAGACACATTTCTAGTTAATGAGCATTCCCCAAAATGTCACATGTTAAAAGGTGTCCTTTATATTGAATGATCTTTTTAAGACAGCTGTTCAAGTTTCTGTCAATGTTGTTTTAATTGCAGGCATATCAGATGTTACGTCAGTGGAAAGAGCGGGATGGAAGCATGGCCATGCTGGAAGTTTTAGAGAAAGCTCTACTTGACTGTGGCATGAGAGATGCAGCCTTAGTGTTATCAAGTTACTGATCAAGAAGTTTAATAGTATACCAGTCCAGGCAGTTGTGACTACCCTGTGACATGTACATGTGAGATACTGCACTTGTTTCATCACCCCACTGAGGTTATTACAGTGCACTGAATCTGAATATTATTCATGGCATACACTTAGACAATGTAGTGTTTGTCTGAGGATGCAGTGAAGTCATTTTATAAAATCAAGAAACAAGATAATATTACATATTTTATGAAGTAGTTTGACTAATAGTATGAGGGAAGTCAGTTCAGTCTTTCTTAGTGTTCTCCTAACACATCACACACAGCAAAGCATGCATGATCAATACAAGATCATGTCATAAAGGTAAAAAAGACCTTGACAACTCAAGATATCTGTTCATTTGTTGCATATAAATGATTAACAGTTTAAATTTGAGGTATAATTAATTGCAGATGATGGTAGATTGTGTGAAAATCCTGTACAAATTAGCTGCTTTTGCATGCACCGTGGATGGTAAAGTGGTCTAATGTGCTCAACTTTACAGATTACTGATTCCTCTTCACTGTATGCATGGGTTTGAATTTTGGGTTGGCTAATGTGGTATGTTAGAAAGCTTCCAGTGGGTTTGTTGTCCTTCAAGGGTTTTCTTGGATTCTTCCTCCACCAAAGTAATTATTGATAATTTTCTGCATGGTATTAGGGGTATAACTGGTATTTGATTACTACTTTATAAAAATATTCATTGCTTTAGAGGGTCAGCTAGTAAAAATATAACACTGTACCATTGTACTCTCAGTGCTTTGGGTACAATTACCCAAAATGACTTGCAAATATGGTAGATTTGCACAAATATTTTAACATTTACCGTCATCTGCCATAAATTATACTTCAAGCTGAATCATAGTGATTTAACTAGTCAGAATAACTGATCTTTGGTGTTATGATGTTTTTCTAGTCATCATTTTTTAATTAGATAAAGCATTTTTTTTCTCAGAAATCTAGAAGGGTATACAATGAGATGTACTTTTATTCTTTGTTGAAATGGACTATTGTAATCATGCAAAACTTAAACCACATGGCATTATGACCAAAATACCTACCGTATTTTCTGGCGTATAAGTTGATACTTTTTAACTTGAAAGTTGGAACTTCGTCTTATACTCTGAATTGACTTATATATGGATGAAGGATGGAAAATAAGTCGAACTGGTGAATTCGACTTATACTCCGCATCGGCTTATAGGTCGGCAAATAGGGTAGCTATGTTATATAAGAGGAGGTTAATAAAGCAATTAAATTAATAATGGAATCATTCTATTGGGACCTTAATATATAGGACCCATCTTCAGAGAATTAACAGCTGCAGAAGGAATAGTCGAGGAAAGTTTCTGTGTACATTTTGTTCTGTGGAATATACTACTTGCTGACAATAATTAAATATGGAATTTAAATATGTCATTTTGTTGAGATACATACTGTCAATCATTCAGCAATACAAGATTATGACATGCTCATCAGGAATTACCATATATAAAGTAAATTCTAAGCACTGTGTGATATCAGGATTTATCATATACAAAGGAAATTCTATGCACTGTGATAACTGCCTTTACAAAATGGTAGATTATACATTAAATCATCAGGAGTTATGACAAAAAGGAAATTAAAAAAGATAAATGTACCAAATTATATTAAACACTGAAAAATAAGTGATTTGTGTGATTTGTAACCAGGTAGTAAAATTGTGACTACTATACCATATGGAAATTTTTCGCTTGCTAAATGATATAAATGTACAAAAATTATATATTTTTTATGCAGCAGGTGCATAATGATTTGGACATGTACATCAGCCCATCCATCTGTCTGGAGAAAATTGTTTCCAAGATTATATAAAAACCATTCAATGCAGACAATTGAAATTTTTTCTAGCATATCTATATTCATATTAAGATGACCAGAGTTCTAGCATATCTGTAGTCATATGGAGATAAACTGATTTGAGCACATCTGTTTTAATATGGAGATGACCTGATTAGATTTTGTGGCAATTACAGCAATGATTAAAATATTATTCAACACATTGTAAACTTTTTTGGACAGTTTATTTTGGACAAAAACTTTGTTAGTGCAGTTAACCCTTTACTCCCCAGCTACGCTTTTCTATGCCTTTACCTTTGCACCCCGTCTACGGATTTCTATGCCTTTACCTTCACCCCCCAGCTACGCTTTTCTACGCCTTACACAGTATCGACCAATAAATATGATATATCTTCCATTTCAATGTTGATTCGCTGCACAGTAAGCAAACGCTGGTCAGAAAAATAAATAATCTTTACTAACATTTGATTTTAATTACGTACTTTGTAACATTATAACCTATAAATCTAAATTTAACCGACCAATTATACGTAGTGGGGTTTTCCATGGTCGCATCCAAAATGCCGTTTGCCAATTATATTACCTAAATTCGATGTAAATATTATGACCTTTTCAACACGTTTAAGTTTTTCATAATCGTAATATATTCAAATATGATGCTGAATTATACATTAGTTGTATATACATTCATTATGTCATCCAGATTTTTCTGTACAAAATCACATTCTTAAAATGCGCGGCAAATACAAGTCTTCTTCCATACATTGTAATGTTTAACGTAGCATTTAGGTGTTTAAAACATGAAATCTGCTGAAAGTGCGGGAATTTAAAATAAAATAACACAATTAAGAATATCTGTGTTTTTCATTTTTTCCATTCATTTCAATATAAGTTTCAATCAAATCGTATAACAGACGATACCGGAAGTGAATTATTTTTATTTACGAAGGGAATTCCTTGATTTCATCATGACAATGTCGTCCTCGTCTGTTGATAACAGTGATTTTTCTGGAAGTGAAAATGATTTTTCTGGATTCATTTCCGACGAAATACCAAATTTGTTTAACAATGATGCGTTCAATGACGAAGTATCTGAAATTATGTCATCAGATATCGACATTGAAATGTCATCAGATTCTAGTGACACTGATGATGATCAGCCAACTTGGTTTGCAGACGTGCAAGATATTTACTCAGCGGTCAGGACCATCACATTCTTTGCAGGAAACAGCATCAGAACTAGACTATTTAAAATTATATTTTCCAGTTGGACTTTTTGAAAAAATTGTTAGTGAAACAAATAAATTTGCAGCTGAACAAAATGTGGATCATGAAATTGTTGATGATACCTGGACAGAGACCAGTGTGGCTGAAATGTCTGCCTTTCTTGGCATGTTGATCTTAATGGGGAAAATCAAAGCTACCGACTAAAGTTTTTATTGGTCAAATTACAATTTTCTATCAAATGAAGGAATCAAAAATGTAATTGAAGAACGCAGAAGATTTGAAAAACTCCTTCAATACCTTCACCTAAATGATGACAACACAAATTTTCCTGCTGATCACCCTAACCATGACAAACTTCACAAAATACGTCCAATACTGGATCAAGTTCTGGAGAACATTGAAAAAACTTACAAGCCTCGGCAACATCAAACCATTGATGAAGGTTTGTATACATTTCTAAATTATTTCAACATAATATATTTCTTTCCAACAGTAGAGATCATAACAGAAATACACATCCATGCAGACATATTTAATTGTCTTTCATAATTAATCTGATATTTGTTCAAATTAAAAAGCCTATAATGTATTTATGATTTAAATTATATGTATAATAAATGTCACTTATGTGTGAATGTCATATACACATAAAAACATATCCATAACCACACAATTCCAATCTATCATAACTCTATACATAAATCTAAACATTAAATTCATGAATGTCACTTTATGTGAATTGTAATGCATACCTTTCCATAATAATACTATTTAAAAAAGTTTTAACTTTTCATTCACTGATCCAGTCTTAAGTTTGATTAAAATTTCATACAATACTTGATTTAATGATTTATCAGTAAGATAATGCACTTTACAGGTATGATTGCATTTAAGGGACGGCACAAGGCCAAGCAGTATCTGCCTTCAAAGCCAATCAAGTGGGGCCTAAAAGTATGGATGCGCTGTGATAGTTTGTCTGGTTTCTGTCACCAGTTTGAGTTTTACCAGGGGAAGGAAGATACAGATGAAGTGAATGAGAGCATGAAGGGTCTTGGCTATCGAGTTGTGCAAAAACTTACTATGCCTTTGAGAGGAAAATTTTATCATGTATATTTTGATAACTTTTTTACATCCATTCGACTGGTACGTAGTTTATTGAGACATAGTATATATTATGCCTGTGGCACCATGTGGAAAAACCGTAAAGGCTTCCCAGAGGAATTTAAATATCCACCATACATGGAGCAAGGAGACCATTTAATCAGACAGGATGGAAACCTTACAGCCACACGGTGGAAGGACAAGAAACCAGTCACATTCCTATCCACAGCAGCAGATCCAACCATCATTGGCATTGCTAACCGGAAACAGAAAGATGGGACAGTGCAACTGGTAAACTGTCCAAAGGTAGTCACAAATTACCAACAATACTACAGAGGGGTTGACATATGTGACCAACTCAGGGCCAAATATTCAGTTGGACGATCCTCAAAGAAATGGTGGCGATATATGTTTCATTTTATTATAAATATTTGTATGATAAATGGTTTTATAACAATGGTGGAAAGTCATCCTGAGAGTCGGGAAAGAAGAAAACGATTCAGTTAGATTTTTGAATTAATTTGGCAAAGCAGCTCATAGGAAGCTTCAAGAGCAGGAAGGTTGCCATGCATCGAACATCTGTAGCCCCAGTGACACAAGCTAATATTGAGACACACAGACTGCAGGCACTTAAAAGGAAAAAGTCCACCTGTAAATACTGTACTAAGCATGGAGAAAAGAGACGTAAAGAAACCAAAATTGGCTGTGTCATTTGCAATGTCCATCTATGCTGCATAGAATGTCACAGCCTGTTTCATCAAAACATGATTGTAGAGGAGTAGACCAGCAAATTGATCTCCAAGCCATTTTTTTATTTTGACATAGCAGCTATATCAAAATAAAAAAAAGGCTTAGAGACCAACTTGCTGGTCTAGTAGAGGAGTAGCTGTAATGTGCTCTACAATTGTCGTTTTTTCATATTGTCATATTTGTTTATTTTGTTCCTTAACATGAAACTCAAAGAAGAAGTGATTTTCTAAATAGTTGATATTTATATTCGAGATCAGCTCTTCAATGACATGAAACTTGTAGGTAAGATCATTATTTTTCTCTTAAATATATGCATAGCCATAGGCCTACTAGATTTACATATCCTTAACCACATTGCTAATGACAAATAACAAGAACTCGTTATGAAATATTTTTAATAACCTTTAATAAGCCCTTGTTTGGAATGCATGCCAAGTTAATTAATGACTTTGTACAATGTTTTTTTTATAATTCTGATTGAAAAGTCTAGATTAGTCATGCATAAAAGTACGAATAATTTCAAGCTACTAAGTTTTAATAACATCAAAACTTTGATAATTAATTTCATTGTTGCTGACAAAACAGTACCAGAGTTATTCATCGACGATGAAATGAATCATTCAAGTCCATCCTTGCATGAAATAAAGTCATATATCCAACTGAATCACACTATGGCCAAGAGTAAAATGGCGCCACGCATGCCATGTGGGTGCATCTATTTTTAGAAACAGGGATTTTCATAATATGACCATACACATTTAAATTATGTTGAAAAAAAATTATTGATAATTATAAGTTATATTGATTAGTATGTACTTGTACTTTCCTTTTCTTTTTTTATTCGTTCTGATTTTATTTGGGCTATGTATTGTAATTATCATTACATAAAAGTGATATAAGAAAAAAGCCATGACCTAATATAGCACATTGAATTATGCAATGTCACATGGTGTAATATATTAAGGACTATTATTTTTGTTAAATAGCTAAATATTTAATCACATAATTTTTATATCATGTTTCTTAAGGATTTCAAATATTACTTCATTTATGTGCCAAATGAATTAAAATTATGGCCTGTCTAATGAACAAGCGCTGACTAGATATCGCGATGTCCACCATTATTACTTTTCTGCCTCTTGTCAGGTTCACTTGTGATTTTTATCTGATATTACAAAGAATATAACAAGAAAATTGGCTGTGAAAATTATCAATTAAATATTTTACAAAATAATGTTACCAAATATGCTAATTAAGTACATATTAACATTTACATATTGATGTTTAAAGTTTTGAAGCACAGGTTGATGTGATTAAAACAAAGCAACTTGTGCATCAGGAGTAGTTGTTTTTATCACAAAATGATAACAAATAATAACTTACGGTAATCTGGCATTTAGAACAAATAATAACTTGCGGTGGAAATGATTACGTTATTCTGAGGCTATTAGAGCAATGGGAAATTATAATTTTGTGAAGATGACGTTGCTTTTCAGTTTACGTGTATTTTATGGGGAGCAAGGGTATGACGTCGTGAACGTCATATGGGAGGCACAGGTATTATGGTTTGATTTTCATATCGGGAGTAAAGGGTTAAGCAATAAACACTTTAGGTACTGACTACAAATGAAATTTGGTTGGCTTATTAGTGCTGAAATTTAGATGAACTGACAAGATATTCAGGTCATTACAAGAATATTGTTGTTTTCTTAACATGATTTTTACCTCTTTGGACTTCAACGTTTGACAAAAACCCTGTTGACGAAACTAAGCAAAACCTACTTGAGGTTGGTGGAACACAATAAATCTAACAGGCCTCTTTGTAAGATGCAATGAATACATTTTTAAGCCTGTGTAGCAGTTTTGCAACCTTTTATTTGTGCAGATTTTTGAAATTATTGGACAAGAATATTGTTTGAAAGATAGAGCAAAAGTCACTGGAGAGAGAGATACCAATGAAAATTGGTAGGCATGTTTATTAGTACATGACTTGATTATATTTTCATGCCAGTATGACAATTGTTCACATTTTTAATAATTTGTAAACCTCAGGACATAGAGCTTTTAGTGTGCAAGATGAACATACATGTTTTACAAATACAGGTTTATTCCTGATTAAAAGTTCTACTTTAACAACACAAAAATATACCGGTCTCTTTAAATTAATTACAAAAGGGTTCCATATTGAAATATTTATCAGTGGAAATATTCATGACCTTGACCTTGTTACTAAGAGCAACATGTGAAGGACAGAATCTATGAATCTAGTACATGTATCCACTTTGGTAATAAAAGACAGCAGCATACTTTAGAAACACTGTTATTAATCTTTTTAAAGTTTCATTTACAAACAGATCACATGTAGAAATGAAATTTTCCTAGTACTAAAATTGTGCCTCACAAAAACTAACTGCATGTAATAGTCTATAATGTGTGAAGGTAAAATATCAATGATAATGCAACAATGTAATATTAACAATGCAAATGATGTAACAGCAATAATGCAAATGATAAAATAATGTGACTGGGTGGGACATCATGCTACGTGTCTGCATCATGATGCCCCAGTGCTAGACATCACTATAATCTGCCACACTGCAGACATTGTAATGATATACTGTAGTATCATTTATTTTCGTTGGGCTCAATTTTCGTGGTTTCGTAAAAAAGGCATTTTCGTGGGGACGTAAATTCGTGGTTTTGCCTGTCAAATTTTGCATATTATAAGGTAGTTAATTTCATGGTTTAACCTCTACAAGTACCCCAGATAAAGAATACAAAAGAATAAAACGATGCCGACGCAAACGGCGGTTACATTAATGTTTAAAACAATACTGCCACCTGTATGAGTACATATCTAAGACCCGGCAAGTTCAATACTTACAAAGTGTTTTTGACCAAGTGATTAACTCACGCTAAATGGATAATTGCAACTCACGCGACACTGAGTGAGCAATCGGACTTAATTATGAAAGGTTTCGAGAAAGCTGGACTTTTTCAATTTGGGGATTATTTACCCGAGAAACATTTATAAGTACCATGAGACTTGATTGACACGATGTTTAAACAGTGGCTTTGTCCAACAATCTGTGCAGTGTGAGCTTTAATAATCTGCTTTAGTGTTTCAAGAAATATATGTTTTTACAGGATTGTTGTTCTATTGGATTTAAAATGCATGGATAAAATGAAATGTGCTTTCAGAAGGATTTGAATGTTTAAACAACAGCTGCACTAGATTGAAGGATCGACTTGAATAAGTATTAACTCTAATTTTCATATGCAGTTATTTTGTATTACTAGTATTTTTTCTTTCTTTCTTTCTGTTTAGTATTACTATTGTTTGAATATGTTATGCTTTTTCTATATTTTATCTCTATCCTTACTTAAATGAAAAACTGTAAAAAAAAAAACGGGTCATGAATTGGGGGGGGGGAATCATCAACCTATGTGGCTCATTTTTTCGTTGGGGATTTAAATTCGTGGTTTGTGGTAACCACGAAAACCACGAAAATTGATCCCCCACGAATATTGATGATACTACAGTAACTGAAAAACTGTTAAAGCTATGTTAAAAATATAAATCAAACACATACAGTTGTGTAAGATGATTGCACCAGTTTTAAAAGGTTACTGCTGTTCATATAAGAAAAAAACTGTTTGCATGTGTACACATGAACTTTAAAATATATTCTTTAGTTCTAAACATCTGCCATGATATTAAATTGTATGTGGGGAAACATTCTGTTTATAAGAAGGATGACAAATATCTCAATACAAAGCTTAATTGCGGCTGGGAAAATATTTTTTTACCAATCTTTTCCTCAGATGAGATAGCACACTGCAAAATAAATATGACTTGATTAAATATGACACTTGCTTATATGTTGCACAAAACCATGCTTAGTGTAGAGTGGTTGAAGTTAATAAAAGGTACTGGTATGTCAACAAGCTAGAAAATTTAGAATGCAGAGCACTCCTTTTGATAAATACTGATTCATGTTGCAATTATGCATAGAAGTTTACGAAATTCTCTCTTCTAAATCGATGCCAAATCAAAAAGCACTCTCTGCGTACATAGTGTAATTTTCAAAACAATGGTTCATGTTACAGTGTTGCCAAGTGAAACTAAGTGTAATACCTGTATGCCAGATTAGTCCAGGTATTGTTCTAGAACTAAAATTGGGTATTACCTGAATGACTTACATTTGCGTGGTGTGCGGCAAAGATTTAATTGTTAATGCAAGTGAAAAACAGTAACTAAACTGATATGAAAGATCTGCAAAACATGATAATACAACCTGTAATCAAAGTACAGTGTTCATTAGAAACAGAAAAACAAGAGGTAATACTTCCTTTTGAAAAAACAAGATGTGAGAGGACAGAATAGCCAGCTATTTGAAGTGCTGCTTCATATGGACACGAATACAAAGAATGCTATAATGATAACTTCCACTCCCAACCAAACAAAAAATTAAAATACATATAATAAAAAAATATCAAATAATTATTATACTAAGATGTTGCAAATATATACAGAGACTGTCACAGTACTATAACAAATGTCTAGATGGATTTGAATAAATGAGGATTTTTTCCATTCACACCAATGCAATAGAAACTTTCTACTTTCCTCCCATTTTTTAAAATGATGGGCCTTCATTCTGGAAGAAATCTGTATGCCACATTTGTTCTGAAAAAGTTTTCCCCCAGAGCATTCTTGATAGGAGCCATGTGTGCAGATTCAACATCTCTAGGTTTGGATGAAAAATCTTTATTATCGGTTGTTTGAGCAGGCAGGGAGAAGGCAGGATTTCCCTAGGAATCTCTGCTGGCATTTCAAAAGATCATTGATTCATGTTTTTTCCCCACATGAATAGACCAATCAGAATTAGACAGAATTCTGACTCCCTTAGTTTTTGCTTGACAATTGTTGTTCAAGAAAAGGGTGTCAACTGCCCATGCAATCTGCTTTGGAAATGGAGTGAAGGCTTGGCGCTCTGCATTCCATTTAGTTGTAACTGCATTCCATTTAGTTGTAAAAGGTTTATGAGAGGTTAGCAACGAAAGGTGTTAATTCAGCTGAATATAGTTGGGAGTAAAAACCAATCAGCTGAATCGGAAAAAACATGAAGTTCACCAAGACATTATCTGGCCTTGGAGGTGGCATACCTGGATGTGAATCTGTCAGTTGTGACACAGACAGAGAAAGCAAAGTTTTAGCAAATTACAATTATCTGAGATTACTAACCTAATCACATTAATGTTAGGAAAATAAACTCCACTACCTCACAAATTCTGTTTACCCAAAATGATAAAATATTCACCGTTGCCATATATATATATATATATATATATATATATATATATATGTATATGTATATGTATGTATATATATATATAGCATGCAGTAAAGGCTTAAAAATGGTAAACATCAAGCTGATGGGAAGCCAAAGACTGCTAGTGGTGGTAACAGATTGGAATGGTGATGTGTTTTTGTATGTGAACTTTATGAACTCTGTGAATTGGTAAGAAAAGCATTTCAGAGGTATAGGCTGCAAGCAAAATCATACCTGAACAATGTTTAGAACCAACCCCATTCTTAACATGGTGTTAAAATGAAGTGGGACAAGAGAGTTAGATCTTTGACAGAATAAATCTTGCTGCTATCTTGGTGGCAGGGGGTGATAACAAGGGAATATTCTGGCAAAAGATCCCTATGAATCTGCATTGTGAACCTTCTCAAGTGTCCTTTTTGTAAGAAGAGTGTTCATTCGTGCTGCAAGATGTCAGCAGTGCATGGGTTTCCTGCAATGTCTGTGATGATAAGTACCATTGATAATGGGAGATAGACCTGATCTTGGCTTGGGGTCCCTATAATCCACAGGTCAGAGAGGCAAGTGTCTACTTGATGTGATTGGCAGTCCTTTTTATTTCTCCATTCTCTTTGAGAAAATAATGGTATGGCTCTAGGTCATTGGGTCTGTGATATTTGCATAATTAGTTGCCTGTGATCTAAAAATGGCTATTATAAATGATATATTAAACAGTTCATGTGGAGAGAAATTTGTGTCTATCCACCAAGAGAAAATCAACAAAGGCAGTTAAAAGGAAGAAATAGACTTTTCTTAAATTCCTGGAAATTCTTTTTGCCCAGTAGTGTCAGTCCTGTTTATATTTTCAATTCCTACATTACTTTTTTTCTTCAAGACTGTATTCTAATCTGAACAGTTAGGCTGTAAAGTGATATAATTTGAGGTTGCAGTAAAATGCAATGACAGTGATCTCACTTTCTCTGATTAACAGTTTACTATATATAACTCATTTGAGAAAAATGGACTAAAAACAGTATTTATCTCACATAGATGATTTTAACAAATACCATATGGTATTATGCATTCATTCAAACTCAGCGAATGAGGTGAAAATTATTTAGAAAATTCAAACTTTTTAAAAAATCAATAGCTTGCAAATAATGTCACAAGCCTTCAAATTTACTCAGAAAAATCTGAAAATAAGCTGACCTCAAAAGTAATCCAACCTCAGAGATATGCAATGAAATTCCAAGTCAAATTTGAAAATAAGCTGCCCAATTCTAACTGCCTTTCACTTATAAAATAATCAAACCTTACAAATAAGCTGTCCGAATCTAAATCCATTCTGCCCTTAATGTAAGCCAGCCCTGAAAATACACTGCCCAGTTCCATAAATATTTTGTACCCAAATTCACCTTTACAAAAAAAATGCCCTATTCCAAAAATATTTTGTGCCCAACCAACTTGAAAATTAAGGTTATCAAATAAAAAAAAATTGCCACCAAAGAATGCCAGCGTTGAAATATAAACTGCCCAATTCCATCAACATTTTGACCCTAAAGTAAGCCAGCCTTGAATTTACGATGCCTAATTACGTAATATATATCATACAGTCATTCATGTTAATGTATTGAATGAAGAAGAACAAGAAACCTCTTTATACAAGAAACACATATAATCTTAACAGCACACATGAGAAAATGTAATTTTGTAAATTCATCCGTCAGTTATATCGTAATCTTTTCAAATATTGAATTGATAATTATGAATTTAAAAGCTTCACTAGTATGGTAATTAGCAATACTGGAGACAAAGAATTCACTTTCCCATTGGCTACCAATTCTTTTACTAAAAATTATCCAAGACATGCTAGGAAATAAGCTTAGTAACAATTATTAATGAAAAATATTGCTGAACTTTTATGAAATCTTTAAATAATGTTATAGGTCAGATTTTTGCATACAATATATAACAGCCATACAATGCATGAAAACATTATTAAGTTTTCATGTTTAATGTGTGTCTTAAAATATACAATAATCACAAGTATTTTATAAAAATAAAATAAAATAATAGTTTTTATGTCATAAACAATACATATATTGAAAAAAATTATTGCCAAATCTAATGAAATGGAAAGGTGACTCAAACAACTGTGGATATCTTCAAAAGAAACAAATGTGAATTGAAAATCAAACTATCTATTCAAGAAGTATCTATAGGAAAAATCTGAAAATCTAAACAATATGCTGGGGTTCAGTTAATACGACTACACTATATAACATTTTTGCCAGTGTATTACATATCCAACAGGAAACAAGGCACAATTCAAGAGGCTTCTTTCTTCCTCCAAGAGTAAGAAGTCCACAAAGTTTGGTCCAGGTATATGATATAAAACAACGTCAATTGTACAGAAACCATTTTTCTTCTTTCAGTCACTCTGACTTTTATCTTTGACCTTTTGAATCTCAAACAGATAGGCTATTTCCTTACCAAAATCTGAAAGCAATTCACAAATCTAATCCTTATGCATGAGGTAGAACTAATTTAATTGTGCTGAAACCATTGGTCTTCTTTCAGTCAGTGATCTTTTCTTTGTCCTTTTTACCCTCAAATAGACACACTTCCTCCTTTCCCCAAATACAAAATAATCCACATGGTGCAATCACTGTGGATATTGGAGAACTCGATTTGTGCAGAAACCATTTATTTTATTTCAGTTAAAGTGATCCTACCTTCAACCTGTTGACCTCTAAATTGAGAGGTTCTTCATTTCCCCTATAGCAAACCATCAATCATAGATGGTGGTCAACCTAAGTTACTGTGTGGGAGACAAAACTGCTAACAGATGGATGGACAGACAACTGTATAACATAACATGCTCCTCCATGTCATTTGTAGAATGCAATTTTTCCATGTAAAACAAAGAATTTGTCTATGAACAGTGTAAAATGCTCTAGTGATCAATTACTGAATTTTTATCTTGAGTGCTCAAGACAAATGCCTTAAATAAAATATGAAATATTAAAATATATTAAATATTAAAATATTAAATAAAATATGAAATTTTCTCTCAAGTTTTATTAGGATGACTTATTGCAAAAAGCACCAACATTGGAATGATCTGTTACCAACATTGGAATGATCTGTTACCAACATTGGAATGATCTGTTACCAACATTGGAATGATCTGTTACCAACATTGGAATGATCTGTTACCAACATTGGAATGATCTGTTGAAAATGGTTACTGAACAAAGCACCAACATTGGAATGATCTGTTGAAAATGGTTACTGAACAAAGCACCACCATTGGAATGATCTGTTGAAAATGGTTACTGAACAAAGCACCACCATTTATATGATCTGTTGAAATGGTTCATGAGAATTTCAGGTGAAAGTTGTGAGCTGACAGGTTAGAAAATCACAACAGTCGATCCACAGAAAATTCAAAGACAATTTTGTGTCAAGTTCCATGGAATTTTTTTTTAGGTAGGAATGCTGCTTCAGTAGGGAGATCTAACAATAACATCAAAACAGTTATCATGGTCAATCCTGTCTGGACTTCTGGAAAAAGAAAGCAAATATTAATATTAAAAAACAAGATACATGTATTACTCAAAGATAAATCAAACCCTAAGAATGAAATTTCTGAACTCATGACTAGTATTCCACAATAAGCTAAATGCACAGAAAGTTTATTTTACATTCCAGATGTTATGAAGCTAATATACAAGACCCAAGCTACAAAATTTCACAGAATGAGACTGTAATCTGAATAAAATAAACTGGTTTATAAATGAATGCCAACAAAATAGTCACTGGATAAAGCATCATATTTACTTGCTTTGAAACTTCAAAAATTTAAGAGCTAATCAAACTGGCACTTTTCTCTTTGAAATGTCAACTTTTGAAAAAATATTACCAAATTTAACATTTTTGAAATAAACAAAATAAAGTTTGCAAAATCTACATATTTATCTAAATCCACATCTTGCTTAAGCGAACTGTTCAGTCAGCATTTCTTCTGTTAATTTTTTCCTTGAAGAATTTCTTCAATATTGGATGTGGCATTGCTAAGTTAACATGAATTTGGTGTGACACAAAATACACAACAAAGTTTCATTTAATGATAAATTCTGATGAAATTCCTTTGAATAACATTATCTTTGAAAAATATGATCATCTACAGAACATTTTATGTCAAAGAAGCGAAGTTTCAAACATTTGATTAATATTTGATGTTAAAGAAAGAACATTTAAAGTTTTAAGCCATCAGTTTCTTATCATTGCAGATCCTATGAAAGCAATTCACTTGGTTATGTGATAGTTGATCTTGATTTTGATCAGTTTTATGCAAAAGAATACAAAGTACAGTGCAGACAAATGAATTTGAATTAATGATTTTTAATATTATATTTAAATTGACAAAACATGATAAAGGCAGTGATTTCTGTTCTTTTACACTGTCATATATTTAAAAGTACTGAAATGTAACAACGAAGTACCAGGTTCCATTATTTAGACTCAGTCAGACTAAAAATTTGGCAATGATCTTTAAGTGCTGTCTACATGGAAAGAAAACATCTTTAGGTGACTGCAAGAAAGCACACATTACATTTGATGAAAATTTTAATTATCCTTCTAATTAACACTTAGGTAATCTGTTACTGGAATTCATAGCATGAGAAACAGATATTGTCATAAAAACACTAATGGTAATGTTTCAAGTACACATGACATGTACACTGAAGGATTAATAAAAATAAAACAATTTCTATCTTGTCCTTTTTATCAAAAACATAGCAATGTATATATTCATACAGTCATCATTGTCATTTTGGCACCTCAAAAAATTGTATTTGTTGATCTCCTAAAACCTGTAATGCTTGTGCCCCCAAAGTTGAAATTTAATTAAGACAGCTACTACCAAATCAGAACAATGATAGCAGTTAACAGTCCAATCAGAATAATGATACTATTTAACAGTCAAATCAGAATAATGACACTATTTAATAGTCAAATCAGAATAATGTCAATATTTAAAAGTCCAATCAGAACAATGACACTAATTAATAGTCCAATCAGAATAATGATACTATTTAATAGTCCAGTCAGAATAATGACACTATTTAATAGTCCAATCAGAATAATGACACTATTTAATAGTCCAGTCAGAATAATGACACTATTCAATAGTCCAGTCAGAATAATGACACTATTTCATAGTCCAATCAGAATAATGACACTTTTCATAGTCCAATCAGAATAATGACACTATTTCACAGTCCAATCAGAATAATGATACTATTTAACAGTCAAATTAGAATAATGACACTATTTAATAGTCCAATCAGAATAATGACACTATTTAATAGTCCAGTCAGAATAATGACACTATGTAATAGTCCAATCAGAATACTGACACTATTTAATAGTCCAGTCAGAATAATGACACTATTTAATAGTCCAATCAGAATAATGACACTATTTAATAGTCCAGTCAGAATAATGACACTATTTAATAGTCCAGTCAGAATAATGACACTATTCAATAGTCCAGTCAGAATAATGACACTATTTCATAGTCCAATCAGAATAATGACACTTTTTCATAGTCCAATCAGAATAATGACACTATTTCATAGTCCAATCAGAATAATGACACTATTTAATAGTCCAGTCAGAATAATGACACTATTTAATAGTCCAATCAGAATAATGACACTATTTAATAGTCCAGTCAAAATAATGACACTATTTAATAGTCCAATCAGAATACTGACACTATTTAATAGTTCAGTCAGAATAATGACACTATTTAATAGTCCAATCAGAATAATGACACTATTTAATAGTCCAGTCAGAATACTGACACTATTTAATAGTTCAGTCAGAATAATGACACTATTTAATAGTCCAATCAGAATAATGACACTATTTAATAGTCCAATCAGAATAATGACACTATTTAATAGTCCAATCAGAATAATGACACTATTTAATAGTTCAGTCAGAATAATGACACTATTTAATAGTCCAATCAGAATAATGACACTATTTAATAGTCCAATCAGAATAATGACACTATTTAATAGTCCAATCAGAATAATGACACTATTTAATAGTCCAATCAGAATAATGACACTATTTAATAGTCCAGTCAGAATAATGACACTATTTAATAGTCCAATCAGAATAATGACACTATTTAATAGTTCAGTCAGAATAATGACACTCATAATGCTTACTATGAAAATGACTTCTGACCATTAGGCCCCTGAATCAATAGG
This sequence comes from Unio delphinus, assembly GCA_029339505.1. NCBI lineage: Eukaryota > Metazoa > Mollusca > Bivalvia > Unionida > Unionidae > Unio > Unio delphinus. The sequence goes on along the minus strand of JAQISU010000004.1, from coordinate 8,298,684 downwards.
TTTCTTTATTATCCTAAAAGCAAATCCACAAGAAAGTTTTTGTCATGGAACCACAATGACTTTGACTTTTGTTGCTTCAAAATCAAAAGTTTTCTTTCCTTACAATAATTGCATGCCCTCCACTATGATCAAGGAAGATGCCCTGGAATTAAATTTATTATGCAAAACACATTTTGCTTCTTTTTCCCACAAGGTGTAAGTCCTCTACAAACGTAGCAAAGGTACATGATTGATGAAACTAAAATTTCTGTGTAGAAATCGTGTTTAAAAAAATTCTGTTTAGAAATAAATTTCTTCTTTGAGTCTGTGACCATGACCTGAGTTTTTAACCTTGACCTATGAGCTTGTGACTTCAGTTTTTTTTTCCTTAACCCAACTGTAAGTAACTTGCAAAGTCTAGTCCATGCCTGTAATGCAGAATGAATGTTACTGCGCATAAACCATTTTTTGCTTTCAGTCACATTGATATTTTGACCCAACAACTGACAAACTTCTTCCTTGATCCTGTACGACTCCAGTGTTTAAGTAGTTAGGCTGTCTGCCTCAGTTGTGGGAGGCTGCAGGTTTGAACTCCTCCAGAGTCATACCAAAGACTTATAAATATGGTACTAGCAGTTGCCTCACTTGGTGCTCAGCATTAATAGGTTAGTGTTAGGACTGGTCAGCCTGGTGTCAGGATAATGTGACTGGGTGGGACATGATGCTGTACGTCAGCAGCTTGATGCATGCAATGCAAGACATCACTAGAAAATGCTACACTGCAGACATCATAGTGACATGACTAAAATTGTTACAGCTATGTTAAAAATGTAAATCATACATACTTTTTCTTACGAAATGTAAAAGAAAGTTTGATTACTATATAAGATGGCGAAAAGGGAGATTTATTGAACACAATACCATTTCTCACTTTTACACTGAAATCAACAGGCTTCTGTCATTCACCATGTAAAATGTATTAACAAAATTTTGTAATTATAAATGGTGGACAACTTGATTATTGTACAGCAACTAATTTTCTTTTTTCAGTTAAAGACCGCACGCTTAGATTTTTTGACCACCAAATTGATTGGGTTCTTTCTTAGCGCAAGTGCAAGCGATCCACAAATTTTTATAACAGTAGCTGGTGGAAAACTTGAGCTATTGCAGAAACCATTTTGCTTTTCCAGATCAGTATGGTCATGACATTTGATACCAGCAGGTTTTAATTATTACTTACTCTTAAGTGCACAAAGTGTGGTTAGTGAGGATGTGGACAACTTGGGAGAAACAAGAATAGGTAAGAAACTGGAGAGACAACATAATATGCTGAATGAGCTTCAGTTATATGCTAAAAAATTTGGAGTATGCACTATGTTGTACAAGTCTATACGGGTAAGAGTGGAGTGACATGAATGACCTCATCATGAAGTCAAGCAGCATTTCATGGCCTCACCTGAACATAAAAAATTGCATACAAATTATTGCAGGTAAACTCGATGAGTTTCAACCTGTTTCCATATCATTATATATGAGCCTCATCAACCATGTAACAAAAATACAATGATACAATGATGCATGATATGATTACGTACCAACTTCCATTGAATTAATCTGACCCATTCTTCTGATTCTTGAGTTGATGAGGCAAACATGTAAAATGTTCTCCAAGGAAACTGGATCCTGCAAAGATAAGCAATAAATTTACAATTTTCAGCCTAAAGAGACCAATAAACCAATATTTGGAGTAAGATAAAGTTTTCAATAGTACTTACCCAATCTACATTCTACTATGATGGAAATCTGGCCCTTCCTGGCTTGTTTAAGAACAAGACCACCCAATCTACAACTACACCTTTGGAAACCTGGATCTCCCAGGTTTGTTTAAGAAACAGTGATTTGAGATTGTGGAATGGTAAGCTTTGATGGAAACAAATTTCTTCTGGAAGAATGAAAAGTATGAAGTTAGTTGTAACAAAGAGGCTTTCAAAGTGGCAGGTCTTTATGTCCATGCTTTTGTCCATCACATGTTCTAAAAATTATTAATTTCTAAGGTATTCATTGGAATGAGCCAAACATTCATCCTTAGCCTCTCCGGGTTTGGATGAAGGACCTACATTCACGATTCTTTGAACAGGTAGGTAGAAGGCAGGAATTTCCTGGGAACTGAAGAAATAAAAGAGGCAAAGAATTTTCTTAGGCTGAAATTGGATTCTAAGCCAATGGTTGATGCTAAGTAGTATGTAAAAAGCCCGGTTCTGGACCACTTTTGATAGAAGCCTTGGATTTACTTTTTAACACCTCCTAATAGTAAAAAATAGACTGATTTTAGCAAAAATAAGTTAAGTGTTAGATTGGCAAATGGAGGCTTCTACAACCCTGAATCATTTAGTGTCAGATTAGCAAATTAACACTTAAAAAAAGAATTCTTTAGGGGTATCAATTTAGTATCAGATTGTTGATGGCTTTGTCATTACTTGAGACTTATATGAAAAGTGGTTTACTTTCCAAGGAAGCCTTGTATTTACTTTTTAATACCTTCATGTAAAAAGCCCGGTTCTGGAACACTTTTGATAGAAGCCTTGGATTTACTTTTTAACACCTCCTAATAGTAAAAAATAAGCTGATTTTAGTAGAGTAGTATTGATGACAAATGAAAAATTGTTAATGAGTATTAGATTGATGATGACTTTGTCATTATGACTTTGTCAATGGCTCTACCATCGGCTTTGTCATTGATGACTTTGCTGGTGACTTTGTCATTGATGACTTTGCTGGTGACTTTGCTGGTGACTTTGTCATTGATGACTTTGCTGGTGACTTTGTCACTATAGATACTTCTACAGAAATTGTTGAACTACCTCTTGGTCGATACTCAACAATGAACTCCTCTACCGTAGGAGGATTCTCAACCAAAATATGATGCTTATTCTTTCTATTTTTATAATACGTCAAAATAGCTCGATAGGCGTTTTTACCACATTTATCACAGAGATGGATTTTTCCTCTCACACCAACACCACAACCTGCACAGGGATTTGTACCAGCATTAGTACTATTTCGTAGCAAATAAGCATGCACTCCGCAGTATTCTCCATAACAAGATTTCCCACAGTGATTAGTCGAATTCTTTAACAACCAACCACATGAACCAAGTGTGAGCATCTTATATATAACTCTTATCTATATCTTTAATTCATATTTAACAATATGGTTAATTCCGCTTCAAAGCTATACTAAAAAGTGAATTAGAGATATGGTAAAATATATAGAAATGTTGTTATCAAAAGAGGATCCAAAAATGATCCTATCACCCAAAAAACCTCGTCATATAGTTGCGAGGGAACTTGTTGATGAGTACTATGAGCTTACTAAAACAAAAACTGTATGGCCGAGATCTAATAAGCAGCTAGAAGAATTAAAAGATCAGTTAGCAATTTTACGACGAAAGAAGAAAATCAACGAAGAATTAAAAAATCATCGCCATGAAGTTGTGAGAGAACTTGTTGATGAGTATTATGAGCTTACTAAAACAAAAGCTATCTGGCCGAGATCAAATAAGCAGCTAGAAGAATTAAAAGATCAGTTGACAATTTTACGGCGAAAGAAGAAAATCAACGCAGAATTAAAAAATCGTCGTCATATAGCTGTTAGGAAACTTGTGAAAGAGTACTATGATCTTACTAAAATAAAACCCAACTGGCCAAGAACTAACAAACAACTAAAAGAGTTAAAAGATCAGTTGGTAATTTTACGACGAAAGAAGAAAATCAACAGAGAAATACTTCAAGGAGGTTATATAATCGATGAAGCATTTTCTGGTTCTGATAAATATATCAAGTTCATTCCTAAAGGGAAGTACTATAACCACTTTGTTATCGGTGATCTGATTAAAATAATTACTAGTGTTATTCCGATAGTGCTACTTGAACGACCTCTATTGAAAGTAAATGTAACATACAATCTTGATATGTATCTAGCATCCAATCCTGATGTAATAATAACGGTTCCACTACGAGCAGAACCGCAGATTATTCTACAGTCTACTGATTTAGAAGAGATAGCAAAAGATTTCTTCGCAGTGATATCAAGACAGTACGAGGTTTTCACATCACAGAAAACTGGATTGGTGTTTAAAAAAATCAACTTCATTGAACTCTCGATACACGATTTTAAACCAACTACTGGTGCATCCTACAAACCATTACCTAAAAAAATCCAAGCATCGAAATCGTGTATCAACGTGAAAAATGACGACAATAAGTGTTTGTTGTGGGCGTTATTATCAGCATGCTTTCCAGCACAGGATCATGCAGATCGAGTTAGTAAGTACAAACCATATCAATGTCGAATCAATATGACTGGAATTGATTATCCAACAAAAATAAAACAAATACCGAAAATCGAAAAACAGAACCCAACATTATTTAGTTCTGGTATCAATGTGTTTTCGTTAGATAGTCAATTACGAGTATTTCCGTATTTAATATCTCCAGCCAGTAAACATATCACAGATGGTTCTACAATTAATTTATTGTGGTATAATGATCACTATGTTTGGATAAAGGACTTAAGTCGATTAATGAGTTCTTCCATGTCTGGTTATGACCATAAATCATATTTTTGTTACAGTTGTCTCTGTGGTTTTACAACACAGGAAAAATTAATTGAACATAATAAATACTGCTTCGAAGTAAAAGCGGTTGAAACACCAAAAGAACCGGATAACTTCTGTTATTTTAAGAAGTATGAGAGAACACAGAAACTCCCTTTCATATTTATCGGTGATTTTGAATCTTTTATTACTCCAGTGGCTCCGAAATGTGGTTGCATAGAGATATGTAAATGTGAGTTTAAAACGTTATCAACACAACAACATGTTCCAGCGAGTTATCGAATGAATACAATATGTACCAATAGCGAGTTTTCAAAACTATCACCGTGTTACCGGATTAACGATTGGTCTGATACTCCACCAGAAGTTCATATGTTAAAATATCTGTTTGAAGAACAACGTAGAATTGAAGCATTATTATCACTACACGATGAGAGATTTACTAAATTAGATTCTTTTATTAATTCAACTACATGTTTTAAATGTAAGAAGAAGTTTTCCCCAATGACTTCGTCGGTGGCTTTGCCACTGGAGAATCCAAGAGTACCATTCTTCAACGTGATCTCAGGAAAATATATCGGTGCTGTTCATAAACGATGTAGATGTTTCCAAGAGTTCTATCCGGTAGTATTTCATAATTTGCGAGGATATGATGGTCATTTCATTCTTCGTGCGCTAGGACATCCTGAAATCTCAAAATACTGTGTAGATAACAACTTGTTCTTGAAGTGTATTCCAAGCAGCACTGAAAAATTGATGTCTATAACAGTTGGAAAGCTTCGATTTATAGATAGCATACAATTTATGAATACATCGCTGGAACAACTAGCAGCGAATTGTACTGATTTTCCAATCACAAAGAAATACTTGAAGGATAGAAATCTCCCGGAATCAACATTGAAAAACATAACAGTGAAGGGAATATTTCCATATGAGTATTTCAATAGCCCAAATCGATTTTCAGAGACATCACTACCAACAATCGATAAATTCTACTCGTCGTTGACTGATAAAGATATCACTGATGAAGAGTATCAACGAGCATTAACAACATGGAATATTTTTAAGTGTAAAAATTTTGGTGATTATCACGACTTGTATTTAACCGTAGACGTGTTGTTGTTATCCGATATTTTTGAGCATTTTAGAACAACATCGATGAACAATTATGGGTTGGATCCAGCACACTATTATTCGGCACCAGGATTATCCTGGGATGCGTTATTGAAATCAACGGGAATACGATTAGAGTTATTAACAGATGTTGATATGTATCTTTTCATCGAGAAAGCAATTCGTGGTGGAATCACTATGATTACTAAAAAATATTCATCTGCCAACAACAAGTATCTTTCAGAGTATAATACGAATAATGATGATAATTTCATTATCGATTTTGATATGAATAATCTCTATGGAGGAGCTATGTCAAAGTTAATGCCATATGGAGGTTTCAAATGGATTCCAGTAGAAGAGTTTGATATTAAAAGCAATAATGAAAAAGTTGGTTATTTTGTTGAGTGTGATATAGACTATCCAGAACATCTTCATGATAAACACAATGATTATCCCTTTCTTGCTGAAAAAATGGTCATCACCGATGATATGTTATCCACAGAACAATTATCACTACGAACAACGAAATATACTCCATTAGCAAAATTAGTACCGAACTTATTTAATAAACGCAATTATGTCTGCCATGTAGATATACTCAAACAAGCAATAGATTCTGGACTGATTCTTAGAAAAATTCATAAAGTGTTACAATTTAATCATTCCAATTGGATGAAACCATATATCGATGGAAATACTTCAAGAAGAGCAGCAGCTGTTACAGATTTTGAAAAAGATTTCTTTAAGCTGATGAATAATTCTGTTTTTGGAAAAACCATGGAGAATATAAGAAAACGAGTTAATATCGAAATCGTTAACAATAAAGACCGTCGAGATAAAATAACACGTGGAAATACTTTTGTGAGTAGTAAAAAAATAACTGATTTGTTATCGTTAATAACAAAAAAACAAACTAGATTATTTTTGGATAAGCCTGTCTATGTTGGAGCTACAGTGTTAGAAGTATCTAAACACATGATGTATCAATTTCACTATGGTTTCGCTAAAACGGTATGGCCTAATTGTAGATTGTTATTTACTGACACAGATTCGTTAGCATATGAAATCCCTGGTAGTGATTGTAATAACGATGTTTATAAACATATTTATGAACACCGAGAATTATTTGATTTATCAGATATAGATGTTAAAGGACCATTAGGATACTACCACGATGCTACTAATAAAAAAGTGATTGGAAAGATGAAAGATGAATTTGCATTTAAACCAATAAAAGAGTATGTTGGTCTTCGTTCGAAGATGTATGCGATTCTTACTGATACAAATAAATCAACGCAAAAAGCAAAAGGAGTTAATAACAATTATGTGAAGAATAAATTGAAATTCAATGATTATTTAGCAGCATTAAAAAGATCTCCAGGAGTTGCTCTACCAACAGTAACCACACATGGATTTAGATCTCACTATCATGTTATTTTTACTGATAGACTTACAAAAGTTGGTTTATGTAATTATGATGATAAACGATACTGTGTTGATGGAGTGAATACTCTTGCAATAGGACATTATCTCACTTATAATAATTAAAAAAGAAGTAGTTATTATATGACGTACTACAACATTGACTCACCTGATCGTGTAAAAGCAATTATGGATAGTATTCCATCCACAAACAATATTAGAGTCAAACAGTGTGATGATAAATTTAGATTCTATAGCAAAATACCGCAAACGGGAAGTAAAATAGTTATGAGAATGATATCAGATAGAAATAAAACAGCTAGATTTCGTCTTCAAGAAAAACTAAAGAAAACAACAGAGTCAGTATAAAATGATTAGTAATCATCAATGGCTCTGCCATCGACTTTGTCATAAATGACTTTGTCATCGATGACTTTTTCATAAATGATTTTGTCATCAATGGTTCTACCATTGGTGACTCTGTCACTGGCTTTATCATCATCAAGTAATTCATTAATTTCTTTTAATTCTCTCGATATGATGTATCAGATTGATTAACGGAAACTATCAGTATTATTTTTTTTTATATACAATTTTGTTACTGTCCTCATCATTGAACGAAGGTGTCTCACAGTGAAATAACGCTTCTACGGCAGAGATTGAAATCCATCTTGTATCATCAATGGCTCTGCCATCGACTTTGTCATTGTTATTGTTGTTATTGTTGTTATTGTTATTGTTATTGTTGTTGTTAAAAAATATCATTCATTGTATAATGCCCCATCGTAGAGTACTAACCCGTGATGACATAAATGTGATCAAACAATTGAGAAACCGTGTTGGAATAGCAGAAATCGCTGATAAGTATAAAATCAGTTATCAGAGGATTTATCGAATTTGGAAATCGGATGAAATCGGAATCGGAAATATTAGCTCTGATGGTGCTAATGATATACCCATAGAACATCTTATTGATGCTGAAGTTGAAAACGAAATAAATCAAATGTTGAATGAAAAAGTGTATCAACACGTTGATGCTACCATAAATGGTTCTACCATTAGTGACAGAACCACTGACAGAATCATTGATAAAGAAATGATATGTCAATTACAATCTCAAGTGACCAATCTAACCAATCAGAATAATTTGCTGCAAGGAAAGATAACAGCGCTACGACAACAACGACAACAACAACAACAACAACAACAATCAATCAATGATTCGTTAAATGATTTACAATATCAATTAAATACCACACAACAACACCGTAGCGATGCAGTTCGAGATCGCAGTAAACTTATTACTGAACTCAATGATGTACGACGTGAGTTAGAGGTTATTAGAATTAAATACTCAGAACTCGCTAGTAAGTACAATCAACTTTTGAATCAAAAGGATGAACAATCACAACTAAAAGATAAAGAAGACCGACGAAAGGAGAAAAAACATAAACGAAAACAACGTGAAGATAACACATGGATGCTATCACTACCCGAAGAAGATCGTGAGTTAATAAAAGAAATCAATGAAGTACTCAATGATGATAAAGTTGATAAAGTTGATGGTAGAACCATTGATTATGACTAATCTCAGTCGATACGCGTAAATGAAATCCCACCAATGATTTTTGTTGGTGACTCTTTCACTATCAATGATTTCAACGTTGTATTTATTTCCAGTACTTGCTAGAATCTGATGATATTTTTCACTGAGACGAAAACACACCTCTGAGTTTCTATTCTTATAATTGATATCATCAAGGCCTTTTTCTGTTATAATTCTTAAACAATTAATTTTGGATTTCAATTGCTATAATAGTTAAGTTCAGCCTCAAACTGTGACATATAATAAAGCGGTTATTTAAATAATTTATTAAAATGAAATCATAATAATGTGTATCATAGATGATATGTTCTCGTACGACCATTAACAATAATCGTAGAAGTATTATTTCACTGTTAGACATCTTAGTTCAGTGTGGAAATCCTTATAAAAATAATATCACACTTTATCCATTCTACGCTGATAAATCTAATGTATCATAGATGATTTTTGATACAGTCATTTTATTGTTTTAACAGCTCTACGATTAGTGGATAAACGACACCTTTCATATAAAATAAAATGTAACGTACCGTTTCTCCACTTTCATCTAATACATCATAGATGATCATGGAAGAGTTATTTCATCCTATCAAGTATGAATCTGATTTAGCTTCAACAATATGTCTCTTTATTACAACCGCACGATTGTAAATCAGAACTGTTTCACCAGTAATAATTGTGCTGAATACAGCGTGATAAAAATTATATCTAAAAAATGAGGTGACTGAAAAATTATATAAAAAATATTTTTCTCACCCTAATAATATATCACTGCTTTTTATTGTTGTTGTTGTTATTATTATGTTGTTCATTAAGTAAGTACTAATAGTACTTAATAACAACAACAACAATAAAAAGCAGTGATATATTATTAGGGTGAGAAAAATATTTTTTATATAATTTTTCAGTCACCTCATTTTTTAGATATAATTTTTATCACGCTGTATTCAGCACAATTATTACTGGTGAAACAGTTCTGATTTACAATCGTGCGGTTGTAATAAAGAGACATATTGTTGAAGCTAAATCAGATTCATACTTGATAGGATGAAATAACTCTTCCATGATCATCTATGATGTATTAGATGAAAGTGGAGAAACGGTACGTTACATTTTATTTTATATGAAAGGTGTCGTTTATCCACTAATCGTAGAGCTGTTAAAACAATAAAATGACTGTATCAAAAATCATCTATGATACATTAGATTTATCAGCGTAGAATGGATAAAGTGTGATATTATTTTTATAAGGATTTCCACACTGAACTAAGATGTCTAACAGTGAAATAATACTTCTACGATTATTGTTAATGGTCGTACGAGAACATATCATCTATGATACACATTATTATGATTTCATTTTAATAAATTATTTAAATAACCGCTTTATTATATGTCACAGTTTGAGGCTGAACTTAACTATTATAGCAATTGAAATCCAAAATTAATTGTTTAAGAATTATAACAGAAAAAGGCCTTGATGATATCAATTATAAGAATAGAAACTCAGAGGTGTGTTTTCGTCTCAGTGAAAAATATCATCAGATTCTAGCAAGTACTGGAAATAAATACAACGTTGAAATCATTGATAGTGAAAGAGTCACCAACAAAAATCATTGGTGGGATTTCATTTACGCGTATCGACTGAGATTAGTCATAATCAATGGTTCTACCATCAACTTTATCAACTTTATCATCATTGAGTACTTCATTGATTTCTTTTATTAACTCACGATCTTCTTCGGGTAGTGATAGCATCCATGTGTTATCTTCACGTTGTTTTCGTTTATGTTTTTTCTCCTTTCGTCGGTCTTCTTTATCTTTTAGTTGTGATTGTTCATCCTTTTGATTCAAAAGTTGATTGTACTTACTAGCGAGTTCTGAGTATTTAATTCTAATAACCTCTAACTCACGTCGTACATCATTGAGTTCAGTAATAAGTTTACTGCGATCTCGAACTGCATCGCTACGGTGTTGTTGTGTGGTATTTAATTGATATTGTAAATCATTTAACGAATCATTGATTGATTGTTGTTGTTGTTGTTGTTGTTGTCGTTGTTGTCGTAGCGCTGTTATCTTTCCTTGCAGCAAATTATTCTGATTGGTTAGATTGGTCACTTGAGATTGTAATTGACATATCATTTCTTTATCAATGATTCTGTCAGTGGTTCTGTCACTAATGGTAGAACCATTTATGGTAGCATCAACGTGTTGATACACTTTTTCATTCAACATTTGATTTATTTCGTTTTCAACTTCAGCATCAATAAGATGTTCTATGGGTATATCATTAGCACCATCAGAGCTAATATTTCCGATTCCGATTTCATCCGATTTCCAAATTCGATAAATCCTCTGATAACTGATTTTATACTTATCAGCGATTTCTGCTATTCCAACACGGTTTCTCAATTGTTTGATCACATTTATGTCATCACGGGTTAGTACTCTACGATGGGGCATTATACAATGAATGATATTTTTTAACAACAACAATAACAATAACAATAACAACAATAACAACAATAACAATGACAAAGTCGATGGCAGAGCCATTGATGATACAAGATGGATTTCAATCTCTGCCGTAGAAGCGTTATTTCACTGTGAGACACCTTCGTTCAATGATGAGGACAGTAACAAAATTGTATATAAAAAAAAATAATACTGATAGTTTCCGTTAATCAATCTGATACATCATATCGAGAGAATTAAAAGAAATTAATGAATTACTTGATGATGATAAAGCCAGTGACAGAGTCACCAATGGTAGAACCATTGATGACAAAATCATTTATGAAAAAGTCATCGATGACAAAGTCATTTATGACAAAGTCGATGGCAGAGCCATTGATGATTACTAATCATTTTATACTGACTCTGTTGTTTTCTTTAGTTTTTCTTGAAGACGAAATCTAGCTGTTTTATTTCTATCTGATATCATTCTCATAACTATTTTACTTCCCGTTTGCGGTATTTTGCTATAGAATCTAAATTTATCATCACACTGTTTGACTCTAATATTGTTTGTGGATGGAATACTATCCATAATTGCTTTTACACGATCAGGTGAGTCAATGTTGTAGTACGTCATATAATAACTACTTCTTTTTTAATTATTATAAGTGAGATAATGTCCTATTGCAAGAGTATTCACTCCATCAACACAGTATCGTTTATCATCATAATTACATAAACCAACTTTTGTAAGTCTATCAGTAAAAATAACATGATAGTGAGATCTAAATCCATGTGTGGTTACTGTTGGTAGAGCAACTCCTGGAGATCTTTTTAATGCTGCTAAATAATCATTGAATTTCAATTTATTCTTCACATAATTGTTATTAACTCCTTTTGCTTTTTGCGTTGATTTATTTGTATCAGTAAGAATCGCATACATCTTCGAACGAAGACCAACATACTCTTTTATTGGTTTAAATGCAAATTCATCTTTCATCTTTCCAATCACTTTTTTATTAGTAGCATCGTGGTAGTATCCTAATGGTCCTTTAACATCTATATCTGATAAATCAAATAATTCTCGGTGTTCATAAATATGTTTATAAACATCGTTATTACAATCACTACCAGGGATTTCATATGCTAACGAATCTGTGTCAGTAAATAACAATCTACAATTAGGCCATACCGTTTTAGCGAAACCATAGTGAAATTGATACATCATGTGTTTAGATACTTCTAACACTGTAGCTCCAACATAGACAGGCTTATCCAAAAATAATCTAGTTTGTTTTTTTGTTATTAACGATAACAAATCAGTTATTTTTTTACTACTCACAAAAGTATTTCCACGTGTTATTTTATCTCGACGGTCTTTATTGTTAACGATTTCGATATTAACTCGTTTTCTTATATTCTCCATGGTTTTTCCAAAAACAGAATTATTCATCAGCTTAAAGAAATCTTTTTCAAAATCTGTAACAGCTGCTGCTCTTCTTGAAGTATTTCCATCGATATATGGTTTCATCCAATTGGAATGATTAAATTGTAACACTTTATGAATTTTTCTAAGAATCAGTCCAGAATCTATTGCTTGTTTGAGTATATCTACATGGCAGACATAATTGCGTTTATTAAATAAGTTCGGTACTAATTTTGCTAATGGAGTATATTTCGTTGTTCGTAGTGATAATTGTTCTGTGGATAACATATCATCGGTGATGACCATTTTTTCAGCAAGAAAGGGATAATCATTGTGTTTATCATGAAGATGTTCTGGATAGTCTATATCACACTCAACAAAATAACCAACTTTTTCATTATTGCTTTTAATATCAAACTCTTCTACTGGAATCCATTTGAAACCTCCATATGGCATTAACTTTGACATAGCTCCTCCATAGAGATTATTCATATCAAAATCGATAATGAAATTATCATCATTATTCGTATTATACTCTGAAAGATACTTGTTGTTGGCAGATGAATATTTTTTAGTAATCATAGTGATTCCACCACGAATTGCTTTCTCGATGAAAAGATACATATCAACATCTGTTAATAACTCTAATCGTATTCCCGTTGATTTCAATAACGCATCCCAGGATAATCCTGGTGCCGAATAATAGTGTGCTGGATCCAACCCATAATTGTTCATCGATGTTGTTCTAAAATGCTCAAAAATATCGGATAACAACAACACGTCTACGGTTAAATACAAGTCGTGATAATCACCAAAATTTTTACACTTAAAAATATTCCATGTTGTTAATGCTCGTTGATACTCTTCATCAGTGATATCTTTATCAGTCAACGACGAGTAGAATTTATCGATTGTTGGTAGTGATGTCTCTGAAAATCGATTTGGGCTATTGAAATACTCATATGGAAATATTCCCTTCACTGTTATGTTTTTCAATGTTGATTCCGGGAGATTTCTATCCTTCAAGTATTTCTTTGTGATTGGAAAATCAGTACAATTCGCTGCTAGTTGTTCCAGCGATGTATTCATAAATTGTATGCTATCTATAAATCGAAGCTTTCCAACTGTTATAGACATCAATTTTTCAGTGCTGCTTGGAATACACTTCAAGAACAAGTTGTTATCTACACAGTATTTTGAGATTTCAGGATGTCCTAGCGCACGAAGAATGAAATGACCATCATATCCTCGCAAATTATGAAATACTACCGGATAGAACTCTTGGAAACATCTACATCGTTTATGAACAGCACCGATATATTTTCCTGAGATCACGTTGAAGAATGGTACTCTTGGATTCTCCAGTGGCAAAGCCACCGACGAAGTCATTGGGGAAAACTTCTTCTTACATTTAAAACATGTAGTTGAATTAATAAAAGAATCTAATTTAGTAAATCTCTCATCGTGTAGTGATAATAATGCTTCAATTCTACGTTGTTCTTCAAACAGATATTTTAACATATGAACTTCTGGTGGAGTATCAGACCAATCGTTAATCCGGTAACACGGTGATAGTTTTGAAAACTCGCTATTGGTACATATTGTATTCATTCGATAACTCGCTGGAACATGTTGTTGTGTTGATAACGTTTTAAACTCACATTTACATATCTCTATGCAACCACATTTCGGAGCCACTGGAGTAATAAAAGATTCAAAATCACCGATAAATATGAAAGGGAGTTTCTGTGTTCTCTCATACTTCTTAAAATAACAGAAGTTATCCGGTTCTTTTGGTGTTTCAACCGCTTTTACTTCGAAGCAGTATTTATTATGTTCAATTAATTTTTCCTGTGTTGTAAAACCACAGAGACAACTGTAACAAAAATATGATTTATGGTCATAACCAGACATGGAAGAACTCATTAATCGACTTAAGTCCTTTATCCAAACATAGTGATCATTATACCACAATAAATTAATTGTAGAACCATCTGTGATATGTTTACTGGCTGGAGATATTAAATACGGAAATACTCGTAATTGACTATCTAACGAAAACACATTGATACCAGAACTAAATAATGTTGGGTTCTGTTTTTCGATTTTCGGTATTTGTTTTATTTTTGTTGGATAATCAATTCCAGTCATATTGATTCGACATTGATATGGTTTGTACTTACTAACTCGATCTGCATGATCCTGTGCTGGAAAGCATGCTGATAATAACGCCCACAACAAACACTTATTGTCGTCATTTTTCACGTTGATACACGATTTCGATGCTTGGATTTTTTTAGGTAATGGTTTGTAGGATGCACCAGTAGTTGGTTTAAAATCGTGTATCGAGAGTTCAATGAAGTTGATTTTTTTAAACACCAATCCAGTTTTCTGTGATGTGAAAACCTCGTACTGTCTTGATATCACTGCGAAGAAATCTTTTGCTATCTCTTCTAAATCAGTAGACTGTAGAATAATCTGCGGTTCTGCTCGTAGTGGAACCGTTATTATTACATCAGGATTGGATGCTAGATACATATCAAGATTGTATGTTACATTTACTTTCAATAGAGGTCGTTCAAGTAGCACTATCGGAATAACACTAGTAATTATTTTAATCAGATCACCGATAACAAAGTGGTTATAGTACTTCCCTTTAGGAATGAACTTGATATATTTATCAGAACCAGAAAATGCTTCATCGATTATATAACCTCCTTGAAGTATTTCTCTGTTGATTTTCTTCTTTCGTCGTAAAATTACCAACTGATCTTTTAACTCTTTTAGTTGTTTGTTAGTTCTTGGCCAGTTGGGTTTTATTTTAGTAAGATCATAGTACTCTTTCACAAGTTTCCTAACAGCTATATGACGACGATTTTTTAATTCTGCGTTGATTTTCTTCTTTCGCCGTAAAATTGTCAACTGATCTTTTAATTCTTCTAGCTGCTTATTTGATCTCGGCCAGATAGCTTTTGTTTTAGTAAGCTCATAATACTCATCAACAAGTTCTCTCACAACTTCATGGCGATGATTTTTTAATTCTTCGTTGATTTTCTTCTTTCGTCGTAAAATTGCTAACTGATCTTTTAATTCTTCTAGCTGCTTATTAGATCTCGGCCATACAGTTTTTGTTTTAGTAAGCTCATAGTACTCATCAACAAGTTCCCTCGCAACTATATGACGAGGTTTTTTGGGTGATAGGATCATTTTTGGATCCTCTTTTGATAACAACATTTCTATATATTTTACCATATCTCTAATTCACTTTTTAGTATAGCTTTGAAGCGGAATTAACCATATTGTTAAATATGAATTAAAGATATAGATAAGAGTTATATATAAGATGCTCACACTTGGTTCATGTGGTTGGTTGTTAAAGAATTCGACTAATCACTGTGGGAAATCTTGTTATGGAGAATACTGCGGAGTGCATGCTTATTTGCTACGAAATAGTATTAATGCTGGTACAAATCCCTGTGCAGGTTGTGGTGTTGGTGTGAGAGGAAAAATCCATCTCTGTGATAAATGTGGTAAAAACGCCTATCGAGCTATTTTGACGTATTATAAAAATAGAAAGAATAAGCATCATATTTTGGTTGAGAATCCTCCTACGGTAGAGGAGTTCATTGTTGAGTATCGACCAAGAGGTAGTTCAACAATTTCTGTAGAAGTATCTATAGTGACAAAGTCACCAGCAAAGTCATCAATGACAAAGTCACCAGCAAAGTCACCAGCAAAGTCATCAATGACAAAGTCACCAGCAAAGTCATCAATGACAAAGCCGATGGTAGAGCCATTGACAAAGTCATAATGACAAAGTCATCATCAATCTAATACTCATTAACAATTTTTCATTTGTCATCAATACTACTCTACTAAAATCAGCTTATTTTTTACTATTAGGAGGTGTTAAAAAGTAAATCCAAGGCTTCTATCAAAAGTGTTCCAGAACCGGGCTTTTTACATGAAGGTATTAAAAAGTAAATACAAGGCTTCCTTGGAAAGTAAACCACTTTTCATATAAGTCTCAAGTAATGACAAAGCCATCAACAATCTGATACTAAATTGATACCCCTAAAGAATTCTTTTTTTAAGTGTTAATTTGCTAATCTGACACTAAATGATTCAGGGTTGTAGAAGCCTCCATTTGCCAATCTAACACTTAACTTATTTTTGCTAAAATCAGTCTATTTTTTACTATTAGGAGGTGTTAAAAAGTAAATCCAAGGCTTCTATCAAAAGTGGTCCAGAACCGGGCTTTTTACATACTACTTGCTAGGAAGATGATTTCAAAGATGCCTTCATGAGAAAAACTGAGGGTTCTGAAATGGATGAAAAGCTGGGATGGGATGAGGTAAAATTAGTCCTTGTTGATAAGAAATCTAAGGCAAACGTTCATTGAAACAAATTAATGCTTTGAAAAATGTTGATGTTTGATGTAACAGATATGGAGGTGTTTAAGAAGTGTGATACAACTCTGTCCACTATTCGGCTGAAGCCCAAGGTACTGGTTTTCACACTGGAAGGGATTGCTCTTAAAGGTGCAGCTGCGATGAAACGAGTCAATGCTTTTGTAGAATAATGATCAGGTAGCAGATGTGGAGGTGTTTGAAAAGTGTGAAACAACTCTATGATTCTGGTGAAAACCCAAGTGTAGTGTTCTAGAAGCAGTGCTACACGGTACTATAGACTTTCCCACTGCTGAATCAGTATGTTAGGGATTGGAGACAAGGCTGACAGATAGGGTGCTAGATGTAGGTCAGACAATCAGATGTAATCTGTATGCTATGGAATAAAGAAGTGTTTTTAGAAACAGTATTTTTCCTCTCTCATTATAAAAGCTAAACATTACACCAAGGACTAGTTTTCACAATGAAACAGGATGTGGATGAGAGAGTTTAGAGCCAAGGACTAGTTTATACAATAAAAAAAAGGATGCCTTGAATTGGTAGTTGGTGTCCCTGTATGCTCAGATTATGAATCCTGGGAATACATATGAAGAGATATATAAAAGAATTGGAGATACAGGCTGACTGATACATCCTCTTAAACACCACTGATAACCAATTGCATGATTCTGAACATGGTGTGCATCTGAAGTGGATGAGAGAGTTCAGACTGAAACAAAGCTTGCCATTAGCTTTGGGGTCAAATAAAAGATTGGGAATATGATCCCAGAACATTTCCATTGTAAATAATCTCTCCTGCCTTTCAGACAAGATGGTGCATATTTTTGCTGCGGAATGCCTGTTTTGTATGTTTTTTTATGTCTTTAGTGATGACAGTCCCTGCTAATGGGGGAGATGCACTGAGCAGGGTCAAGAGGTCCTTAGAACAACTTATGACACTCATGTGTAAATGGAACAGTTTCTTGTCCATTTCATGGCAAAGTTTCAAATTCTTCCTCCCACTACAATGTTACAAAAAGGTAAAATAAACATGGCATTATGTCTGTGGAGGACAGATGGGGAGAGAATCTGGGATAAGATTGGTCTGTGTTGTGCTGAATCAATGGTGACTATTAAAATGGGCACATAAGAGAACTTTCCTATTTCTCTGATCTCATATAAAATAAGCGGGCTTTGGGTTGTTGGATCTGTGAGGTTTGCCTCTTTTTTGGCTTGTTGCAATCAATAAATGGCTTAATAATGGTTCTTCCATTATAGCAGATGAGGAAAGAAACTGAATGGTTTGTCCATGATGGCAAATGAGGAGAGAAATGTAATGGTTTTTCCATGATAGTGAATGAGGAGAGAAGTGTAATAGGTTTTCCATGATAGCAAATGAGGAAAAAAATGTAATGGATTTTCCATGATAGTGAATAAAAAATGTAATGAATTTTCCATGATAGTGGATGAGGAGAGAAATGTAATGGTATTTCCATGATAGTGAATGAGAAGAGAAATGTAATGGTTTTTCAGTGATAGTGAATGAGAAATTTAATGGATTTTCCATGATAGTGAATGAAAAATGTAATTTGTAAATTTCTCAATTTGCTCATTAACTCATAGGAACTTTGACAATGATGGTCACGAATAAATTTATCAGACAAGCATAATCACACATATACCATCCGGCGATGTTTTATTCTTGTTTATGTTGACATCCAGCACGAGTACTGTATGTTGTAAGATATCCACTTTTTGTTGTTGACATTTTTTGTTGTTGACATTTCCGGTAGTGGAGATGAGGCATTACCTCAATCTATCCTTCAATTGGCTTTTTGGCTACTCGCTAGCAATTAATATATTTAAATAGACTGATTTTTGTATGTGGATGGTAAGTAATATTCTTAAGTAAGTAAAATCCTTCAGAACACTCATATTTTCGGTAGTCAGCAGATCTTAACACCTGCGTCTCTTTCATCTGTTGACCCTTTTTTAAATTTCTGACTCATGCAAAACATACTAAGCAAATGGAAAAAATCAGTCTCAATCATGCAATACAAATATTTGATGTTCCTGCCACAATAAGAAATGGGCATTATTTTGGTTCTCCAAAGATGTTCTTTACCTGACTGCAATCTTCAATTAAAACAAAGAACCTTTCTTCAAAGGTAACCAGTACCAAACTTAGATAAAAGCAATGGAATCTGATGGATTGTTTCATTTTGCAACATGACTGGAACATGTTTACTGTGCCATGAAAGTTTCCTTTTTGCAGGAAAAAAGTATGCTTACAAACACTACCAGCTGCAGCTTAAACACAAACTAACTTTTATCATCTTGGGACACACTGAAAAGTAAATGTGTTTCATCATTTGTTACGTGATTGTGCTTTTTTCCCCACTGAATTTCCATCCTTTATGACCTGTGACAAAACTATTTTAAATGTGTTGTGTGTGTGCATATTTTCAATAAAATTAATTGTATTGTGGATTCAATGTAGGTGACAAGATTTGTGGGCGAGTACAGGGTGTTGATAATTTATTCATGCTATACATTAGACATGTATTTATAAACTATACATGTGTATGTACCATTGTATGGTTCTCTGAATAAAGTAAAATATTACATTTGTCTTCTCTGTTTTCACTACAGGTGTATTTTCCTCATTTAATATGCATTAATTTAAGATGGTAATTGTATCAATGAAGCACATTTTGCGTTTGTATTTATTACCTACATACCTTCTCCATCAATTTCTTTTGGTACATGCATTATTTTCTTCAGCTAACTGACCTGGCTGCTTATAGCATGGTTTGGTCTATAACACGGTCAGGTTCTATGGCTCCCGACTATTGTGTTATAGTGGGGTCACACTGAACTATCTATACTGGCTTATAAGTTAGGTTCCGATGTAAATTACATAGACCCAATCTATCACAAAATGTACCGCTGATCAAGGTCTATATTGTTTGTAATGCTGATTACTAGTAATAAACTGTGAAGACCCAGTTCTGCTGGTTTATTATGCCATCAGAGATCTATATCTATACAGTTTGCAGCTGGCACATCTGGATCTATACAGTTTGCAGCTGCCACATCTGGATCTATACAGTTTGCAGCTGCTAGATCTGGATCTATACAGTTTGCAGCTGGCACATCTGGATCTATACAGTTTGCAGCTGGCACATCTGGATTTATACAGTTTGCAGCTGGCACATCTGGATCTATACAGTTTGCAGCTGGCACATCTGGATCTATACAGTTTGCAACTGCTAAATCTGGATTTATGGCTGGTTCTGCTGAATCTGACTTCTAAGTAAGTATATATGGTAACTTTTGTTTCTTTGATGATAAACAGTGTTTTCCACAATTTAACTTGTTTCAAGATTCCTTAAGTTGCTTTGCAAGTGAATTCGTTTTGGTTATATATCTGTTGTAAAGATGTCAAAATTTTAGAAAAACTAACCCAGGTAAACCGTTGATCAAAGAGAAATAATATTAAATGTGAACCTGCACTACTTGTTGTAGGTTCACACATGCAACCCACCCCCTTAGAAGTAAAATCATAATTATTACTGATATGAGTGACAAAAAGTGCAATCTGCGCATATAAAGAGTAAGACAATAACTACAGACAATGGTACTTTCCTGGAACTGCAGTTAATTAAAATTGTTGTCATAAATTGGCTAAATCCATATGGATTAGTACAAGAATACAGATACATCAAATATTGATAAATTACTTAAAGAAAACATTCACTTTAACTAATCTACATCACATGTTTAACTTTTGCTGAAAGGTCATAAAGTCAAGTCCACAAATTCTGAATGCTGTACTACATCAAAATCGAATTCCTCGTTCAAAATTTTAAAAGCACTATTTATTTGTCCTTTTCCTGATACAACATGTTCTTCAGTTTAACAAAATCACTCTTCCTCTAACATTTGTAAGTCACATAACATTCATGAGTTACATCGATAAAGCCCATTTCACTTAACATTTGGTGCGATACTTTCAGTATAGGCTGGTCTACTACTTAAGTTTGTATCCAACTATAACAAATCTGTGGCATATGGTTTCAACTTCAAGAAACTCAACTGTTTTCTTGGGTATATGTCATATACAGTTAATATAAATAAAAATTAATGAAACTGTTCGACATACATAGCCAAATGGTCACACACATTGAGAATACAAGATCAGTAGATGGAGATCTACAATGGATCAATGTCACACGACATGAATCTTAATCTGTACTGTTTGTTGTTGTTTTAATGGTGTTTTTACATGGACAAAATGGGTAACCCATAGCTAATTTTTATTACCCGGGTAATTATGAATGGATGGATACCCAAGTACTTGTTGTCACCTTTAATCTGCTGTTGTTATTATTGTTGACTGTAAACACCTCTATTATGCAAAGCAGAAGACAACAAGAAATTCTTCCCTTGCAATGTAGTTCCTAGCGTATGAACACCATGACTGATACAACCTAACTGAGATATAAAAAAAGGATGGTTGGCATACCAGCTAGACTTCTGGTTTACATTACTGAAAAAGAGAGAGGCTGATTCATAAAGATATAACTGAGTGGCAAACAAATGTAAATACAGACTGTATAGATGTAATAGATCAATATATGTACAGAAAAAAAACAGATAAAAAAATATGGAGACAGTTATTTCAATTAATATACAACATAGCAACTAACCTGAAGATATTGGCTCTGTCTTTGAAGCTATTATCCATTTCACAACTCATACACTCATTCAGATCCATGACACGGAGTGGTACCCTGTCCCCTTTGGATTTGAAATACTTCAGTTCATTCTTCTGCAGGACAAACCACCGTGTCTTCCAGGTCTGGGAGAGAAATAAAATGCACTGAAACCCAAGGGCACAAGGGACAACAAAACTTTGTCCTTTGTAAATAGGTGTCCTGTACACAGTTTTAATACTAAAATAAAGGTAAGAAAAGGGCATCAAAAACAGGTGTCATTTAGATGTAAGTGTCTATTAGGACAGATTTCATTGTACACTAAAATCTCCCTTAATTAAACAGCATACAAAGAGATAGAGTAATTCTGTCTGTGACCAGAGTTGATTGAAAAATTGGGCAAAACACTTCAGCAAAGATGAAATTAGGAAAAGCAAATCAGGCTGTATATGAGACATAATAATTTTACTTCAAAATCTTGTAAAATCCTGAGAAAAAAAACTTTTAAGTCCAATCAATTTATTTTGGGCTGTTCCATTAAAACACGCATTGGTACCCAGAGAAGAGACTTTTAAATGGGGGTACTCACCCATAGATGCAATTTAGAATTTTCTTATCACTTTAATATTAACTCTGTGAAATCAAAGTACCCTGGCATCCATTTTTTAAAAACTGCCTTCCCTGGGTACTATGTGTATTTAAATGGAACAGCTGTTACAAACAAAATGACACTTTCTATTCTGACTCTATTAAAATTTTATGTTTAGCAGTTTTTATTGAAATGAACTAAAATGTATTGTTCCTGCTCAATCACTTAATCAGGATGGAGTTAAAAATAACATTGAGGAGCAGTAATATTGACAAACTTGACTGTAGAATGAAGAACACGGACAGTTTCCACTTATTCTTCTATGCATGAACCCCCCTCCCCCTTTGGGATATACTGGTATATTCAAAGAAATAATATTAATCAAAGTTTGGTCAGTGAAGCAAAGCTGGTTGATGAAAAGAATATAGATCTATTCAAACAAAGTCACTGGCAAATAACTATGCTACATAAGAAACTATTTAAACAAAAGCACCATGATAAGCCTAATTATAACATGAAATAATCAGTACCAGTGACAATGCTATGACTTTCACCCTAAAAGCAAACTTGCTCCTTTCTAACCCTAAATACATACAGACTCCTTTCTAACCTCAAAAACATACAGACTTCTTTCTAACCCCAAAAGCATACATACTCCTTTCTAACCCCAAAAGCATATAGATTCCTGTCGAACTACAAAAGCATAATATAAACTCATTTCCAACCCTAAAAGCATATAGACTCCTTTCTAACACCCAAAGCATATAAGCTCCTTTCTAACTCCCAAAGTATATAGACTCTAACCCCCAAAGCATATAGACTCCTTTCTAAACCCAAAAGCATATAGACTCCTTTTTAAACCCAAAAGCATATAGACTCCATTTTAAACACCAAAATCATACAGGCTTCTTTCAACCCCAAAGCATATAGACTCCTTTCTAACCCCAAATGCATACAGACTCCTTTTTAAACCCAAAAGCATATAGACTCCATTTTAAACACCAAAATCATACAGACTTCTTTCAACCCCAAAGCATATAGACTCCTTTCTAACCCCAAAAGCATATTAACTCCTTTCTAACCCCAAAAGCATATAGATTCCTTTCTAACTCCCAAAGCATATAGACTCTAACCCCAAAAGCATATAGACTCCTTTCTAACTCCCAAAGCATATAGACTCCTTTCTAAACCCAAAAGCATAAACCCCCAAAGCAATTAGACTTCTTTCTCATTTTGAGTCAGAATATTTTCTAATCTTAAAGCCAAGGTGATGTGTAAGCTCTCATGTTTTAGAAATATGTTCTTGATCTAGTATAATAGGATATATCTTACCTTGAAAATTGCACCAACTTTTGTGAGGAAACCATCCTTTGAATTAATCTGGAGAAGAGAAACATAGTTACTATGATTTGTGACAGACAATAACTTTCAAAATCATTGTATGTGAGGTTGTTTTGTACAAAACTACATTTTTGTTCATATTCAAATTTATGGATATGTATATGATATATGATATACTGTATTTATAATAAAGGTAGTTTAGTTTGGGTCTTTAAATCTGTATGCATGTAGAGGGTATCCAGAAAATTGTGTGTGATTTGGATTTTTAATGTAGCTTTTTAAAAAAATCAGTTCTATCGCAACGATGTCTGCAGTGTGACAGTTTATAGTGATATTTTGCACTGAGGCATCAAGCTGCAGACATGTTGCATCCTTTCTAACCCCAAAAGCATTTTAACTCAGTTACACCCAGTTACATTATCCTGACACCAGGCCAACCAGTCTTAAGCACTAATCTCAGGAATTCAAGATAAGACCATTCTTCTTTATAAGTACATAGTGTTGAAACCATCTCTGATATTCTTGTGTGATAAGATTTTCAAAGTAGCGGCTGATGCCACACCCAGTCACATTATCCTGACACCAGGCCGACCAGTCCTAACACTAACCTCTTAATGCTGAGTGCCAAGCGAGGCAGCTGTAAGTACAATTTTTGTAAGTCTTTGGTATAACTCGGCCATGGATTGAACCAACGACCTCCTGCTTCTGCAATGGATGCTTTAACTAGTAAGCCAATGGAGCGATTTAAGTCTGTTGGAGGAAACCCTATATTAATATGACACTCGATTTTGGCAGAATAGTGACAAGAACATTTTCAAGCTGATTTGATGTCAGATAAGCACCATTTTCATGTCAGATCAACTAGATATTAGTCTTGTGGTGAAATCCCATTGTTAATATGGCTTTCTGTTACGGAGAAATAACGATAACAAGATTTTCAAAATGGCTGCTTGGGTGATCATACTGACTGTCAGATTATCACCATTGTTCACTTAGGACATGACAAAAAGTCTCCTGGTGAAAACCCAACATTGATATGACTTGCAATCTAGGGAAAGTTCTGAATGTCCATCAATGCTCCTGATTGTGTAAAAGATCAAGAATGTAAAGATAAGATCTGTGAGCTGTAATGCAAAGTGAGGTAGCTGTTGATACCATTCTTGAAAGTTTTCGGTATGACTATGCCAGGGATCGAACCCATGACTTCCTGCATCCGAGGTGGATGCTCTATCTACTAAATCCACCAGAGTGGTGCAAGCCATTTGGATAGTCCTTGAACAGTATTGCTGATGTATGTCAACAACTTGTGATTGTGTAATATATAACTTAGAGCTGGGTGATTTTGATGCAGCAAGGCCTACTGCATGTGAACTGTAACATTGCCCTGACTTTAATGAAAGTTTGACAGAAATCAAAGTGTTTAAAATACAGTCATAAACTATTATCATAATCAGAATCCAAAGATGTCAATGTCACCTTGAAAAAGATTATTATTATCATTATTATTACTGGAAGTCATCAGATGTACAGCCATGTGAATAATAATGGAGGCTGGATAACTGTCAATAATAAACTGAATTCAATTTATTGCTGAATTGAATAATAATGTAGAAAATGATCATGATTAAAAAATTAATCTCTTTCTCCCTGTGATGATTATGCCATAATCTGAGATGTTCAGAGACTTCTTTTTGTTATTTTCTGACAAAGAAAAGGAAACATCTCACACACAATTACTCTCTGCTCACTTGCATTGTTATGTTTTGGTCTAAACGTATACAATAGTTGTGATATAGACATTAATATTTGCAATACTCTTTTCTTTCTCTCTATGGAGTGTTAAATTTTATCTCTGGTTTTTATTTTTATTTAAGAAAGACGAGTAGCTAGTAGATGCCTATCAACATTAATATTTCAATGTTTATTATGTATTAAACTGTGTGTATCAAATCCTATTTTCTTACTTAAAATTTGTTTCATTTTACATTCAGGATTGTTTTATTTAGCTTTAACCAATAATTTAGTTAAAATACATAGTCAGTTGTCTCCCTCTGGCATCCTTCACAAAGACTTTCCTATCTCTTATGCTTAAAGGAACTTGATAATACAGTATAATATTTCAATTTTCATTTAAAGTTTAGATAATATTTAAGATTTCAAGTTCCTGATAATCACTGATCAGGATACTGCATCCACTCATTTGTTTAGTCACAAATCTTTAAGTATTTTTCTTTCACTATTTCTTCATTCTTTCTCTCTGATACTATCATAGTTATACATTATTTACTGGGGCCCTGAGTGGTCTAAAGTGCTCACCGTTATGAATCACTACTATCTCACCTCTGTCTGCATGGGTTCGAGTCTCATGTTTGGTCAATGTGGGTATATAAGAAAGTTTGCCAGTAGTTTCTCATTGGTTGGTGGCTTTTTCTAGGGTTTTCCCAGGTTCTTCTGCCACCATTCTTTGGGACTTTAATTTGTTGATGCATGTTCTTCAGACAGACATGCTTATCAAGAGAAATCATACTGAACAAAATTCATCATGCATATCTTTTTGAAATAGTGGTTACATACAAAACTTGCTCCTCAAATATCCAATTTTGTTTATATTATTTTGTGGAACAAAATTACAAGTATGGATATGCAAGTCTTTGGCAGCAAAAAGCAGTCTTATGCCAGTCTCTCTCTCTCTTTCTCTTTTGTAGAGGAATTCAGCATATTTTATTTTAATTTGTCATTTATCTGGAAATGAGATCTAACATTCTTCATACTCTATTTGTGTGTAAGACGGCATGCATCCAGTGTTTGGCTGCTTATCTTAAGTCCTTTTTTTCACTCTTTTATTCCCTCCTTCTCTCTGATATCCTTGTAGTCTAATTTTAAATATTGTGGTTAATTTCAAATAGCGAACATTCACTTTAAGTTTTAAGTGACTGCTCACAAACCCCCCTCTCTCTCTCTGTCTCTCTGTTTCTCTCTCTCACAATTTAATATATTCATTAGCAAAGATACTTTTTATAAAATTAACTAGATTTAATCAGCTTTAATCATCATGTATTAAAGGTTTATTAGAACTATTAAGTTGGGGATATCATCAGCTTTCGTACCTACTGATTTAAGAAACCGATAAAATAAATAATAATAATTACATTTTAACGATGAAGAATGACACTGAATTTCTGAATGAATTAGCTTTTCTTCATATTTATAAGCAATATTTGTTCATTGTTTTAGAATATGCAACTGTTGGTCATGCCATGTCCACCATGAGTCAGTAGCATGGTGTAAGAGATTTTTCTCCACCTTCAAAAGCTGCAAGCTATAAGTCAGCACAAATGTTGGGTCTTAATCATAATCCTCTGGTGATGACAAGGAGGAAAAACTGTGTACGTTGTACAGTACATTCATCTAGGATCGATCACCATAACTGTGATATATGGGATCACACCATAATGAGGTGCTTTATTGCAAGGGACATTTTGGATTATATCATTGTGATGTATCATGACTATTGGCAAATCAGTACATTTTAAGTTATTCCAGACATTTACCGAAAAATCTTTTCTTCTATCATTGTCTTCACCAGTGCTAAGTCTACGTTCAGCATGAATGGAAATGCCATCATAAAGGTCTGGTTCCTGTATTTTTTTTGGGTATGGATTCTGTAGCATTACTGTCTGACCTAAAACAAAGCAAAAATTTACAAAAATAAATTCATGAAATCAAATTACATTTATTACTCAAAAAAATGAATGCATCAATAAGAATATATTTTGTTTACTTGCTGTTTACTTTAAAGCAAAAGGTACAGATTAGGTAACAGGCAATGCCTATGAGTACCTTTTACCTACTTTTTGTATCCAAGTAGTAGATAAACATACAGAATAGTTTTGTTGGATTGGGCTTAGCTGCTTTCTCCATAGTGTCTAGTGTTTTACCTTGCTCTGATTTTATGACAAACTTCCTGTAGAAGAACATTTTTCAAATCATACATTATTTTAAAATATGTGTATGTGTCAGTGTGTGTTGTTGTGTATGTGTGTACCTGTGTTATCATAACTGCTTGCAAACCTGTCATATAGTTTGGATTAAAAATACAATTACTTTTGGCATCTAAATATGGACACAGTTAAGCAAATAAAAAAAGCAAATAAAACTAAATGATTTCTGCATAATGCTGTGTGCAAGCCAAGAAAGCTCACATATATTGTAACACATCTCCAGAATGTTGCATAAAATATTGGCTAACTTTGATGCCATAAAAACTCACCGAGGAGGTTTTGTGTATTTCGAATTTTGATCATTTTCAAATGACCTCACTTTGCTTGGTTATTTTACAGGCAATGAAATATATTTAAGTACAATTTTGTGTCAAGCTTACCATTGTAACAATCTAAATCTTTAGTTGGCGATTGCCTATTTTAAAAAAATTCAAGGGACCATGCTGTACCTGAGTCCCCTCCAAGAAGAGGATTATTTTGAAAGTGGTACTCCAAATCTGCTGCAGTCTTGTATTCTCCATGACCAAACAAGTACATGGAACCAGTCCATGTTATTGCATAATTTTTCACAGACTCGCCCCATCTGAAAGCAGTGACAGTAAAAATGCAAAGAAATGTATGGCACTGCAATTAACTGTTTTTCGTATTACTTTTTCAAATACTACTCGACCGAAATACTTTTTTTCTTTACAAGTATGATTGCTTGTGAAATGGAGATTCATATATATAACTCTTTAAAAATGCATATATTTACATAGCTAAGGGTCCAAGAAATTCAAAATCACTCATTTACAGGCAACTGTAGTTGGATATTGATCCCTAACTCACACAAAAAAGTTAAGGAGAGAGTACTCTGTCACTAATCGTCCACCCAAAATAGCAGTGTACACATTACATATTCATCAAATTTGCACAAATTAAAAATCATAATGAAAAGGATATGTAGATGGGTTATTATTTTCAACATGACACAATCACTTCGATCACAACAATAATTCTGCTGCTGATATATGTCAAGTTGTAAATCACTAAAGCTATTCCAAGGTTGTTTAAAGGGTTTGTCATTCCAACTATTATCATCAAAATCAATTCTGACTAAAGTGATCCTGGCAATGAAATGTTGACACCTTTTCCAACTAAAGCTTTTATTAATCTTTTATTGTTACAACTGTACAACTTAACTTATAATCAGTACTATAAAATCCTATATGACCATAACCTAAACTGAAAAAAACTCATCCCAAGGCAGGAAAATGTAGGTTACTTTAACCTTTTTAGTATGGACATGGTACTAATGATTCTAGCAAAAACTGTTAAAACATAAAATTTAACCAAAGCCAGTGTGAAATTTGTGTCATAGTGACCTACATTTGTGATGAAGGTAAGGTACTCATCAAGATACATCCAGTAACCAAGTTTAAAACTTCTAGGTATAAAAGTATTATACAGGTGCAAAAATAACTTACGTGGTCATAAGGATAGAACTTAACCAAACCTAGGAAAATGTTAAATGTAGGTAACAGTGACCTTCTTTTAGGATGGTAATAAAAGAGATGCATATACTGATCTACTTTGATGATTCCAGCATCAACTGTATTTGAGAAATAAACTTAAAACAATTTAAACCAAATCTATTCTGTAAGAAAAAACTGTCCTTGAAAACTCTCAATGGCTATCTGAACCATGTGATAGTTCATTCCAGTCTGACACTGTCATAGGTATCATGAAGGCAGTGCATTATCTACAGACTGACACTGTCATAGGTAACATGAAGGCACTGCATTATCTATAGTCTGACACTGTCATAGGTAACATTAAGGCAGTACATTATTTACAGCCTTACACTGTAACAGGTAACATAAAGGCAGTGGATTATACACTGTCATAGGTATCATGAAGGCAGTGCATTATTTACAGTCTGACACTGTCAAAGGAATCATGAAGGCAGTGCATTATCTACAGTCTGACACTGTCATAGATAACATGAAGGCACTGCATTATCTATAGTCTGACACTGTCATAGGTAACATGAATGCAGTGCATTATCTACAGTCTTACACTGTCATAGGTAACATGAAGGCAGTGCATTATCTACAGTCTGATACTGTCATAGGTAACATTAAGGCAGTACATTATTTACAGCCTTACACTGTAACAGGTAACATAAAGGCAGTGGATTATACACTGTCATAGGTATCTTGAAGGCAGTGCATTATATCTACAGTCGGACACTGTCATAGGTATCATGAAGGCAGTGCATTATCTAGTTTGACACTGTCATATGTATCATGAAGGCAGTGCATTATCTAGAGCTAGACAGTTAGACACTGTAACAGGTAACATGAAGGCAGTGCATTATATCTACAGTCGGACACTGTCATAGGTAACATGAAGGCAGTGCATTATCTACAGTTAGATACTGTAACAGGTAACATAAAGGCAGTGGATTATCTACAGTTATACACTGTTGTAGGTATCATGAAGGCAGTGCATTATCTAGTCTGACACTGTCATATGTATCATGAAGGCAGTGCATTATATAGAGCTAGACAGTTAGACACTGTAACAGGTAACATGAAGGCAGTGCATTATCTACAGTCTGACACTGTCATAGGTAACATGAAGGCAGTGCATTATCTACAGTTAGATACTGTAATAGGTAACATGAAGGCAGTGGATTATCTAGTTAGACACACTGTAACAGGTAATATGAAGGCAGTGCATTATCTACATTTAGACATTGTTTCAGGAAGAAAAAGTAGTTCCTACAGTTAGACACTGTAACAGGTGTCACGGAATTGTATAAATCCTTCTATTTATCAAATGCATTGCTGGTTTTTTTTGTTGTGTACAACGATACCCAAGGGTGATTTGTGTATGTTGTACAAAGGTTTCAAAATAGTGAGCTCAGTTCATCCGAAGTCGCACGTGTGAAGTGTTTTCGATGGGAAGAACCAAATGCTTACAGAGCACAGATGGTGTATTGCGGCATCGTCTGTGTATAAATGTCTCACCATAAAACTAAATCTTTACATTATGGAACATCTTGTCAGCAAGTGGTCTACTTTGAGAGCCTGCACATCTTCAGCTTTTGAGGTATGTGAGTTATTTATTAATTTCTTGTGTATAAGTTATAACTATTGTATTATCTCATTTATTTTTGTATATTTTCTATGTAGCTTCAGCCTACATAGTATAAAGTTTTGTGACTTAGCAAGAGATTTATATTAGCAATATAAAGTTGTATATTTAAGAAATGTTTAGTACCAATGGGACCCTTATCGGGCATAGGTAGGTTCGCTTCTGAACCTGATTATTACTTTGTAATTATTGTGCCGATAATGTAATCTGTATAGCTTTCCATATTTAATGTCATTATGTTTTATCGTATATGGCCATGTCATGCATAGTATACGGTGTTAGATGTATTTTCAGCTGACCAGAGTGATCTGAGTGACCAGAGTAAGAGTGATCGGAGTAGACGTGGTAGCGGCTGCAGAGCTAACCATAGGAGTTGACCATAGCAGCTGTGAAGCTGAACCATAGCAGCTGTAGAGCTGAGTAAACAGTGTTGCTGATTGAGTAGCAGGTGATCGTGCTTTGCTGACCGAGATTGGTGAGCACAGATTGCATGATTGACCAAACTGGAATACTGATGGCTTGATTGAGCAGTGTGACTGGTAGCCATGTGTGCTGGTGATGGAGTGTGT
The DNA here is from genome assembly GCA_029339505.1 of Unio delphinus. Taxonomy (NCBI): domain Eukaryota; kingdom Metazoa; phylum Mollusca; class Bivalvia; order Unionida; family Unionidae; genus Unio; species Unio delphinus. The sequence continues at coordinate 8,267,316 of JAQISU010000004.1, read as the reverse complement.
AACTCCATACAAGTAATCTTTTAGCCATGGGCTAATTATGGGGTTTGTAATACCCAGTGTTTTTTTGTGACTGTAAAGATATTTAGTTTATCTGTCCCTTTGTTTCCATTATTTTTACTATTTCAGTATTAAAAAAACCCTAATTTTTCACTATTTGAGTAAAGAAAACACCTCATTTTTCACTTTTTGAGTAAAACCATTTTTACAATATGACAAAAAAAAATTTTTTTACTATCCCAGTAAAACACATTATTTCGTTCATTGGCAAAAAAAATAACTCTGGAATTCAAGACAAGACCTTTTCTTCCTTTTAACTTCCATCTCTGATATTCTTCAGCAGTAACAAAATTGTTGAATTTACAATGCTGGATGTCAGATTGGCACCATTTAGGACCAACAAGACATTGTGTACGACCACAAGACATCATGAAGAACTAACCAGACCTCATGTAGGACCATAAGACATCATAATAATTATAAAAATTTCTTCCATTCTGGAGAAGTAACAATACAATTTTCAAGATGGCTGCCATGGTGACCAAATTGACTATCAGTTGGTACAATTTCCATTTAGGACCAACTAGACATTAAAAGACATCTTTTGTGGAATGAAAGGCATTGATATGACAGGCCATCTAGCTATCACAAGACTTTCAAGATGTCCACTGTGGTGGTCATTTTGGAAGTCAGATTGGCACCATCTTCATTTACAACCAACCAGATAATAATCTTTCAATGAGGAAACTAGACATCATAAAGAATTTTTCATGGTAAAGGAAAACATGGCATTGATTTCAGTGGCAAACAAAGATGGGTTCTAGTCTTGATAGCAACAATTAGACTTTTTTTCCCTTTGCACTGCTTTTTGGATCTTGGCCGACTCACAGTAAATTGTGGCCTCGTGAGACATACAAGGTTAGTTATTAAACAAACTAAATGGTCTGCACCTTTTTTGCTAGTCAGCATGTATGCCTTACAGCAAGGCAGATGGACTGGGCACAATTCTAAACAGGGACTGTCAGACTTAGTATCCCTTTCTATTGCAGCTTCAAATGTTTATAAAGTTTCCATATTTAGTTTGTCCAGACATTTTAGTTTTAAAAAACAAAAATCATGTAGTTAAACGCATACACTTACAATGTGCATTTTCTATACATTATTGAAAATTGAGTTCCAAGATTTAGAAGAAATCTTACTTTTCAAAAGCCTGCCTTCTCATTGGTTGTTGTTGTTGTAGGGTTTAACGCCATTTTTCTGCACAAGAAAGGCTGTACATGGCAGCCAGTATTATTGGTGGAGGAAGAACCATAAAAAACAATGAAAGAACCATCGACTCTCGAGAAGCTACTGGCAAGCTTTTTCACACACCCATATTGGCCGATTCCAAGACTTGAACCCACACAGACATAGGTGAGATGGTAATGATCTATAACGGACATTGGTTTAGACCAGTCTGCCACTCAGGGCCAAGCATTCTCATTGTTAAAAATGCCCCGAGAAAATGTGTTAGTGAAAAAGTTTTAAATGTTTACCTTACAGATACTGCATACTCCCCCTGTTTGGAGCTGTTTCTAATTAAAAATGTGCCATCAATCCCATTTTGCAGCAGGAGGCATTCTGCAGTATGGCGATCACAGTTTGGATGGAAAAAGCTGAAAAGAGAAGTGGAAACATTATGATCAGTTAACATTACTGATATGAAGATGATTCATGCAGAATCTAGTTGACTTGAAGATAATTAGCTCCAACATCTATGACTGCTCATATTTGTGTCCAAGACCTCGCAGAATATTATAGCTATATTTTACCCTTGCTCGTTTGAATTACTGAACCAAACTCGAACAAATTGACTCAGTCACCTTACTATTCAAAGATTTGAGCAATCAACGTTGTACTAAATAACATTTATCCAAAAGGGACAATAAGGAAACATACTGGTTCAGGAGGCAGGCATTGCAGTTATGGGGTGTGGGTGGAATTCCAGTCTCGGCATCCAAATTCTCGGAGTTGGTCTTCCAAGATGTTTGGAATGTGCGGCCTTTGTAAAGGAACCTCCCAATTCCATACATTAAATTCTGGAAACACTCATTATTAAGCTGGTCCCCCTAAGTTTGTTTTCTTTGAGTCATTTAAAATAATGCATCAGTGTTTGTTTGTGCATGTCAGTGTATACCACAGGGGCTCGTTACAAAGCAAATTAGGAGTATACATCGACGAATCAGGTCTAACCTGTAACATATTTTCCTAATTTACTTTGTAACGAGCCTCTGTGGTGTATACTGTGCTTCAATCAACAATTCTCAATGACCTCAGCATTTGGTCCAGGAGTCCGGTCTTGAACTAAACTTAAAGTGCAGAAACAACTCTTTTTTTTATATTTAACTTACAACAACTGTAAACTCTGAACATTTACTCCCAGAATTTTAAGGTTTCTTTTCTAACTTAGGTGCAAGCCAGAACTTGACCTACAAACCAATATGCTCTTCTAAACTTTTAGTGCAAGTTCTCCATAAACTTCAATCAAAGTGTGTCTAGACCTTAAATTATTGTACCTAAAACATTCCTTTTATTTCAGTCAGTGACCTTGATCTTTCACCTTTTGACTCCCAAATCAACAGGCTTCTTTCTTAACCAAGGTTTAAATCATCCTCAAACTTTGCAACTTAATATTTTGTGCAGAAGCCATTTTTCTTCATTCAGTCCCAGTGATATCATCCTTCAACCGTTTGACCACAAAATCAATAGCTTTTTCCCTCCGACAAGTGCAAGCCATCCAGTAAGTTTTGCAATGTATATACTCAATTATAATTTGAGTCAAAACTGCAAAGAACAAAGATCCTGATCTAGCATAGGATATGCACCTGCATTATGCAATGACAGAATGAAGTCTGTACAGTTTGCTGTTGGACACATAAGCGAGTATATATGGTACATACCAGTCATCTCTTTAGGTATATTGTGTAAGATAACCCCTAAACAATAATAACTATATAGCACGTATCAAAAATAAATTAAAATATGATGAATTTCATCAAACTTAAGGAAGATAAAACCTTCAAAATTAATATCAACAATAAGTACAAGATAAAATATAATAGGTAAAGATGTTAAAAATTCTTTAAGAGGTATAGGTTGAGTGCTAGCTTCATATTTTGCACAGGGTATACATTTTAAAGAGAAAGAATTTCTCAAGTTTTCTACACCGGTTATCCTGGCTTCAAAAGAAGACCCTGTACATCTTAGTTATTGTTTAAGAAAAAGAGTTAATTCCCTTTATGTGTATGATATCTTCTTTACACTTTTCAATAGTTGAACCTTTAGTACTTTTGATGATCATGACATTAACATAATGTCAGAAGGGTAGTAAAATTAAACTTATATCCCCATCTGTTTAGATAATTCATATAATTCATCATTCCTATTATGAACTGGCTGTCCCTTGCTCAGTGCTATTAGCAGCAGCATCAACATTTGATTTATTCTGTGCATTGAAAGATGCCAACTAAATAAAGAAATAATGCTATCACTCCTTTGCTTAATCTTGTGTGAAATAGAAGATCAGTGTACTGCATAAGTGGACCTTAAAACCACGTCAGTGTGGCTAATTTTTCATTGCGTCTTTAAATTCATGGTTCAGGGCAATACACAAAATCCATGAAAAATTGGTAATCTGAAAATCAGTGATGCTATATAATTTACTGTATATACATGCTTATAAATCAGATTCAACTGCAAACAACACAGACCCTGATTTACTAGTGCATAATTTGATTGAAGATCTGTGTCTATCTAGTTTGTAGCTAAACTCAACTTACAAGCGAGTACATATGACAATTCAAAATACCTGAGATCCTCTATTTTATTTGGTACGATATCCCCGGATGTCATGCTGTCAAGTCCTTAAATCCTGTCTTCCTTATGAATCTGATCTTACTGAAAATAATAGTTGATGCAGGTTAAAGTTATGGGTACAATTATTTACTGAAGCATTTACTGAGCATAACATGGTAAACATAAGTCTGTGCATTTTTTTGTTCTTTGAGTCATGTATACTTCTGAATAAGATTAAATATGTAAAATTTTAGAGACCTTGAATAACCTTGAATATTGTTCTTTCTTGCCAGGTATCCTTTACAGTGGTATAAAATTCTCCCAAAAAATGTGCTTGTCAGATATATTTTTCATTTCACATAAAGAGTCTGATTTCATATCATGGCAAACATATTTATTAGAAATCATTGCAATAAAAACTGTCCCCCCCCCCCTAAAATTTGAGTCATTAGTTGCACAGCTTTAATATCAGCATGTATTTATAGACAATAATGAACTTGTACATCTATATTCTAAGAGACATAGCTCTCAAGTCTGCGATACTCTTGGTAAACAAAAAGTTGAAATTAAATCTGTAAGTATTTAAAACATTCCCAAAAAATTCAACAATGTAAAAATGGTAAAACATTAAAAAATAACATTGTAAGAATAGCATAATATTAAGAAATAAGGTTCAACTTGACTCAGTGCTTTTTGAGAAAGGACTAAATACTGTAGATCAATTGTTGAAGGCATGCAGAACCAGTTGTTTTTGAAAGTCAATTTGGGACTGTTTCCATGGCCTAAGTGGTTAGAGTGTTCACCTTGGATGTGATCAGTCTTGGTTTCGAATCCACAGTATAATTTTAAAAGTTACACAAAAGGTATTAGCAGCTGACTCACTTGGTGCACAGCATTAAGAGGTTACTGTTAGGACTGGTCAGCCTGGTGTCAGGATAATGTGACTGGGTGTGACATCATGCTATGTGCATGCAGCATGATGACCAAGAGCTAGACATCACTCTAAACTGCCACACTGCAGAAATTGTAGTGATATGACTGAATTTTTTAAAAGCTACATTATAAATTAAATTCAAATCATACACACATACAAAGTCAATTTGGACCAAAAGATAGTTATACAGTGATGAGACAACTCTTCTCTGGGTCTAGTATTTATCTATGCTGTAATGTTATTCTACACTCAGATGACCCTAAATGAAGTCATGCAGTAACAAAACTAACCAAACCTAACTTTCCTTCAAAATAAAGAAACTTTCACTAAATGCTGGCAGTTTCAGGATGTTCACTAAATAATAAGATTTAAGGACCTTTATAGCTGATAATCAATTAGTTTGTCTTGTAAATAAAATCTGGTCCAAGTTGTCCTTTATCAATGTGTATGGAGCAGAGCTAAAATGTGGTTGGATCCATGATGTCCTTAACCTGGGCTAACTTATATTGAGACTGTGGTATCTTTGCTGCGAGTTGCTCACTTTCCTAATATTACTACTGAAAAGGTATAAAACTCCAATATTTCTAAAATTACATGATGAGGAATGGAATAGCTAAACTGACAGTGGCTTAATGGTAACTTGTGGAAAGCATGTTTGAACCCTATTCCAACAATGTCAAGACGACTATCCATATATTTATGTATAATTTGGTCAAGCGAAACAATATAAATAGCAGGGTAGATGTTGTATGTTGTAGAACCAGTAGAACCAGTGAATTATTTTGAGTACCATTGAGCAAACTTTCCTGCCTCAGCTCAACACATTGGAACTTGTTGTTTGTGGTAAAAATAGCTGATAGCTGATAACAGCAAATCTTACTTGCTGACAATAAAAAAGCCATGTAAAATAATGATTATTATTTACTATTATTATTGCATGCAGTAAATCGGCGCTATATAGCCATACGGTGCTGGTGTGCCGTAAAAATCTACAAACAATTAGTGTACTTTGCTAAACTGAGAAGAAAACACAGGACACTGGACAAACTGAAGATGCACAGGAGCTTTTTACAAAGAAAATTAGGAGTATCCCTTCATGAATCAAGGGATATAACAGGTTAGACCCATATCCCTTGATTCATGGACGGATACTCCTAATTTTATTTGTAACGATCCCTTGTGGACGTACTAACGGTAGCAGCAACATTGATAAAGGTTATCAGTCCTATAATGAATGAGGAGTGTGGACCTTTAAACTGAAGAAAATGTCTGACAGATTATGAGATACGTTTCCCAATATGAGCCGCGAGAAACATTTTAACCCAGAATAAAAAAGAAAACAACCATTCTAACTTTCCTCTTTTTGATCTGCCATACAGTAGTGAACTTACTTGCAAAGGAGATAGGTAATAGTCGGAAACAGGTTATTTAATAACGCATTATTAATCGTCAATAAGTACACCTCTACCCTCTGCTTAAAAGTGGGAATCAGTACATCAATATCGTTACACGCATTGTCTCATCAGATAATGAAGAAACAACTTCCTGATTTTGCAACGTGAATGTTTACATACTTACGCGAAAATCTAAAGTGGATCATATGTATTCATAAGGATTACAGTCGAAGTATATCGATTGATTGGAGGTAATTGTTTTCATATTAGACTGGTTACGATACTAATAAAGCCATTCGGACTATCTCTCAAGGATTAAGAAACAATACTATGAAAAGATCGGTGCATAGAAACACCGAAGCGCACCGAAACGCCAGTATGCAATGAAAACACCGAAAACGCAAATTGTGAAATTTGCAATTTTTTTTAAGGAAAATAACATTTACTATTAATAGTGTCTAATATAATTTTTAATTAAGTGTAATGATTAATCTATTACTAATAAATACATATTATTAAATATTTATTAATAATGCCAGGATGTATGAACTTTGTGAAAATCAGCAATTTAAATAGACGTGCTAGGTGTAACCATCAAGAATTATGCGCGGACAATTACTTTTTTTTTTATTGATCTAAATAAAAAGATACATGGAAAATTGGCATGTCAAATCATTTCCGTATTTATTTTGTAATTTACATCACAACACATTTTTTTGGGGCCCGTGATTCAGCGTAGTTACATTTTCCATATTGAAAGAAAAAAAATATTACGAAGAAGAAGAAGTATAAAAGTACACAGCGTTTTCTTTCTATTACATTTTTTCCCATATCCATATGTATTCACTTCTTTCTCGATGGTATTATTTCCATATATTGCTAAAACATTAGACTGAAGCACTGGTCAGCAAGGGTTAACATCCATCAAGATTCCAGTGAACCAATGATAACAACCGTCAGACCGTTGCAGATTATACAGATTGCAATGCCGATATTTGGAAAGAATCAGCGATCACATTGTGCATTTCAAAGTTTCTTCACATGTTTTCGCAGAGAAAAATGTATGCTGTTTGGTGAATGCGTATTATTATAAATCTCACATTATGACTTTTGAACCAATCGTAGAAAAGAAGTTCGATTGCTTTCATGTAATTTTCGTACATGTTTCATTTCTGTAACAGTTCTTCCAGTCCATAATTGGACTTGTAATTTAAGAATTGTATGTGACTGTGGGGTTGTGTGTGTGTGTGTTGTGTTGTGTTGTGTTGTGTGTGTGTGTGTGTGTGTGTGTGTGTGATATCCATTATAATCGTCTGCACTTATGAGACTTTCTGATACCCACATATTTAATCTCGAGTTGTAACACGGTGTTTCGACATTCTTGTCTACCCAGCTATTTTGTACGTATTTTGATCAACACTAGAGAAACACGTGCATGCAAATTATGAATAAAGATATTATTAAGGTAATATTATTAATATTTGGGTATATATTGCATCATAAAGAACATTGCTGAATTATATAAATTATTCATTAAATTTTGATTATGAAATTCATAGCCTTCATATAGCAATCAAAACATTCTCCTAATAAACACAATTAATAATCGTTTAGTATTCGTAAGCACAAAACGCCAAAAGGATTAAGGCATGCTATAGTCTTTATAAATTTATAACAGAGATATTATTGATTCCATTTACTTCAAATGTTTTCTTTCACAATTAGTATTTGCCTTCTTTTAGCTTTCTCATATTCAGTAAGTTGTATATTTTCTTTTCTGGTAAAGGTCCTCTTTTACCCTAATTATCTCTCAAAAACACGTTTATAGTGTAATGATATGAAGGCATCTACAGATGCAATTGCGGCGGATAATATGGCCGTATTGGCAGGTTTACTTTGCAATCGGGGTATGTGTATGTGCTATTTCATAATACGAATAGATGACAATTGCACGTTTCTTCGTATACAAGTGTTTACACTCTGCAAATATTTGGTCAGCAGGCTATGTTTATTTTTGAATCAAGATAGATGGCCGAATTTCCCTTTGGCAATTGTAAATTGGAATGTGACCATGGTACCATTCCATGCTCAGATTGTTGTAAATAGCACCATATAAGATGTATTGATATGCCTCTTGGTCTTTAAAATCACTACGATTTCTCTGCAAATCCTGTGCATTTTTTTTTTTTTGGGGGGGGGGGATGGGTATGATGCAGGAGTAGTTTTATCAAGGTAAGAGGATTTGAATAATTTTATTTAGTATATTTTTATTCTTCATTTTAGTAAATGTTTTCAAGGAAGTTAACTTTCAAGCTATTTGGAATGTAGTTTGCATTAAAAAAATATTGTCACTAATGCAGATAATATTTTCCTCAAACAAAGTCAGTAACAACTGCTTCTTTATTTTAAATACTAAATTAACTTTGAACTATATATTTAGTTTCTTACAAAAATCAATAAGCATACAACACCACTATTCTCATTGCGTTTTCACTAAAACAAACTTAATTTCCGTGTGCATCTTTTTATTCAAATACACTCAAATATATTGAAATACACTCAAATATACTAAAATGCGTCATTTTTAATATTCAAAGTTTATTTATATTGCGTTATTTAATCAAACGTTAGGTTATCTTCTGTCAAATATCAATATATATTGATAATGATCTGTAACTCTCGGAATTTTACAAAAATGAACATTACATCAACCTTACAATCATGTAAGACCGAATGAAAAAAAAAACGAACATATAATGGGCCGAGTACATAATGTAGAATACCTTCGAGTAGACTCAACAACGTCAGCATCTTTTTTGATTAAACCGTCCACGCACGTGACCCGCTTTCTATAAAATGGTTGACGTATTAATGCTTTGTACCTAGTTCCCGTTAATATTTTTAAACAGTTAACTTTAATTCTGTATTATTTTTTTTTAATTAAGCGGAAAGAACGTCAATTTCTTTACATAAATGTACACATGCGTGGAAATATATACAAATAACAACATATTGAACAGACTTTGCATGAATTTGTCTGATTTGGCGGTGCTTAAAAGGACGGTGTTGCGAATGACTCTTCGGCTCAACAACAGAGAAAGTGGACGATTTATATATTATCAATTACTGAATAAAAGCCATATCTCCAAATATATATTTAATGGGTATATTTGAGGACATTGGAGCGTATTTGAGTAAATAGATGTGCAGTACAGGTCTACATGTTTAGCGGATTATATAAGTATCATAGTGTATTGAACTCGAATAAAAGCCAAAGACTACTTCTTAAATATTATTTATTTCAATGCAGGAAGGCAAGACTGAAAGCTGGCTGATTTTTTAAGATTGAATTTCTGCGATTAGTGGTCTAAACCGAAATAATTTAGGATATATCAATCAGTTATTTTTGTACCATGTGTAAGACACGCTTTTAAGTGTGAAGTCTTTGTTGGATGTAGGGTTTGTCAACATATTCAAGATAAAGATGCATTCTCCTAAATCTAAAAAAGTATTCTCTCTCTCTCTCTCTCTCTCTCTCTCTCTCTCTCTCTCTCTCTCTCTCTCTCTCTCTCTCTCTCTCTCTCTCATACTTGTCATCACCCCTCAACCATCTCTAGCAGACATGTAAATACGTGAGCCAAGTCGGCTGCTCATTTGAAGCTCAAGTTACGCATTTGATCTCCAATGCTAGTTTAACTGTGACAGGCAGTCACCAACAAGTCAACCCATTTCCAAGCCTAACTCAACGTAAATCTAAACCACAAAGTGAAAAAACAGATTTCACTTACGTGTGAACTGAAAAATGCTAGAAGTGTGGTAATTTTACCTAAAATATTAGGTGTCAAAATACGAAACTATCCAATGAGACCTTAAATTCGTCAGGGACATTCTACCAGGCATATAAAAACTATCGCGGATCATTTTCATTAGCTTGAGAATATTATTACACGAAGTCATCCTTTCGTAAGAGCTCTAATAGGGACAAATGGAAACACGCCACGCATTTTACTGTATAACGATGAACAACTGATTGGCATAAAAGAATATGTGCTGCAATGGACAGGCTGTTTCAGGAGTTGATCAAACATTTAACCTCTGTGACATGTATGTAACTGTGATTACTTATAAACAACTTTCTGTAATTAGAAAACAGGACAATCACTATTTTTATAGGACCGGTCTTCATGCACAACAACAGCGACATTGAGAGTTACTGCCACTTTTTTTTACAATCATTTGAAGATGAAATTAGTAGACATAAATTTGACTAAACTTGTGATTGGAACCGATGATGAAGCGGCAATGGTCAAAGCCATAACGATTCCGTAATTACAGATTCGACTCATGTCTTATATACCAGACACCTTCGCGAATACACAACAACCTGACTTAAAGGACCGAAATCTTACTTTGGACAAAATATATGGGTTTGGAGGAATTATGGACGCTGATGACACAATTTGTTTCGAAGAAAAATGTGTTAACTTGGGAGTCTTTCCGTCGGGAAGTTTCCTCATCATTTTGTATACTATTTTCACTCAAGACTGAAAAATCAATGACATAATTTGTATCTCATTAAAAAACATTTGATATTTCGAAGACGGACTAAGTGACCCAACAACGAGAAAAACTACGCGAAATTCAGGCCTTTCATTCTTACAGACAGCAAATACATGACATCATCAGACGGACAGTCAGAAATCGTGCCTCCGAGAAAACGTGGAAAGAAACCAGGTGGACAAAGAAAACAGAAAATAAACGAACGTACACATACAAAACAAAAGACTAAGACAAGCAAATATCATACAAAAGACTAAGACAAGCAAATATCATACAAAAGACTAAGACAAACAAATATCATACAAAAGACTAAGACAAGCAAATATCATACAAAAGACTAAGACAAGCAAATATCATACAAAAGACTAAGACAAACAAATATCATACAAAAGACTAAGACAAGCAAATATCATACAAAAAGACTAAGACAAGCAAATATCATACAAAAGACTAAGACAAGCAAATATCATACAAAAGACTAAGACAAGCAAATATCATACAAAAGACTAAGACAAGCAAATATCATACAAAAGACTAAGACAAGCAAATATCATACAAAAGACTAAGACAAGCAAATATCATACAAAAGACTAAGACAAGCAAATATCATACAAAAGACTAAGACAAGCAAATATCATACAAAAGACTAAGACAAGCAAATATCATACAAAAGACTAAGACAAGCAAATATCATACAAAAGACTAAGACAAGCAAATATCATACAAAAGACTAAGACAAGCAAATATCATACAAAAGACTAAGACAAGCAAATATCATACAAAAGACTAAGACAAACAAATATCATACAAAAGACTAAGACAAACAAATATCATACAAAAGACTAAGACAAGCAAATATCATACAAAAGACTAAGACAAGCAAATATCATACAAAAGACTAAGACAAGCAAATATCATACAAAAGACTAAGACAAGCAAATATCATACAAAAGACTAAGACAAGCAAATATCATACTTTTAGCTATGGCACATGACAACCAACGCATTTCTTGTTGCATGATAATTTATTTGACACTATATCAAAACTTATATGTAATATTAATGTGTTTTGAATCAGCCCGCTATTTTTAAATCGATATTCATAATCACATATGCGGCAAATCCATTGTTTGATTGCTATGAAACTATTATCTTTACACGCCCGCATTTCTTGTTCATATTTTTGTATAAAGTTCAAATTTCATATTAATATGACGTATATAATACTTTTATGGTAGGTTATGTGATGCTTTGTATATAAACAGGTATAAACTAGTAAATTTTCCTTTGGAATATATAGTATGGCAATGTGTTCATTACTTGGTATATATATATATATATATATATATATATATATATATATATATATATATATATATATATATATATATATATATATATATATATATATATATATATGATCATGTCTTGTTCATGCGGCGGTATGATGAGGACATGGACGTATCAGTTTCATTGATACAACTTGGGATGTGTTTATTTCTGTTGTTCATAATACTTAATCTTAATACACACACCGATGAAACGAATACAGATTAAAATGTGTTCCAAAATAATGTCTTTGTGTCTTAAACAAATTTCTGCAAATTTCCGACATTCAAATTCTTCCTCCAATAGTTTATGAAACAATGACCATATGCTTGAAAGCATTCATTAGCAAACCAGCTATGTACTGTGTACTACTAACTACTACATTTGTAGTATACACCAGTAACAGAAATCAATCTGGAGTACGTAACTATTCTAAATCGGGGATAATCATTTTGCGGGTGATCTAAGCTTCCTGCGAAAAGAATTTGCAGTCAAGCACAACAAAGATATTGGCATGTTTTCTGAATAATCATAAATATGATCAATTCATTTAACACAGTTGGATAATGGTAGTCCAAAGTGGTCTATGACTCAGACCAGGAAACAAATGCATATTGTCAAAAGAGAACTCTGAAATCGACAATTTAGTCTGCCTGTTTGCAATTAATGTCCGTGTTTAAAGTGTTAAACGAGAAATGAATGTCGTTTGTTTATGGAATAAGATCATTCTTCATAATCCTTTGCGCTTGTGACGGGTCTGTAGAAGAAGTCGCAACAGAAGTAAGAAGTATATCATCAGCATATCGTACCGCTTGTGAGTTGAAGACGTCTGCTTTATCGCTGACTGAAGACGTCTGCTTTATCACTGACTGAAGACGTCTGCTTTATCGCTGACTGAAGACGTCTGCTTTATCGCTGACTGAAGACGTCTGCTTTATCGCTGACTGAAGACGTCTGCTTTATCACTGACTGAAGACGTCTGCTTTATCGCTGACTGAAGACGTCTGCTTTATCACTGACATAAAAAACAATAGAGGAGGCTCTATCACAGTACTTTAACTCTTGATATTTAGATTATGCTTAATTTCCGTGAATAATATCTCCAGGTGTCAATAATAACAGTTCCTATACGCCTTTCTTACCTTTAAATTATCGTCTTACGCACAAATTAATACAATAATTATCCCAACCCCAGAGATATAAAAAAAGAAGAAGAAGAAAGAAACACTATTTAGAGCCGCAAGAAATACCTGTATGCATGTATGTCTCTATGTATGTATGTATGTATGTATGTATGTATGTATGTCTGTATGTATGTATGTATGTCGTGTCTTATGCACCAGATACCTTCGCGAAAACGCAACGCGCAGACTTGAAGACGATGATGTTGACTAAAAGGACCGAAATCTTGTTTTGGACAAATGATTCGTATCTGTAGGATATTTCGACACTCATAATACAATTTGCCTTGAAGAGAAATATAATAATTTTGAGACTTTCTTTCGTGAAGTTTCTTAATTTTTTTGACTATTTTCAGTCACAATTCAGAAAACAGTTGCTGACCAAGGTAAACGGACCAACACAACTGGATTTTACCGATGGACCATCAACAATTTTATTTTTAAGTCTGTTTTTGGTATATCAACATCGATATTCTGTCGTCGCGTATCTATTGGTCGATAACACAGCGGTACAGGCATTTCGGAAAATTTATCTCGATGTAACTGAAGTAATTTTTGCTGAAGTACATCATGAACTATATTTCTATTTGCCATTATCAAATCGTTTGGTCTCCATGCATCCAAAACTCATTAATAGAAGTTTCTGAAAGTATTTCACGCATTATTTCGCACTGATTTTATTCGACTGTAATCTAATTAATTTCTTAAACTCAATTCATCTTGGATCAAGCGCCCTACGATCATGTATTATCTTCTCATAATAATCTACAAACTTTTTTAAAGCTATTCATGCGGATACAATCCAACCAACGGTGGTGGTTGATTGTGATCACCACACATTATCACGGCTGTATTCTTTAACAATAACCAATCAAGAAACATTTTTAACACATCTAAGGAAACGGTGTTTATTTCATCGCAAATTAATATTTTAGGTATATATTTCTCATCCATTCTTTCAAGAGTCCATTTATCACTCTTGTACCGAAAGAAGCTGTGTTAAGTACATGAGTTTACACCTCTTTCTTCCATTTCTCTCGCAAGTCAGAGTGTAGGTGTTAACACGACTAATTCCAAACTCTGAAATTATAAAATGGAGTTCAGCATAATCTATAATTAATCTTGTATAATTGCGTTTGTGATATCATGATCCACTTTGAGTAAATTTACAAATTATTGTTCTGCAAAGATCCTTCGCGATATTTTAGAGTATATTATTAAAAAATTCAGTAAATTCGTTTTCCCTGAGACGAGTACAATTTTCTTTGATCTCGCTGATGACCGCAACGACGTCAGGTTCCTCTGGTTATGGTAACCAATCTTCAATCTGACATAATTGATTTCACTAACCGACAATAATACCAACATTTAACAATCAAGCATATATCATAATAAAACTATTGGAGCCCATTTTTTCTCCGAAAGTGTCTAACAAACTAGACATTACAAATCGGGTGCAAATTCACAGCAAATTCAATTGACTCATTACAGGCAAATCCGGTCATGTCAAAGTCAGGTAAAAGTCCATTTATCGATGTTCTGGTCATCTCGTGTATGGGATGTCCAAACCGCGCAAAATACCTGGAAAACTCTCACAATCCAAGAAAACTTCAGAGATAACACGCTGTCATATCCACGGATACAACGTCGTTGTAATCATATTAAAGTTTCCACAACACACCATACCCATATTTGATACAACTAAGTCTAAAATCTTCAATTAATTTCAACCTTATTGGCTTTAACTAATTTGTTTCTCTGGCAAAGTGAGCAGCAACTGACGGAACAGTAAAACAATTATTCAGTAAATTGTTCAGTATTATCAGTTTAAAATTTCCCGACAAGATTTTTTCATTGCTTTATAGATAGATTCTTGACGGTACATTTCGCCTTTGGGTTTTACAAATTGATATTGTTCGTCACTTCGAAATAACCATACTGATACAGGATCTTGTTTACTTATTTTCACGAAGAAATAAAATTATCATCGTTATAAAATCATACGGTTCGATATCGTGAAAATATTGTTACTGCGCAAGTCCACGCACGCGCTTTATGATCAATGATATTTATTGGAGTTCCTCCGCGTCTACAATGTTTCGAATCGTTTAAAATTTATCCTGTTATAGTTTTTATATTATTGTAAATTTTAGTGTTTTTCCTAACTTAGATACATCATTAATTGTAGCTCCGGCATCCTTGACTAATTCAGCCCACTCGTTATTTTATTTTTTTTACGTCTTATATCCGTTAACCATTTTCACGATTTGCATTTGTAAAATGCTCCATTACTCTTTCAACTAGACAATTTTTTTGGGGGAAAATTTCATTGGTGCTAAATCATCAATCGGGTTTAGTGGATATATATCTTAAATAACCACGGTTACAGGATATGATCGTATATAATACGGTTTGTCAATACCAGTCAATATTCCTGGTTTGGAATTTTTACTCATTGTAGAAATTTGTTTCCTTAGCAAGGACAGGGTCACGTTTATCGCGGATACTCCAAGTAGTATTTATTGTCTTGGACTTGCACAATAAACTTTACTTTGAAAATATAGTTTCGATTGTCGATATAATTAATTATCATTGCCGCTCGTTTGTCATGCGTTGTAGCACCGACAACACTGGTTAGTAATCCACAATACTCAACCGAGAGCTCCATAATCTTTATTTGTATTTGCAAATACTAGCGAATTATTCGTATGTAGACCCTCGAATGATTTTGACCTGATATTTGGCCAACTGTAGTATACCCGTAATTGAGCAAGCGTAATTTCCTTTGATGGAAATTCAGTTGTAAAGTTTACGCTAAATTCAGGGTTAGTGGAACTTATTAATATCATTGTTGTTTTTGGTGGAGTTGTATTAACTACGATCTGTTGCAGTAGTTCTTGCGACACTAATATTATTATTGTTATTTTATCAATCGGACGTAGTCGTTGCTTCGTCGTAAATCTTGATCATCGTTGTGAACTCGCTATCCGATATTATCACGTCGTTATGACCCTATGATATCAGCGAGGATAATTTGGAATATGCTCAAGCTACTGTATCTAACTTTATCATATCCTCTTGTAGATTATTTTTCTACATGTAGATATTTTTTGTGTGCAATTATATTGAGAACACAAGTAATTTTTGTTGCAGCTGAAACAAATTGTGACAACTGCAGGCGATATCATTGTTATTGTTGATAGCAATACACCTGTACGTTCCAGCAATAACAGCTGACACCAAATGCAAAAATATGTCAATGACAATTACACGATGTGCTGAACACTTTGACAGTGATGAAACCATCAGTCGTCTCCCCCATTACAAATGAACAAAGCACTGGATGACTCTCCCACCTTGCTGAAGACACAGACAGAGACACGTCTGCTCTCCAGTGGCAAAGCACCTGGTTCAGACTCCATCCCAGACGAAGGTGGCACATCTCTGATAGAAAGGCTCCACCAACTGTTTTTACTGATGTCTTAACAAGAGACGATCCCCCAGGAATTCACTTGTATAAGGGCAAAGGGAACCGTTAGGCCTGCTGTTACCACCGGGGTATATTCTTACTCTCAATTGCATAAAAGATACTCGCCAGAATCCTACTGAACCACCTAACTACACCCTTTGACCAGGGACTACTACGAGAAAGCCGGTGAGGATTCCGAAAAGAACGTGGGACCATCGACATAGTGTTGCTGCGAGGCAGCAACAAGAGAAATGTCAAGAGCAAAACACCTACCTTTTCTCCATTTATGTCGACTTGACAAAGGTCTTTGATACTGCCAGCACAGAAGGCTTGTGGAAGGCAACGACCAAGTACGGATATCCAAGAAAATGTATATTCATGGTGTAGCATTTCGACGATGGCATGCAGGCACGAGTCCAGGATAATAAAGAGACATCTGAGCCATTCCCAGTAACAAATGACATCAAGCAGGGAGGTGTTCTGGCACAGATACTGTTCAGTCTCTTGTTCTCCGCCATGCTGACTAATGCTTTCAGAGACGAAGAGGTTGGAGTCGGCATCAGGTACCGAACAGATGGAAAATTATTCAATCCCAAAAACGAAAACCAAGGTCATAACAGGTACCATCTGTTTTTTTTTTTGTTTTTTTTTTTGATGATGACTGCGCCCTCAATGCTGACGCACAAGTCGATCTGTAATGAAGCGCTGACATGTTTTTCAGCTGAACTAGCTTTGGTCTAACCATCAGTACCAAAAAGATTGAAGTCCGGCATCAGCCGGCCAATGGAAAGCCCTATGTTGAACCCAACATCACTGTCAACGGCAAAACACTCAACGTAGTGCACCGCTTCACCTATCTTGACAGCACACTGTCACAGAGCAGCACTATAGATTGGGCATCAGCATCCAGACCAAACTATAAGTCTTCAGGACAGGTGTACTCCACCACACTACTTTATGCATGCGAAACGTGGACGGTATACAAGCGTCACGGCAGGAAGCTGAACCACTTTCACACCACAAGTCTCAGGAAAACCTCAACATCATGTGGCAGGTTAAGGTTCCAGACACTGAGATACTCACCAAAGTTGGTCTTCCCAGCATCCACACCATCCTGATCCAGTGCCAGCTACGCTGGGCGGGTCATGCTATTCTCATGTCAGACCACCGGCTGCCTAAGAGACTCGTTTTGTCGAGCAACAGCAAGGACAACGTATCCATGGAGGTCAGAAGAAACGCTTCAAAGACAATCTGAAAGCAGCATTGAAAGCATTCAACATAAGCCCTGATTCCTGGGAGCAAACAGCAAGCGATCGAGTCTCTTGGCATTCCTCTGCACTAAGACTCCAAGTAGTGCAAATCTATCAGGCATTCAGTGCAAGGATTGGCTTCATCAGCCAGAACCAGGACCTCCAACCCTCTGATGACTAGAGAGATCCTCGTCGAATCGAAGGATAAACACCACACATTACATTTTGAGGTTTTTAAAAAATAAAAGTAAATAATATCAGTACATAGAAATATGGGAACCAGGCTATTCGCAGAAATGACGTAATAAATGACTTACTTATCATGACGTCTACTGTAGTATTCGCTATGTACTTTTGATCACTTGCAGAAAGTCATGAGGTTGTTCCGATTGTTTTTGAACTCAATAAATGTCTGACAACCAGTCAAAGATTGGAAGGAAAATGGCGGGGGTTGACAAGAAAGGAGACGCAATTTCGTATTATGAAAATGGACAGGACTCTTTATCCAAAGGAGTTTCAACTAGCCAGAGAGAAATAACGAAGAAAGAAGGACAGGAAGTAATCGAAATGCCTGATATTGGGGATCGTTATATGGTTCAAAGAGCAGATAAATCATGGCGTAAGATATTTTGAATTTAAAATTGTGATTGATGACAACTACATTTTATTTTTCAAGTGAAACAGTTGTGTATCAGTTTCTCTGTTGTTTAGTCTGTAGCTAAAAGCAGGATAACTTAGCATTAAGGGAATATTTTTCATGAATCTGAAATCCAACAGGCTGGTTTTAGCAATTATCGTATTCGCTAATCTGTTTATTACCATCCGTCCTATAGACTATCGATTTTAAAAACGGAAAGTATCGGTGATATTTAACAAATGCACAGAACGTAGTCATTTCATTTCTTGATTTATAATATCTAACTTGACTATCGCCAAGGGGACCCTAACACTCTTGATTTAGTGGCATTTTAAAGCAAACAGCAGACGGACCGATGTAAACAAGCTTACTGTATTTTTCTAGTCTGTAGAATATTCCATTTTAGTAGAACCTGTGTCGTACGTGGCCTAAATTTACTTTATCTGGTTTAATATTTCTAAAATAATTGAACAAATAGAATTGGAACTCTGATTGACATGTGTTTAAAGAGATATTGCTTCAAAATTTATGGAATTATTGAGATTATGAAAAACAGCGAACTAAATCACATCTTTTAATTGAAAAGAATGTCCATGCAAATGTGGTGACTATGTTACAAAAGAAATGCCTGTTTGATTAAAAACGCCAAGTTGACATTATTTGGAACCTGGATGGTGGCATTCACGTTTGAACTTAATGAAGTTATGAAGTTTTGTGCACTTTTTTTTATATCCTTGAAGCCTTTTGTTTTTAAAAATTGGTAGTGAGGTACAAACAAATGCCATAATGTTACATAAATACCATAGTCCTACAATGTAATTCATTGACTCTTATGTTATGATGGGAACGATCAATGTCTTACTGCCTGTAGCCGTACAATGTAAGACATAGCACATTTTATTTTTGTTTTAGTGCTGTCTTACTACTCACACAACGGGCTTGTATAGGCTATATCATGTTCCAATGTTGGTTGATATTGGAATGAGTAGTCCAAGTTTCAGGAATATCTTACACTTTTGGCAGCCCATATCAACACTCTTTCATGAATTGATATGTGATTAGTATACAGTACTCTGCTGTGTTTTTCCTGGTGAAATCAAAATCTGACACATTTTCATGTTCTGTTGACATACAGTTCAATTTGGTGAAATTTGATGGTAGTCAAGGTATGCCGAAGTATGTTCAAACAGGTCGTGTGGAGGATATTTTTCTTGAACGAAATGAAATGTTGCTTACAGTTCCAATATGCATAATATATTTTTTATTCATTTAGTTAAAGAATAATATTTCAACTTAACCTGATTTTGGCATTCCCAGCTTTTATCGCTTTCCAGCCAACTGAAATGTAGGCCAACAAAACTTGAAGACAGGTTCATATCTTTAGTGCGAATTGAATTTCTTAGAGAAAAAACATCTGAGTAAGTAAAGTCTTGACTAAAACATTATGACTTTACTTTGTAGAAAAGCATTGTTATTTTAGTTGCCAGTTGTGTGAGATATTCCTGAAAATTTGACTTTTGTTATGATGTTAGTTGACATCAAAACACGCTACACAGTGCAGTTAGTTAGCAGTTAGTTAGTTAGTTAGCAGAGATCTCAGAAATGCTTAATTAACATATTTGGATGCAAATTTTTGATCTGGGATGCAAGAGTCCCACATACGCACATTTTTTTGGGGGGTGGGAGGGCTTTATTGGCTTTTTTCTTTTGCAAACAAGAGAGTTTCGTGGCACAGTAAACATGTTCTAATCACTATGTAAAATGAGGCAATGCTTTTATTATTGAAATCTAAAATTAACTGGTTGTCAAAATTTTTGATCTTTGGAGATCAAAAAGTTTCTCAAAAAAGGAGAATTTGCTAAAATTTAAGAAATGGAAACATTTTTCAAATAATACTTTAATGAAAAAAAGTATTAAAAAATTTGTACAAGTAAAAAAAGAATTACATTTAAAATTCCTATGGATGGTATTTTTGAGTAAATTGTATGTGATCATGCATTATCATTCACATAAATTTGATTTGGCAAAAATATACCGGTAAGCACAGTCTGGGTGAATAAAAAATATGAAATGCATTTTATTATACATTGTTTCATTTTTGCTGATATGTTTTCCTAAAAACTGAGTAGCAAATAAAAATTTGAGACTATACTTAACAACAGTTGCCAAGATGGTGAAAGGTTAGGTCACATTTATAGGATGGCGCTGAAATAAGTTAAAGTAGCAGTCCAAAAGTTTTTATCTCGCACGCAGGTCATCAGTCCTATTAAAATTACGTCTCTGGCATTTGAAAAGCTGTGAATTTTCTATATTCTAAGCTGATTTTGGTAAAAAAAATTGATATAAATTTGTAGTATAACATTTTCAAGCCATGAGAATGACATCACAAAGTATTGGTACTACTTCCGTCATACTAGCAATTGCATCTTCTGGTTTTGATTACGTGTCTGACCCACTTAATTCATAACTCAAAATATCATGCAAAGCGCATCTGCTGAAATTTTTAAAAATTTGATAGAAAACCAATAATTCCATGCAAGACATTATGACACCATAACACAGGGTATGTGCAAAAAAAGACCTGTTTTGGTCTCTGGGCCTAATGTCAATTTTCAAAAGCATATTAGAGTTATCCCCTTCTTGTTTGAGCATATATATCTTATATTTTAGGACTAAACAAATGTTCAACAGAAGCTTGACATTAGATAATGTTTACATTTTTGAGAATTGTACATACTGTATAACAATGACTTGGATGTATATATTTATTAATTATACAATTCATACTTTGCAGGTCAAGAGCCAGTTCTTACTGTGTACGATTTATCACTTGGGCTAATATCTTATCAACAGATTTGAACTTTTACTTTTTATGCATACTTTTAGAAGATCATTTTATGAGGTACTTTCCAAAGTATGCATAATACGTAAAAGTTTATAAAGACATATTAGCCCTGTAGCGACAATTGTTAAGTGTCAAGAATGACCTCCACCAGTATGTAATTATTACTTATGTCTTCCTTTTGTGAAAACCATCTCTCTCATATGACCACTTTCCCATTGCAGAAGGGGTGGCAGCATAAGAGGGGAACAACTGTAGTTGCATATCAGAAACAAAGAAAGTAACTTATGTAAAAAAAACATAACTAGAGAAATATATATATATATATATATATATATTGTGTGCAGCATTTTAGAAAATGGCCAAATAAAAATCAGGCCAATTAATTATCTTGCTTTTTTCCAGATGCTGCTGAAATCATTCAGACACGAACAAATGAACAGGACAAACCAGAGTTCTATGTACATTATGATGGCTGTAAGTATTAAACATTATCATTTAATAATCAGTAGCAGATGGCCTCCTATATACCCAGTGATAAAAAATGCTTAAATCACTATTTTTAGTTCAATTGGCCAAATCAGTCATACATTGTCCATTTCTCCCCCCCCCCCCAAACACACTTCATTTTACATGTATGGTTATAGAATGTCCAGTGTATGATCATGCATGTTTAAACAGGCAGCTAATTGAGGCAGCCTATTTGTCCAAGTATGCCTTTGAGAGGCAGCTTTTATGCCCAGGGATGCCTCTTGTGATGATATTACAGCAGAGGTCTTTGGAGTTTTCAATGCATCAACCATTTAAATTTTTTGATGGATTGTACCGTCTTTGTTGCCTTTTTTAAATTTTATGTACCTTTCTTGGGAATGTAGCTAATGTGCCATTAAAACATTATGGTTTACTTACATATTCCTGCTTTTTTTTAATCCATGAACATTTGATGTTGTTAATGTCTACTTTAAAAAAAAACACTGAAGCGATTCCAACAGGGTTTTGCAAGGGGAATTCTGCAATTTAATTTGTGTAAAATTATGCTAATCCATCATCCAGTATTGCTAATGCTACTCAACACAGAGGGGGTCCCTGAGTGGCCGAGTGGTCTAAAGTGCTCTCCATTACAGATCACTACCATTTCACCTCTGTCTGCATGGGTTTGAGTCTTGGATTCGGCCATTGTGGCTATGTGAGAAAGCTTGCTAGTAGCTTCTCGTGGGTCGGTGGTTCTTTCCAGGGGTTTCCTGGGTTCTTCCTCTACCATTAATACTGGCCACCATGTATAGCCTATTGTGTGCTGAAAAATGGCATTAAACCCTACAACAACAATTCAACACAGATAGACCTGAACAGAATTAGACTACATTTGAATGAAAGCATCCTGTTATCAGGGTCTTCAATTTTATACAAATGATACTGTCTTGCCAACACAAGCAATGTAGTCAGTGTATTGGAGGGATTTGAATGTTCATTTAGAGACAATGCGATATAACATTGTAGTTGGTAAACAGAGCAGGTGTCTAGATCTAGTTGACCACTGGAACCTTTTCATCTAGCATCTACCTGTTGTGAATTGACTACATACAGTCACATTTGTATAATGGGGGTCATCACAGCTCATGCATTAATGAGAATATTGCAGTCTAAGCTGATTTTGTTTCTGTTCATTGGCATTATGCCTTGTATATACTATTTTATAAGTTGAGTCAAGCTGCAAACAGCAACAATCCTGATGTGCTATAGCATAATGTGCCTCGAGATCAAGGTTTAAGCTGTTGGTTCTGCTGATTACTTGTAACAACCTGCATAGACCCAGATTTTGCTGGCACATTATGTGGCAGCAGATATGAATCTGTTCAGTTTGCAATTAGACTTGTTATGTGAGTGTATAGTCGTAGATTGATTATTAATCATCCACAAATTGCTTTCTTGCCTCAGTCAACCGTCGACTGGATGAATGGGTTGAGATTGATCGGTTTGACTTGGGAAGTAAACATGAAGACACCAGCAGCAAGATGAAGGATGTCTCCATTCTGATGACAGATCTGAGTGATGGCACAGATAGGAAAATCACCAGAAATCAGAAAAGAAAGCATGATGAGATCAACCATGTACAAAAGGTACTTATACATAGCTGCCAGCCCTCATGATTTTGCAGTAAATTTCACGACTTTTTCAGCGATTCATGAATTCACGCTGCATGCGGAAAATTCACGAATTTTCCAACTGAAAATTATTACAGATATTTAATTAAATAACAGATTTCCTGTTTAGCACTAGTCGTGATGTTGGCAGTTGCTGAAATGGTCCGTTACTACTGGTTGTGGTATTTGTGAACTAAAGCTGATGGTACTGTTAGTAGGTATAGGACTGACAGGGGAAATAACTGTTTCTGGGTTCCCGTTTTCTGATGCCGCTTTGGTTCCAAAACAGTGGTCTGCTGTTACGGCATATTTTGAGATAAATTTGGATTGTTTGAATGTAAAATCATTGGAACCCAACAGAATACATATCCGGATACTTGTTTATGGTATTATGCGGCCCATGGAAGAAAAATTATGTATTTTTGCGAAGCGTTGAAAATTTTAAAAGTTTTATTTTCATACATTAAGAGGAGGTAATGCTAATAAACACGGTAGGTCTTAAGCTTCGAACAATTTGGAATATATCCATGTATATTTCATATTTCTTAGTAACCTCTTTTTACCGTACGAAGTCTAAATTCAGGAGTCCTATCTGGTCGTTTCAGCCATATCTGCAATGACCCATGCATAGGCCAAATTATCCCTCAAATATTTAGCGCATTGACCCCATTGTTGTTCAACGGCGTTAGTGTACAAAACTCGATTTAATAACTTCTACAAGTTATTTCATATATAAATATATATATATTGATTTTCATTCAGATAAGCAAAAAAAGTGTTTATGTCTTCTCTTCAAATTATGTATCAAACTTGATTAAATGAATGGTGTCATGGCAAGATTATATCTGTATGAATTTAGTCCTAGAAAGCTCTATTCAAAATAATGAGTACACAGATTCCTCAGCATGCTGACGACATGTGTGATTTGGTATAGCTTTCATTGTTTGTCCTAATTAAAACACGATCCAGAATTGTAGACTTTGTTCATTTTCATGAAATTAAGTAGGACCATGTTTTTTTTTAAAACTGACAAAATTGCATTTTGAGAGTTGTCCACCCCCACCCCCCACTCCTTTCATGTCACAGAAGTACGCCACGCTGCATCACAGAGACAGTTGAGACAGAATTTTTATCATTCTTGGATGCACCTCCATTGAAATATAGCTTGATTTACTTGCAAAAACTGGTATTTAAATTTTCATGTCCTATACCTACTGTTAGCACGTTAGCAAGCATTTTAGCATATATAACAATAATTGTACAAATACTTTTAAGAGAAACTGGGGCCGAACCGGAATTTTGTTTTAGCGCATGCGTCGCCAACACTGATTTGAATTTCCATTTGACAGCTTATCTTGAAAATGTCTTCACCACCAAAGAAAAGTAAAATATAGTCCAAATTTCCTCTGACCCTTGTTACCCCATTTTTACTATGGCAATTTGTTTATTGTCCATATCATGTAACTATATGACCTCATTGACATGTAGATTGCGAGATTGTAGTCATGTGACTCAGACTGAAAATAGCCAGATCCGGGTCAAATTTCAGCAATGACTTACTTTTGTCTCTCCTGTCAGCAGATTAAAGACATGACAAATGCTATAGTGACTGTTCTTGAGAAAATAAATTTTATTCCTGTCGATTTCATGCAGGTATATCTTAATGAAAGGTCGTTCAAGTTTGCTGGGTCAGCTAGTAAGAGGCTACCCCATGCTGACACCAAATGGTGTCGGCGAATTCCAACTTTTCGGTAAGGGATGCTGACCCTACACCCCAACATAAATGTCCAAATATAAAAAATGGTGTAGCAAGGGTCAGAAGAAACTCTGAATAGTAAAAGGAAATATATGGCACAAAAAGTGAAGTTTAGCTTGCAATATACCAAACATTTGCTGTGCATTCATTTGTTCCAACAAATATTTGCAGACTCTATGTTCACTTCACGAATTGCAAGCCTGGGTGGTTGGTAGCTATGGTTATATACACCTCTCTTTTGATAGCTCACGCACAACAGGTTCCACAAACATTGGCCACACTAGAAGCAAGAGTGTGGGTTACAGAGGGACTGCTAAATATTGAAAGAAATCCACTTAGACATTGAGAAAACAACAGGGGAGTTAGAAAACTGGGCTGTTTAGTGACTGAATCCTCGTTTTACAATCACATTGATAATAACTGTTAATAACATGTTTTTTCTAATCAAGTTGTACCTTTTACTTTATAAATAACATTTATTTTCAAAATCTCTAACATGTGATAGATCAATCAAACCGGTTTCAACATACATCATATGAGCATGAAAACATGCATTATCTCACTGCTTTTTGTTTTCTTGATTAGTCTGGTTCCCGGATTGGTCTAATAGTATAATGCCACGTTGGGGGTCAGAGTAGCAGGGAACTAGACTAATCGACAATACATCACCAAACAAGATTCCTTTAAAAGAAAAATCTAGTGAAATTTATTTATTGAGACTAGGGATGTTAAACGAAAATCGGAAATCCGATTATCGGTTTTGAAAACGATTATCGGGTTTTGTTTTTACAAAACGATAATCAAATTCAATATTTTTTACCATTTTTGTAGTGAAAATTTTTAAAAAATGCCAGAAAAAATTCATTCATGCATTTGTTTAGTGTTTACATTTTAAAAAAATATGGCCAGCAGATAAGAAGGTGTGTTTGTTTAAAATTTGTGAGCACTCCATGCAGCGTGTTTGTAAATGAATACATTTATTGTTGAAGGATGTAAATAGTTAGTCGACCGACTGGTCGCTGAGTTCTTTGATGCCCGAAATTGACAACAATAGACTGTTAATAGCTACAGTCTCTGTTGTTGAGGACTGGTCTCTTCTGGTTGTCTTTTCAAGTTTACAAATATGGCTGGTCGTATAAATAAATCTGATGTATGGGAAAACTTTGAAAAAATTTCATCAAGCATGGCTCGCTGTAAACTATGTTCACAACAAATAAGTCGGAGCGGTGGTACTACTACTGGATTGCATGCACATTTGCGTAGCAAGCATCCCGGAATTGCGGCTCCTTCAAATGTTCAGCCGCGATTAACAACATTTATTGGAACACAAAGAAACTGTCCTGATAGTCATCAAGAAAAAGTTACTGCTGCTGTAGCTAAGTTTGTCGCTGAAAACATGCTACCAATTTCGATTGTTGAATCCAATTCCTTCCGTGATTTGATGGCTTTGGTGGAGTCACAATATCATCCTACATGCCGTTAGACGATGCGCGTCTATACGTTATGGTATGTAATGAATATCTTTTATTTGCAAGAGGCATTCACTAACTTGCATTATAAGAATATATTTCTTGTAATTACAATGTAGGACAAAAACCGATAATCGGTTTAAAATCAGATTTCTACAAACAATAATCGGTTTTGGAAAAACCCCAATATTAACATCCCTAATTGAGACAATCATCTAAGTCAATATTTTATTTTTGTATTGTTCAATTCGTCCAGTATTGATGTCGTGATTTAACTGGAAGTTATAGCAAAACTTCTTATCATCCTTGAGGGTTTATCTAAGTGCCAGTTGATTTTTGATCAGATTTACTGTGTGAACTTGTATTACCAAGATATCAGGTGAATTTGATTATAACATTGTTGCACAAATATTAATGAGGAGTTTCCAAGTTATAAATCTTGGTTGCTTTGGGAATTAGGGTTGGTTGGTAAGGGCAGACTCAAGTCATCCATGCTGACTGTACAGTAAAACCTGTCTTGAGAGACTTACCTGTTTTGGGAGACCAGAATCTCGTTGCACAGATGTATAGTGTTATGACCTGTTATGAAAGAACACCTGTCTTGAGAGACCATTATATTTTGGAATAAGGTGTGGTCTTTCAAGATAGGTTCTACTGTACTGATCATGTGCACTTACATTGCTAAGTAAGGTGTATGTTCCTTAAAGGTGAGGCTATGAACAGTTGCTGAGTTATGAATATTGGCCTTTGCTCCACAGGGGCAGGGAAGATTGTGGAGTGTATAAAATGACTTGACCTTTTGTTGAGAAACATGTAACTATATGCTCCAAGTTTTTCTTTCCCTCTTTAGTTTTATTACCTGTGAAGCAGGGGTCAGGTAAGACTTGAAATTTAGGGAAAGGTGACTTCTTTTGGACAGAATAAGGATACATACATGAGTATGAGGGTTGAACAGAAAGAAGTGGGAGCAAAGCTAAAGATGTGATATATATATATATATATATATATATATATATATATATATATATTCATTCTTGGATACAGTGTTTTCTCTTACAATGTACCACTTTAATACCCCGTGCCAAATTCCTAATTACTATGTATTCCGATGGTCTTGTTTTATTGATCCTTTGTTACCATGTTTAATAGGTTATAGTTTATCGATCCACCTGAGAAAATTATAACATATTTTTTTACCTGACACCAAAGCCAGATAAAATCAATGGTGGTTGTTTACATAAAAGAGGGTTTAACAGCAAAAGTATAGGGTGTAACAAAAGAGTGATAATCAAAGATCATTCAGTCTAACACACTGCCAGGTTACAGTTACATAATAATAACACCTCATTCATAATTGGTACTTTGGTGTCATAGTTTGATTCTTCAGTGCAATTAAAGTACAAAGAAATAATTTTTGTTGTTTTTTTGTGACTAAATTATTTAGAAGTGTCCTGTAGCAAATATTCTATACCTTTATGTTGAATAATTGAGTACAATATTAATTATATATCTCTTGTTTTCATTTTTAATCCTGAATGTTGTGAAAACAATTCTTTTTAGATTTAAAGCGGCAAATTAAAAATAAGAAATAAAACTAATAATGTGCTCCCTTCTAAAGATACCTTGCAAGCTTTTACAAAAAAGGCCGGGGCCCCGAGTGGTCTAAAGCGCTCTCCGTTATGGATCACTGCCATCTCACCTCTGTCTGCGTGGGTTCGAGTCTAAAATTCGGCTAATGTAGTTATTGAGAAAGCTTGCCAGTAGCTTCTCGTGGGTTGGTGGTTTTTTCCTGGGGTTTTCCGGGTTCTTCCTCCACCAATAATAATGTATAGCCTATCGTGTGCTGAAAAATGGCGTTAAACCCTACAACAACAACAACAACAACAACAAAGGTGCATGAAACAAATATTATGCATGGCATGAATTTTTGCCCACATATTGTGCTGCTGACAGTTTTAGCAGGGTTTAGTGGGCAAACATATCATTGCCTGTGACAAATGCTGCTGCTGATGTTTGCCATTTTACGGTGTGTACTTTTTGTCAGGTGATGAGGATGTTAATTTCTTGGATTATGGTAATTTTTATTGATTATCCCACCTGTGATACCAACCATTGAAATGTAAATTTGTTCCATGAAGATACTGCTTGTGAAATTTGGGATTGCAAGGAAGCAGCTGATTTGTTGATTAAAAAAAAACAGTTTTGAATAAAAGTTAATTTTATGATTCACTGGCTGGAACATGTACATATTTGTTGATACTTTCTTTGAATGATTGCACTTACTGCTTTAAAAAAATATAATGGCATGCATTTGTATAAATGTATGTTGTTTAAAAATATTTTAACATTCTAGTATAAATTGTTACTGCATGCATTCAAAGGTTATCAACATGTGCAGTTATATAAAGTTTGATGAAGACCTTCCCCCCCATGAATTTGATAACATTCTCAGCTAGAATGTTCTTAAAATTAAACTTGTATAGTTATTATTACTTGAAGCTTATTGTCTAGCTAGTACATGTCTAGTTATTGCCTAGGTTACATATGACAAGCTTTTTGTTGAGCCTAAACCTTGGCTAGACTTATAGAGGGTTATTATTACTTGAAGCTTATTGTCCTGCCTGTCTATAGCTGGATATGATAGACGTATGTTGCTTGAAGGTTATTGTGTAGCTTATACATAGCTAGTTTATTGTCAAAGATGTACATGGCTGAAAAGATTAGACATGAATTGGTTTTGTATGGGCTGTATGTGATTAGATTATTGCTCAGTCTATACATGATTAGCTTATTCTCTGTTCCATATGATACATGGCTAGTTTATTGTCTAGCTTATAATGGCTAGCCTGTACATGGCTGGAAATAATAGACATATATATTGCTTGTAACTTATTTTCTAGCTAATATAAGGTTTGAATATTGTCTATGCATGTCTAGGTTATTTGTCTAGCCGATAATGGCTAGATTCTTGGGTAATCTATCCATGTTGAGGCTGTTGTCTAATTGATAATGGCTAGCTTATTGTCTAGTCTATACATAGCTAGCTTGTTATTGTCTAGTCTATACATATCTAGCTTATTGTCTAGTCTGTACATAGCTAGCTTATTGTCTAGTCTGTACATAGCTAGCTTATTGTCTAGTCTGTACATAGCTAGCTTATTGTCTAGTCTATACATAGCTAGCTTATTGTCTAGTCTGTACATAGCTAGCTTATTGTCTAGTCTGTACATAGCTAGCTTATTGTCTAGTCTATACATAGCTAGCTTATTGTGTAGACTATACATATCTAGCTTATTGTCTAGTCTGTACATAGCTAGCTTATTGTCTAGTCTATACATAGCTAGCTTATTGTGTAGACTATACATATCTAGCTTATTGTCTAGTCTGTAAATAGCTAGCTTATTGTCTAGTCTGTACATAGCTAGCTTATTGTCTAGTCTGTACATAGCTAGCTTATTGTGTAGACTATACATATCTAGCTTATTGTCTAGTCTGTACATAGCTAGCTTATTGTCTAGTCTATACATAGCTAGCTTATTGTCTAGTCTATACATAGCTAGCTTATTGTGTAGACTATACATAGCTAGCTTATTGTCTAGTCTGTACATAGCTAGCTTATTGTCTAGTCTGTACATAGCTAGCTTATTGTGTAGACTATACATATCTAGCTTATTGTCTAGTCTGTACATAGCTAGCTTATTGTCTAGTCTATACATAGCTAGCTTATTGTCTAGTCTGTACATAGCTAGCTTATTGTCTAGTCTATACATATCTAGCTTATTGTCTAGTCTATACATAGCTAGCTTATTGTCTAGTCTGTACATAGCTAGCTTATTGTCTAGTCTATACATAGCTAGCTTATTGTGTAGACTATACATATCTAGCTTATTGTCTAGTCTGTACATAGCTAGCTTATTGTCTAGTCTGTACATAGCTAGCTTATTGTCTAGTCTATACATAGCTAGCTTATTGTCTAGTCTGTACATAGCTAGCTTATTGTCTAGTCTGTACATAGCTGGAAATAACAGGCATAGATATTGTGTGTAGCTTATGGCTAGCCTATACATATCATGTAATTGTGTAGTCTGTACATAGCTTATTGTCTAGTCTATACATATCATGTAATTGTGTAGTCTGTACATAGCTTATTGTTTAGTCTATACATATCATGTAATTGTGTAGTCTGTACATAGCTTATTGTCTAGTCTATACATATCATGTAATTGTGTAGTCTGTACATAGCTTATTGTCTAGTCTATACATATCATGTAATTGTGTAGTCTGTACATAGCTTATTGTTTAGTCTATACATATCATGTAATTGTGTAGTCTGTACATAGCTTATTGTCTAGTCTATACATATCATGTAATTGTGTAGTCTGTACATAGCTTATTGTCTAGTCTATACATATCATGTAATTGTGTAGTCTGTACATAGCTTATTGTCTAGTCTATACATATCATGTAATTGTGTAGTCTGTACATAGCTTATTGTCTAGTCTATACATATCATGTAATTGTGTAGTCTGTACATAGCTTATTGTCTAGTCTATACATATCATGTAATTGTGTAGTCTGTACATAGCTTATTGTTTAGTCTATACATATCATGTAATTGTGTAGTCTGTACATAGCTTATTGTCTAGTCTATACATATCATGTAATTGTGTAGTCTGTACATAGCTTATTGTTTAGTCTATACATATCATGTAATTGTGTAGTCTGTACATAGCTTATTGTCTAGTCTATACATATCATGTAATTGTGTAGTCTGTACATAGCTTATTGTCTAGTCTATACATATCATGTAATTGTGTAGTCTGTACAGGGCTAGAAATTAGCGGTAGTCCGCTAGTGCGAGGCTAGTAGATTTCCTGTCGGACTAGTAACTATCATAATGTTATTAGTCCGATGGGCTAGTAAGTTTTATTTATCAACAAGCAGTGTTTGTTTACTCGATGCCTTAGTAAAGACGTGACTTCAGCATATATTGTATAGAATATGATGATGAGAACACACATTTTCCAAGGTGAAACTAACACTATCTTTTGATGTTAATATTTTATAACAGTGTAGCCACTGCTTTGATCCTGCAGAACATCTGCTGAAGTCAAGACTTTATTAGGGAGAGGCCATTTAATTGGGGGGGGGGGGGTAAGTGTTTTGAAACTTGTTTCTTACTTGAAATAATTCGTGTCAGCTATATACTTCAACATCTCATATTTTGAAATGATGCACAATTCCTGCCTTATTAGACAGGCAAAATGTGGTATTTTATAGGTGTTCAGCCTCCAGAAAAAAAGGAAAAGTTGAATGAAAATGACATAAAAGAGAGGAATAATTCTTATGATAGGCAAAAACATAATCAGACATTTCAGAAGACATGGACAGGTGGAGGACGAGAAAGGACACATGGATCACTTTCTGGAATTGGATCAAGATTATCTTGAGAAACAAGAAATATTAATTGACTGAATGATGATTTGAAGTAGGATTTATATTTCTGTACCTTTGTATTTCATATAATTATGCCATTTATGAAACAAAATTGTTGGTAATCTCAATACAAGTGTGTGACATTGTTTTTTGGACAGGACTAGTAGATGTTTGGCAGGACTTCAAGCCCTGCTGTACATAGCTTGCTTATTATCAGCCTATACATAGCATGTTGTTGTGTAGTCTGTACATAGCTTGCTTATTATCAGCCTATACATAGCATGTTGTTGTGTAGTCTGTACATAGCTTGCTTATTATCAGCCTATACATAGCATGTTGTTGTGTAGTCTGTACATAGCTTGCTTATTATCAGCCTATACATAGCATGTTGTTGTGTAGTCTGTACATAGCTTGCTTATTATCAGCCTATACATAGCATGTTGTTGTGTAGTCTGTACATAGCTTGCTTATTATCAGCCTATACATAGCATGTTGTTGTGTAGTCTGTACATAGCTTGCTTATTATCAGCCTATACATAGCATGTTGTTGTGTAGTCTGTATATGACTAGCTTATTGTCAGCCGATGCATGGCAAGATTCATGTTCAGCTTATACATAGATATTACTAGTTATAATAGCAGTGGCACTGTAACAAAAATTCTGCGTTACTTTTGTTCAGGAGTAATAGAATCTATTCTAGAACTGAGAATTGATGGTTTGGCAAAATCCTACCCTCCCTTGGAAAATAGTGGGTTTATTTCTGAATATAGAAGGGATTGAAACATGATGCGTGATTTTAGTCCAGTTGCTTTTTTGCCACAAATTTTCAGACATTAGTGTTATCCTGCCATTGCATAGCCATCTGAACTCTGCCTTGGGCTAAATTTATGTATTTGTAAACATAAAATGTTTTAATCATTATTTTGGTTTTCATTTTTTTTTCTACAGACGTATGCAGAAATGGACCCGACCACAGCTGCTCTGGAGAAAGAACATGAAGCTGTAAGAACGTAGATTTATTTAATAAAATATCTGACAGTGGTATGATAAGTTTTGAAATTATATTCTTAGGATTGAATGTTATTGTTATGAGTCTATGCTCTTAAGAAAAGTAACAGAAGAAAGTGAAACTGAAAGACAACAAACTTTGTCAAATTTAAGAAATAATTTAATACCCTAGAATACTAAGTGAAAATGAAAACAAAAGAACTTATGGTATTGCTAATTATATCCCAAAATAATCCAAGAATGTCAGGCACAAGTCTAAATAATTGAAAGTCCTGAATAAAATTCAGTATTAGCCCGAAGAAATTCAAAAACTGAGGTCAATGACGTGTCTGTGGTAGCTATTAGTGTTGATGTGTCATCAGTCTTTTGTTGAATCACAGTAATATAATTCCAGGTTTGAAATTAGCATAAATTCCAGTGAATGTCTTTATCCAAGTATTTTATCAGAGCACTTTCAGGCCAGAGCCACAGCATAATGCAACTTGAAAGTGTTAGATGTTAAAGCAAAAATGTCTCAAGTCCTTACAGTTACAATACATACATACATGCATGCATGCATGCATGCATGCATGCATGCATGCATGCATACATACATGCATACATACATACATACATACATACATACATACATACATACATACATACATACATACATACATGTGTGTGTATATATATATATATATATATATATATATATATATATATATATATATATATATATATATATACACACACACACACACACACACACACTACTTGACCTCAGGTCACAATTACCATTTTCTTTATAAAAATATTTTCTAATGGAAAATACCTTCAAGAATGATCCTGGTGTTTATGAAACAATATGGGGCCTCTAGCATCTGAATGGTATATAGTGCTCACCAATCGGATCATTGCCATCTCACCTTTGTCTATGTGGGTTCAAGCTTCAGGCTTGGCTAATGTTGATATGTGAGAAAACTTGCCAGTAGCTTCTCGTGGGTCTGTGGTTCTTCCAAATGTTTTCCAGGTTTCTTCCTCCACTATTTCTAATGGCTGCCATGCATAGCCTATCTTGTGCTGAAAAATGTCATTAAATCCTGCAACAACAACAAAAATAACTTGGGTTATGTATAATTCACTTAGGCAACTCCAAAACATTGACCCAAATAAACAAGTTTCCTTCTTGTATTAGTAATGATCCTGATATCAAGCCCATACACAGAGAAGAGAATAATTTAGCTATGTATTAGTTGTTTACATAAAATGAAATTAAAAATAAGTCAATCAAGTCAAGCAAAAATGGACCTAACTTTAGACAAGGTCAAGTCCAGCATGCAATGTTACATCAGTGTTGTGATAATGAAACAAATTTTTTTTTAAAAGCTAACAAAGAAACAGTTTAATTAAATATACATAACATTATGCTTCAGCTTCGAAACATCTGTCATAACATTCTTAGAAAATATATTACTGTTTTCTTGCTCATCTCCAACATTTCAAGCCACTTCTTTAGCTTTTAGATAAGACATAGCAATTGAGAATATAAATTGTATATAAATATTTACTAGATAAAATCTGAGACACAGTTGAATATCAATGTCAGTAGCATCAATTTAAAAGGATTTTGTATATTAGACATGCTCTTACAATTCTTGAAATTTTATGTAATCTAAAAGAATTTAGTAACAATACGACTGAAAAATATGTTGAAGATTTTAAATTACATTTTTTTTTTTACACATTTAGATCACCAAAGTTAAGTACATTGACAAGATTCAGATTGGAAAATATGAGATTGACACATGGTATTTCTCCCCGTATCCTGAGGAATACGGCAAAGTATCCAAGCTGTGGGTTTGTGAATACTGCCTGAAGTATATGAGGCTAGAGAGGTCCTACAGATACCATCAGGTACTTAATTATACTTAATTATATCATTACTTTGCCTGAAATGTCTTATGATTAGTTATTTCTTTCTCGGGGTAATCCATAAAATTGGAAGTAGCCGGTAAAGATTTTAAGATAGTCGGGCTATGGGGGTCTGCAAAATGTAGCTGTTTGCTTTGGCAGATACAGGTGGACAAATTAACCAGTCTGCAGTCAGTCTGTTGGGATATGCTCTGCCATCTGCATGTTCCTGCATCTGTTTACACTTAAGTTAGTTTTACCTGAAACCTAAGGTCTTGATCAATGGGTGAATATTTATTGCAAGAGACTGCTTTGGGTTCCCTGACTTGTGTAGCTTTTGTGATATCCCTCATTAATTACCATCCTATTTTGTTGTGCTCAGTTTTGGATCCTAATAAGGTCCGACTTTAATCTTGTTGTGATAACTTCAATATTAGAACTAGGTGTGTACAAGGTTGCATTGTCTGCAAACAAAGCTGTATTTGTGGATTCATTATTTAATGATAGATCATTGATATAGATAAGGAAGAGGAGAGGGCCCAAAACTGAGCCTTGAGGGACTCCTGAATGAATAGTGCGGGTTTGAGAGCTAATATTGCCAATGCTTACTTGTTGAGACCTTTGGTTTAGGTATGATCTAAACCAGTTTAAAGATGGATTGTCATACCTGTAACAGTTCAACTTTTGCAGCAGAATTTCATGATCAACAAGATCAAAAGCTTTCTCCTTTGAATACGTTCCCCAATCACATTACTTTAGGGATATTAGCCTGCTACCTCGCGAATCCAGCCCTACCAAAAGACGAAAATTCGTCTTTCCTGTCTATGTCATATAGACAAAGGGCAATAACTCTTGCCCATTACCTCCCCTTGCCGTCCGTTAGGTGTCGCTTCTTTAGTTTTTTAGCTTCGCTTGTTGTGTGTAAACACGTACAATTAGACCTCCAATGAATCCAAGCCATCTTAGTGTAAATTCTGACCATCCGAAGTTAAATTTGGAATTACTGTGTTGGATAATCATTCCCCAACAGGTCGTATACATTATTTTACAATATTTTCCAATTTGAGTGACTTTGTCACCTTTTCTAGACTTCGGACCAGGTTGCAATGTGGTCAAAGCACGCTTATGGCGGTACTAGCATGTAATACATGTAGCACTCAATAATTTCGCTTATTCCGTATGTAACGTTTACGATATTAGCGACTAATAACGTGCTGCATTGATAATATGTGCTTTATTAATCTTCTTTGACGTTTCAGTAGACTTCAAAAAAGTCTTTGAACGACCAATTTGCGACTTTAATGGCGGACTTCGTGTTGTAGTCACGAGTTCACGCAACACTTAATCATTTCGCTTCCTACGTTAGTTACGGTTATGGAATAGCGACTTAATAGCGTACTGAATTGTTAATTTGTGCTTTGTTTATCTTCTTTTCCGTTTCAGTAGACTTCATCTCTGAACGACCAGTTGCGACTATTAATGGCGGAATTTCGTGTTGTAGTCACGAGTTCACGCGACACTAAATCATTTCGCTTCCTCCGTTAGTTACGGTTATGGTAATAGCGACTTAATAGCGTGTTAAATTGCTAAATGTGCTTTGTTTATCATCTTTTTCATTTCAGTAGACTTCGTCTTGAACGACCTATTGCAACACGCTCACGGCGATAACTAGTGTGGTCATTAAGAGTTAACATGGCACGGAATAATTTGACTACTCCGTTAATAACGGTTATAGTATTATCGAATTAATAATATGCTGAATTTTTAATTTGTGCTTTGGCGGAATTCATGTTGAAGTCATGAGTTCACGCGACACTAAATCATTTCACTTCCTCCGTTAGTTACGGTTATGGTAATAGCGACTTAATAGCGTGCTGAATTGCTAATTGTGCTTTGTTTATCATCTTTTTCGTTTCAGTAGACTTCGTCTTGAACGAACCATTGCAACACGCTCACGGCGATAACTAGTGTTGTCATTAAGAGTTAACATGGCACGGAATAATTTGACTACTCCGTTAATAACAGTTATAGTATTATCGAAATAATAATATGCTGAATTTTTTAATTTGTGCTTTGTTCTCTTCTTTTGTCGTTTCAGTAAACAAAGTCGACAACGAAGGCATGATGGGTGTTGGCAATGTGGAAATGGAGGAAATTATGTTGACATGGTTTAGGCTGCCCAGTGGGTGTAAATTTCACCGCAGATCCGTACATGGCTTTCGGGCCTGTAAGTCAGGACGCATGGAGTCTATGCTGGATCAATTGGATCCATTTTAATATGCACTTTCGCCGGCCTTCCAGCTGTCAGTCCAGCCGACACCGTCAGTTCAGCCGGCACTTCAGCAGGCAAACCGGCATTAACCGTCCATCCGGCACCGTCCGTTCAGCCCAAATGGCACCGGACGGCCAGCCGACCTTCCAGCTTGCATCAACAGGCACCGGCCGTTCAGCCCAAATGGCACCGGCCGGCCAGCCGACCTTCCAGCCTGCGTCGACAGGCACCGGCCGTCCATACGGCAACGACCGTTCAGCCCAAATGGCACCGGTCGTCCAGCCGACCTTCCAGCCGGCATCAACCGGCACCGGCCGTCCATCCGGCAACGACCGTTCAGCCCAATTGGCACCGGTCGTCCAGCCGACCTTCCAGCCGGTATCAACCGGCACCGGCCGTCCATCCGGCAACGACCGTTCAGCCCAAATGGCACCGGTCGTCCAGCCAACCTTCCAGCCGGCATCAACCTGCACCGGCCGTCCATCCGGCAGCGACCGTTCAGCCCAAGTGGCACCGGTCGTCCAGCCGACCTTCCAGCCGGCATCAACCGGCACCGGCCGACCATCCGGCAACGACCGTTAAGCCCAAATGGCACCGGTCTTCCAGCCGGCATCAACCTGCACCGGCTGTACATCGGATTTACGGAGATTATAGTGATGTACCCGTCAGTCAATCTACACTACTGGTTACATATCACTACCATGAGAGAAATGTTATAGATGAATCTCCCTCCAATCAGACCATTCGAGAGGCAGGTGCCGGTCATAGCCGGACCTTCGCCGACATTCCGGCCGACCATATACCAGACAAATTAGTCGGTATTGCCGGTGTACACCTCCCGTCATGTCAAATACGTGACGGTGTGATTTTAAAACAAGGGAGAATTAGTGATATTATCAGAGGTGACGGAATTGAGTTATCTATGCCACTTGGTATGTGCTACCCAGATATGACAGCTTTTACCAGAACAGGTCTTTCAGGCCGACCATCCGCCAGTTCAATCAGCCGGCAGTGCCGGCCGTCCATATGTTCACGGCTTCTCCACAAGGGAGATTTAGTGAAAGTGTCAATTATGACAGAATAGCGTCATCTAAGTCACCTTGTATGCTGTACAGATATGCAAGCTGTACCAGAACCAACATTCCCTCTGAGCGAATGGTAGATGGGCGCGTAGTGCTGGACGCACTACATAAGCATTATGTAATTGTTATTACCTTACAGTCGGCAACATCCGGCACCGGGCGTCCATCCGGCAATGACCGTTCAGCCCATATGGCACCTGTCATCCAGCAGACCTTCCCGCCGGCACTAACCGGCACCGGGCGATCCGGCAATGACCATTCAGCCCATATGGCACCGGTCGTCCAGCCAAGCTTTCAGCCGACACTTGCCGACACTGACCGTTCATCCGGCTCCGGCCGTCCAGCCCAACAGGCACCGGTCGTCCAACCGTATGGAGATTTTAGTCTTATACCAGTCCATCCGACTATACCGCTGTACCAGCACGGGGACTTTTATCATACCGCAATCCGCACAAATCGGATTGACGAAGATTCTAATGATGTTTCCGTCTGTCAATCCGTACTACCGGTTACATATCACTACCATGACACAGATAGTTGGCGAGGAATCTCTCGATCCAACCCGACCATTCGAGCGGTCGGTGCCGGTCATAGCCGGCCCGTCGCAGTCATTCAGGCCAAACATATGCCAATCAATTAATTCGGCATTGTCGGCCGTCCATAGGCTAACAGCTCATCCACAAGGGAGAGTGAATGCCTTTATCAGAGATGATGGAATCGAGTCATCTATGCCACCTGGTATGCATTACCCCGATATGGATGCTTTACCAGAGCAAGATTATGTACATAGTGAGTGCGATGAGTCGCAGGCAAATCAGCGGTATGCAGATCCAACTATGGAACGGACTGAGTTCAGCTTCAAAGCCGCAGTGGAGGAAATTTATAAGGTGTTGGCCCCTTCAGAATGCCCTCCACCTCCTGCTGCCATTACCGACTATAAGGTTAGAGCGTCGGTCGATCTGGATGAGGGGGAAGAGACTCTATCTTTCCGCCTCCTTCCCCAGTCGACAAAATTAAGGAAATTAATGACCGTCTGTCGACACGCATAGGGGATCCAGGAATTGCTAAGGTTTTTCTTTTCTGAAAGCCAAGTACCAGCGTCGTTTTCAGGTCGATGGTACAAAACTCACTCCGGTGCGTTCAGTACTGAGGTCCCGGCTCTGGATAAAAATATGGCAGCAGTCCATATGTCTGCTCCATTGTCTTATAAAGTGGACTAAACGGTGTTCAATGCCAAGTCCAAGCTGGTTCGAAATGTAGTCGCTACGTCTTCACTGTTAGATCTAGCCTCCCTAGCCATTTTCAGGATCGCTGATAAATCTGGCAATGAACATGCTTGGGATTCGACGGCCCGGTTAGCTAGGGTTCTTAACAGGGCAGCTCACCATTCCATGGCCAATGCGCTGACTGCTTCTGCCAACCTAGACCTGATACGTCGTGACGCATGTATGAAGGGCACGTCGCTTAAACCCCATCATATGCTGGCTAGATATGACCGACGCACATTTCACGTCCCTATCCCACGAGTTGCGGACATTCTCCGTTGTGCTTGTCGGGACTAGGCTTATCAGTTCCATGTCATACCTTTTGGCCTAAATTTAAGCCCTTGGGCTAGTACCAAGGTTATGGATTACGTCGTCACCCTGTTCCGCTCGACTTCATCTATTGCGTCGGCAGTATATTTGGACGACATCCTCCAGTAACATCTGTCAAGTTCTACTCTGCTCAAAGGCAGAAACGATCTTATATCACTTTACGTCATATAGGCTTTCTCGTGAACTGGATAAAGTCTGATCTGTCCAATCCGGATTTTGGTCCATCTGGGTGTGGAGTTTCTCCCGATCTGAATCTGGTAAGGCTTCTTCGAGTTTGCGATCATCCAGATAATTGCACTCGTAGAGTCCGTTTCCGGCAGGATGCGCATTTTAGCGAGAGAGTTGCAGATCCTCGGATTATTCAA
The DNA here is from genome assembly GCA_029339505.1 of Unio delphinus. Classification (NCBI taxonomy): domain Eukaryota; kingdom Metazoa; phylum Mollusca; class Bivalvia; order Unionida; family Unionidae; genus Unio; species Unio delphinus. The sequence goes on along the minus strand of JAQISU010000004.1, from coordinate 8,226,872 downwards.
TGCGACAGCAGACTTGATCCCTCTCAGCCGTCCTTTTAGGCGCCCTTTACAAAGGACTTTGCTAGCGTAATTGCGCCATTTTCAAGTCCCTTCGATCCCAGAAAACAGTCATGCTCACGCCAGAGATACGATCATTCTTGAGTCAATGGCACAACCCCTGTAGGCTGTCCACAGGGATTACTCTGGAGATACCCCAAGGGGATAACGGTATGTTCCGCCACTAATACCTACGGTTGGGGTGCCCACCTGTTGCCGGACTTAGATACTGTCAGCGGCACGTGGGTGCCAGGGGCGAGCCCTTTCCACATCAACCTTTCAGAAATAACGGCTGTCATCAATGCCTTTCATTTCGGGCAGGATCAACTCTTATTACAAACTGCCCTCATTATGTCAGACAACATTGTGGTGGTGCCTTGCCTCAAAACAAGGGGACACCAATCACCAGACCTGTGCAATCTGAACTGGCAGTTTCTACATTGGTTCGACAATCTCCACCTCAATGTACAATTCAGACACACAGAATGGTCACTCCATCAATCGGACTTTCTTCCAATCGACACACTTTGGAGACGTCCGATGATTGATCTTTGCAACAAGGTGGAATAGCAAATTCTCCACCTTTCATCTCACAGGTTCCAGACCCAGAAGCTTGGGTCGTGGATGCTCAATCAATCACCTGGGAAGGGTTGTGGTCATTCTCCTACCCTCCCACGGTCTTGGTACTGGAATTAATCCAGAAGTTAAGGGGTCAGAATTGTCAGATGGTTCTGATTACCCTTCTCAGATGGAACAACTACTGGGTCTCCGATCTACTCAATCTAGGCGATAGATCTACCCAGGAAGATTACAGTCAGCACAAGTATTCACAAGCAACCGCGGCCAGGGGTGTTCCACCCCTGTCCGGACCGTCTTTTTGTTCAAGCTTGGCTCTTGTCCAGACAGCCTTGCAAGACAAACAATTTAAATCTTTGATTGCGGAGAGAATCTCGAGAGCAAGAAGGCCCTCTACTCTGAAGGTTTACGAGGGCAAGTGGCATGTTTTCAGAGACTGGTACCATATCATTCACATTGTTCCTCTGAGTGTCACAATCCCTCAACTGGCCAACTTTTCTCTGGCTTTTCAAGGAGAAACATCTGGCTCCAGTTATTCTCAAATGTTACCGCTCCATGATATCAGACACATTCCGCCATTCTGGTACATGTGCTATCAGCCATGACAAAGATTTGTCAGATCTTTTAGACATAAAAAAAAAAAAAAAAAAAAAAATTCAATCGACTTATATCCCTCACCCTGTTTCCAAATGGAATCTGTCCTGGGTTTTAACATGACTCAATTCAGACAGTATTGAGTCTTTAACCCACGATTAGTTAAAGCTACTATCATACAAATTGGGTTTCTTGATAGCCTTAGCTTCAGCATGCAGGGTGAGCGAGTTACATGTCCTTTCTAGTGACCCGAACTCTCTTCCGTTCCGATCAGAGGGTTTGATGGTCCTCTTGACGCAGCCAGGCTTCGTAGTCCAAAATAGATTACCATACATTGGCGATCAACGAGTCGTCATTAGCTCGCTTTCTTTATAGATAAGTCAGGATCAACAGCCATGTAAGATCCTGTTTGAGCACTCTAGCACCATTTCAATGCATAGAGGTGAGTCAGGTCACATACAAGCACCTCTTTTTTTTTTTTTCTGGTGATAGCTGGGATATGAGACATCACCATTCAAGCCCTTGCTTCATGGCTGTAGTGGGTTATACGCTCGGCGTACTCTGAGAATTCGCAAATCAGTCACCTTATAGAAGCTGTTGGCTGACATGCAGAGTCAACCTTCTACAGTTTTATCTTCAAGTTTGTACTCGCAGAGGCAAACATTGATTCTAGTAGGTCCGGTGTTGGGCAGCCCAGACGCCCACCAGACTCATGTACAACAATCAGCACAGCCTATTAGCTTCGCTGGATTCGCCAGATAAATTTTCGTAGGTAAGAAGATTTCAATATCTATCTTCTTAACCGTATAAAAGGGTCACATATCACGTGACCCTGGGCTGTGTTGCTGATTGAAAATTAGGAGACCGGGTTATCATTCACATGGGGAATCCAACCATCATTCCCTAGAGGATACCCGTGTGGAGGTCGGATGCTCCGCATTCCCTCCTCCTATTACTTATTCTCCTAAAGTAATGTGATTGGGGAACGTATTCAAAGGAGAAAGCAAATTTTGTAGTAAATTATGTTTCTCCGAGAATACTTACCCAATCACATTACTAAGAAACCCTCCCAACCACCCCGACATGCGAGCATCCTCGTGTTTTATATATCGCTCAGCTTAAAAACTAAAGAAGCGACACCTAACGGGCGGCAAGGGGAGGTAATGGGCAAGAGTTATTGCCCTTTGTCTATATGACATAGACAGGAAAGACGAATTTTCGTCTTTTGGTAGGGCTGGATTCGCGAGGTAGCAGGCTAATATCCCTAAAGTAATGTGATTGGGTAAGTATTCTCGGAGAAACATAATTTACTACAAAATTTGCTTTCTTGAAGTCAAGGAAAACAATCCCAGTCATGTGTCCATTTATCCAGTTCCTTCAGCCAAAGATCAATTAATTTGTCAAGTTCTGTTTGGCTTGAGTGTTACTTTCTAAATCTTGATTGCACTTTATGAAATAAAGATTATGTTTCAATTTGTTTAAAGACCTGAATGGCTACATGCTTTTCAAATAATTTTGACAATTCATGTAAGATTGATATTGGTCTGTAATTCCTTAGTTCTTCTTTTTCTCTTTTCTTAAAGATAGGTGTTACCTTTGCACATTTCAATACTTCTGGAAAATAATCACTTATTACTTATTATATTTAAGTTTACAATATGCGCTAGTTACTTTGTTATTACTGGTGCAGCAGTTTAATAAGTCGTGGACCAATGCCATTCAATCCAGAGGATTTATTAATATTCACCTTAATTAGCATATCAAAAACATTAGCTTCACTAACATTAGCTATTGAAAAATAATTATCATCAAGAATTTTAGCTTTTATAAATAATAAAAAAAACATCAAGTTCATTCTAGTCTGGTTTTAAATACTGTTACTGGAGATGCTTATGAAGAAATTGTTGAACATTGCCACAATGTCTTGTACAGATGTTGCTATATCCGCAATTTTGCTTAAGTCTAGGGGGAAGACAACTGTTGTACGGTGGGTTCAGCTCTTTTAGATGCTTCTACAATGTCTTGGTACTCTTACTTTCATCAATAGCTTGTTTATAGTAGTTCTCTTTTGCCTTATCTATCAAGTGCTTAGTTTTATTCCTCCCCTTTCTATAGCTTTTCATGTTTTTTTTTCTTGCAGAAATTATCTCTTGGGTGTCTAGGCTCACAGTGGTGGCAAATTCCAAATTTTCAAATATGCAGTTGTAATGAACACACATTTCAACCAAAATGTCCAGATATGAAAAGTGGGGTGGGAAACTCTGATTAGAAAATGGACTGCTATTCATTTTAAGCCAAATTTGTAATCCAAATTGTTGAATTTCAGAGCTGAAATGAGAAATGTTGTCCCTTGTATTATATTAAAAAATGATATGAGCCCCTGTCATAGCTGCCAACTGTCCCGTTTTTTCTGTATTTGTCCCGTATTTTGGACCTGAATACGGGTGTACGTTTTTTTTTGCAAAAAATGTTTTTTTTTTAATTAAAAAAATGATAATAAAATTGTTTGGAATTGTTAGTTTAGAACGCGCTCTCGGTTCTGTTTTGACAGAATATATCACATATATATATATATATATATATATATATATATATATATATATATATATATATATATATATATATATATACGAATACAGTTCTAGAATACGATTGGTTCATTCGAAATCGAGGCTACCACAGGCCTTTCGTTTTCCACCATATTGGATTTCGCAATAGTTACCACTGTTGCTGTATCTAGTATTCGTAATATTCAGCTTCTAATCATGATAAATTGGAAAGCAGAATATTCAGAATTTTCTCCAGGAGAAATAGGATACAACTGGAAGGATATTTGTGCCGTCTTGTATAGATTTGTGAAACCATTTAGTAAAGGAGAAAAATTGATGTTTTGTAAATTGTGTAACGTGATTTTGCCATTGGGCACTGAGGCGCCCATGAAATGCAAGAGGACGAAAAAGCTAATAAACATCTTCCTGATTCATCACACACAACTCGGCCTGAACTTACGACGTAGATAATTTGCAGAGAGAACCTTAATGTACATCGATCGAAATTTGATTTTTAAATTTCTTTTAGAAATAAACCTTCCTTTTCCAGTTACTAGTGTTGTTGGCGATTTATTTTGCAGAAGTTTTTCAGTCATTAAAATCGCAACAGATAATTCTTATGCTTGAACGAAAACATTTCTATAAGAAAATCTCAGAACTGAGATAATCAATGAAAGTTGGTACATTGGAATCAATGATTAAAAAAGAAACAAGGCGTGGAAAGGGCTCCTATAAATAGCTTGTGTTTGAGTGTGTTGCACTCTTGCACCTTTTGAATGGGCACAAATATGGAACATGGTGCCCATCCAGACGGTACAAATGTGCAAAGTTGCATCTTTGACATTAAATAATAATGTAAGGCACTGTCCAGCTTTATTGATGGTTGTATATGATGTAAATAGATACATATGCATTCAAATTTTAAAAATCAGTATTTGTTCCTGAAAATCAGTATTTTTGTCACAAGTAATCAGTATTTGTGTACTCGGGGGTCGGCAGCTATGCCCTGTATCAATACAGGTTTGGTGAACAGTTTAACCTATTTTAAGAAGACAAGTTGATTTTACAGAAAATTCAGTCTTTGTTTATACAACAGTATGTAATTTTGAAGGTTTTTTTTGTCCAAATTTAAATTAACCCTTTGACAATGTTTCTTAAATGATGGGTTTTTAACCAGATCATCTTAAGAAGATTAGGTTGTTTGAAAATTCCTGTTTGGGATTTTATTGGCACAGATAAATTCAAGGTTAAACTCTTTGTGTTACAAGACAAGATTATAATTATTTGCATTTATTGTTTTCATTTGTACTGTAATAGGAAATGTTTAAAAGGAAACAAAACATAATTTATTTTCATTATGTTATTCCCATTTAGCAACATAATGCAGCACAATAAATTTAAATTTTTTAAAATTCTGTACATTGAAATGACTTTACATGCCAGTTTATATGAATATAATCAACTTTGTTTCATCTGATACATTTTGTGGTTTTGTAAATGATCATTTTTTTTTTTACTTTGATGTTTTGGATGGTCATGAAAGAGAAACATTTTTAGATTTAGCTAATGCATATTTTATAATCTAAAATGTTAAATTCCATTTATTAATGTTCATATGTGAACCTTTAAAAAGTAATTTCATCCTGGACAAACCCTGGAAATGACCTGGAAATTGTATCTTTTGAAAGCGTAGGAACCATGCCATTAGTCATAGGAAACTGCATTGATATTAATTGTCTGAGATTTGAATTATGATTAGGTTTCTTATGCATCATTTCCATATGACTCATTAGTTTTTTGGTTTCATGTTAAGAAATTTGTTTTTATTTTATTCCTTACAAGAGTTTCCTTTTGGCTCAGAAACTCTATTCGACAATCTCGTTCTTCAAAATCAAACTTGATCATTTTTGGCTCTCCACCATCAAAATTAACAACCCATTTAACCTGATATTGACCAACCTACCCATGTCACTTGACATACCTAGTTTACAAAATTTTTGGGAAGACACCAAATGTACACTCTGTACTAGACAAAAATTAGAATGTTAGGATGATTAGGAAAAAATATAACTTGAAAGATTGACTCAATTGCACAGGTGGCTTACACAATATCGGTATAGGGTGTCCACTAGCAACAACTGGACTCGATTTGATAAAGCTAGGGCGTGCCAGTTCACAGATCCTTTTCCTTGGCCAGACATCAACACCAGCAAAAGACTAGACGTGAAAACCATTTTTCACTAGTCATCATATGGTGCCATTGCACCTCTAGCACTGCAGCTTCTGATAGGCTGATAGGGTTGATTGCGTGGCTGTTCTATTCCCACTCCCCTAGGTCTCTCATGTCGATAGCCCCTTCTAGGGGCGCGACATGACGACCAAATTAAATAGCATACTTTGTATGCATAAATACCTGTTTGGATGTGGCACCATTCCTTCCCCACGGGAAAATCTTAATCACTATCATACTAATTGGTAGTGTAAAATAGTGAACATATGACCCTTCGTGGCCGGTTTCACTTAAAACCTTAATTACTACTACTCCTTACAAGAACAATTAAATAATAGCACATGTGGATAAAACTGCATGGAATGTCATAAATTTGTTCAGCAGTTAAAATTTGACAAATTTTCATATTATTCATTTCAACAATACCCTGAGTCAAATTAATTCACAACAATTACCAAACTTACGTTGTTGATGATGGAACTATAATTTGAGCTGTAAACTACATGCACTAAGTCAGATGGCATTGTGTTAGAAATATATCTTTCACACGCTAAAAAGGATATTATCTTCTGATCCTAGTTTTATAAGTGTATGCAATGATAACTTTCATTATTTCTGTAGAACATCCACTTAAGCTAATTCTGTATTTCAGAATCACCAATTAAGTTTGCAAATGGTTATATAATTTGAAACAGTTTTATCTTGTGATGCATGTAGGAATTAAAAAGAAATGCCCAAGTTGAACAGTATAAATGCAGTCAGAATTGATTTGCTGTGTAAATGTATATTCAGCCTTGTGACTTGGTCATTATCTTTCAAGGACTAAACACATGGTTCACATTTAAGTGTAAATTGTTTTTTAAAAAACAACAGAGCAGGAATTTAGATTTACATACCTTAGATGATTATTGTCATGTTTAAGCAATAGGATTACATTGCGCTGTTCAAGAGAAGTTCGACATGCTCTCATCAAGTCAGTGATAAGTTTTTTAAGATTTCTTTGAATAAAAAAAAAAGCACAAGTTCGTTGCAAAAGATGTTAATCAGCTTTTTGTAAATGAAAAAAGGTACAGTATTAGTACAGATTTTGAGGCATTGAGACTGCATTATCTAAAATTAGATTTGGCATCATTACATTACACAGTATTCATTAGAACTTTGAAATGTGTATAATTATCTAATGATGTAGATAAATTAGCATCTTTCTCTGTCTCTGTTTGTCTCTCTAAAGAGCATGCTTGCGAAGTCCTACACAATTATCTATGCCCTTTTGATAGAGACCATCTTCATTCTTTAGTGGTCATCCTCAATGATTCTGTGAGAAAGCGTGGTGTGCGGAGCAATTCTTCGTGAGCTGCCATGTCAACTCCATCAGTGTGCGTGGAAAAATGGTGGAGGTTTTTTTTCCTAATCCTCTCCACTCTCTCTCTACCACCATTGTGTTGCATGGGGTTCCGAAAATACACATGAGCTGTACTGTATGCATTTGTTTGAACATGACTTGTCTAAAAAAATCTAAAACCCAGCTTTGTTCAAAAACCTCTTAAATGTATAGTCCCAGACACAAAAAGCTATGCCATATTATGCAAATCATTTGTATTTAAAATATGTTCTTGTAACAGTATCATTTTTTTTTTGTTTCTTTCAGAGTCAGTGTATATACCGACATCCACAAGGGAGAGAAATATATCGAAAGGGAACAATATCAGTATTTGAAGTTGATGGAAAAGAAAGCAAGGTAAATACGTTACATGCAATCTTTTCTCTACTGAACACTCTTGGGGTAAAATATTTTTGTTTTATGGGGTTAAGCAGCAGTAACCATGTTAGGACCAGAATATGTGGACAGACTGCAGAGGAAGCCAGGTTTCAGAGGTTGTCAATTTAGGATAGTTTCCTGTTTGCCACCTCGATGTACAGCTGCATTATTCAGCTAGAATGCTGCCAGATTGCAATCTTCTTGCACTAATAAATTTGCAAACAAAAAATAATTTTTGTAGTTTTATGTAAATACCATGCATGTTTTTTGTTTTTTACACAAAACTTAATGTTGGTACTCTTGACACATTTCCTGTCAATTGTCGTAGACCAGAAAAGCTTCATGATAGCATGTTGTCCATCGTCATACTTTGCACACACATTCATCCCATGGTCTAGTTGAACATAAATGAAAATGCTGGTGCTTAGGCATCCAAAATGGTCACCCTAGCTGTCATTTTGAAAATCTTATCATTACTCCTGAATGGGAAGTCATATTGACATGGAATGTTCACCAGAAGAAGACTTCATAGGAAGTTTAGGTGGGTTAAGAAAATTGTACCATTCAAACATTGAATATGTCTGCCATATAGGCCATTCTAACAATATTTATTATTCCTCTTGTATAAATAGTCATATCAGTATTGGATTTTGCCATGGAGACTTTTTATGATATCTAGTTGCTCCTAAATGAAAATGGTGCCATTTGGAATTCACAATGACCACCATGGTGACAATCTTGAATATTTTGTTATTTCTACTTTCCCTGGGTGTATTGTCACATTGGGTTTTCACATAAAGACTTTTAATGGTGTGTAGTAGATACTAAATTAAATTGGTGATCAGATCTAACATCAGATATGACCACCATGGCAACCAGCTTGACAATCTCTTACAGGGTTCGCATGCTCATTAAAGGTCATTAAAAGGCATTGAAACATGAATAAAGGTGTCTGGATAATTGTCCGGGTAATCAAATTAGCTATAGGGTACCTGTTTATTTCATGTAAAAAAAAAAACACCCCCACCCCACCTAAATATCCTTTTGGGTTCATATCAAAAGTTACATAGGTGACATCAGGATGAGTGAGACAAAAAGAACCCCACAGCACAGTTCGAGGCTTGTATCATGTGACATTGATTCGTTGTAGACCTCCATCTACTGCAGGGTTCATGTGGTCTTTGAAGGTCTTTGACAGTTTAGGAAAAATGAGTTATTTTTTTCATGGCCTTGAAAGTTTGGGAAGAGCGAGCAGATTACCCTGAGGTCATTAAAAGTCATTAAAAATTGAAATAAACCAAAACATTTTGATTTATTTTCAAGACTTTGATTTTATGATTCAGAATTCTGTATGTACCCTGTACTGATCTTTATATTGTTGATGTGTGCGACCAGTTACCTATGTACTCAACCAGTTTCCTTATTTTCTGTTATTAGTAAATGTTAATGACATGTTTTACAGAAAGCAGATGGGTTTCTTGAATTCAAAATCAATTGTCACAGATTACTTATAGTTTTATATAGATGTATTTAGTGGACCAGTCTATATTGAAAAAAGACTGCTCCAGTGGCGTTAGAGCATTCGCGTTGGATGTCGAAGGTTCTGAGTTTGATGCCAAAGACCAAATACTTAGAAAAATGGTATTGACAGCTGCCTCATTTGGTGCTTAGCATTAAGAGGGTAGTGTTAGGACTGGTTGGCCTGGTGTCAGGATAATGTGACTGGGTGATGGTAATCATGCTACATGTATGCGGCATGATGCCCCAGTTCTTGGTATCATTATAAAACTACCACACTGCATATATCGTAGCTATATTACCGAAATTCTTTTAAAGCTATGTTAAAAATCCAAATGTACTCAGGCATACACTATATTGAGGTGACTCGTGGATGTTATATGACTGAAAAATGTTTAAAAAATCATTTTGTTAAACTGAAGAACATGTTGCATTGGGAAAAGGACAAATCAATAGCACTTTTCAAATTTTGAAAGAGGAATTATACAGTGATGTAATACAGCATTCATTATTTGTATGCTGGACTTTACCACCTTTGTGCAAAAGTTAAACATGTGATATATACTAATTAGAGTGAATGTTGTGTATAAATAATTTATCATTTTGTTTTGTGCCTGTATTCTCATACTAATGCACATTGATTTAGCCAATTTGTGATAAAAATATTTTAACTAACTGCAGATCCAGGTAAGTAGCAGAAATAAATGTACATTTTCATGTTTTTTTTTGTAATTATGGCATGTAAAATATAAATCACTCTTTGTATGTACGGGTTGCACATGTTTTCCACTCATATTTTGTTATAAATACACTTTTACATCTTGAATTTAAAACAGAGCAGTTCAGGTTCACACATGATATAATTTTCTTTTTTTATCAGATACTCTAAGTTCGTTGGGTACTAGCTTGACTTCTCTAGAAATGAACACCTCACTTCAAAGTATTCCTCCCAAAATATTTTGAATATGCAATAATAAGTAAACTGTAACCCCCAAAAAGTGTTTATGCCAAAATCAGTTTTGGTCAGTATCCCCATTTTATCTCTACTGTGCCAAAGGTCAGAAGACTTTTATTAAAAAGACTGAAAGCCATTTCCACTGTAATCCCTTTTAATATTTATAACACCCTCATGAAAAAACATCTTGCATTTAGCATTAAACTCAAGGTTGCATCAGTAAGTCACCTGAATTGTAAAAATATTATCTTTTTAATCTGATTACAAAGCCACACATAATTGCACTATTTCAGTTCCACATTAGACTGGTTACCTTGAGGTTTCTGTAAAGTGGGTATAGAACTCACAAATGTTCTGATCTTTTAGTCATCATAATCTTTTTTTTCTATACGTGTTTGTGCTGTAAATAGCTTTTAAAATAGTATTTTTGTCCTACCACTAGAAAGTCGTATGTTCATGAGCAGCCAAACAAATGCTAATATCAGTTTGAATGTTATCCAGTCTTGGCATATTTGATTTCCATTTTGCTTAATCATAAAGGTAAAGATAGTAGCAAAACATTACAGCTTTGATTCGGTTATGCCAACCTAAGCATGACATCAGTGGCCATTTAGCTCTGCCCAGTTAATATTGATTTTTCGTAAGTTTAGTATTATTGGCTGATAAGGTGTATACATTAGTCTTTAGCAAACATCGATTTGTTTATGGAGAGCATGTGGTTGTTAGGATATTGTACCAGAGGTGAATCAATGGTAATAAAGACTGATCCAAGCATCAAGACCCAAGGTTACATGTATTGCTGAGAAACCTTCCAAATATTTGCTTTTTACTGAAATAATTTCTATCTGAAAATTTTGACCACCAATTCCAATTTTGGTGATCGCTTGTCCCACCATTGTGTACATGCAGACATGTTTGTGAATTTTAAACTATACAGATGTTTATTTCTTTTTGAACTATTTATTTCAGCTTAATAGAAATTGTTCTTTAAAAAAAAAAAACAAAGTTAGACTTCTCAAACTTATACTGAACTGGAGATCATTGGTTTCAGTCTTGGAAATATTTGGTTTTTGGTTCGAGTCCGTCATTTTGACTAGCTTTAGCAAAGATAATGTTAGGCAGTGTTTTCTATCCGTGCATTTTATGTCATCTGTTTTTAAGATTTTTTTTGTCATTGCAGATGTACTGTCAGAACCTGTGTTTAGTAGCCAAGCTATTTCTAGATCACAAAACGCTGTACTTTGATGTGGAACCTTTTCTCTTCTATGTTCTAGTAGAGGTAGACAGACATGGCTGTCATCTGGTTGGATATTTCTCTAAGGTAATGTTAGGGATTCATTTTTCTCTTCATGTATGACATATATTCCCAGTCCCAACAAAGTTATGTGAAGTTTAGGAATATCTTGGCACTCTGATATGCTGAATCTGTGTCTGTTCATTTGTATGTCTGTTTTGTTGAACTACCTTTAAAGCTTTGATAATAGTTGTATATGTGATAATATAAATAGTTTTTATGTTTTTTTTTTTATAACACTACAATTTGTATCCCATTTGTATTTAATGTGTCTTGAGACATACCTGTCACAGAAAGTGAAAACTTTGTTACATCTCATTAAATCAAATAGCAGTCTGATGAAGGATTAGCAGACTTGACAAAGGATATGTAATGAAGCATATTTTGTGAGGCAGATTTCACATCTGTTTGTAAAAGTCTTCAAATTTTAGATTGGTCTTTGAAAAGTACCTGAATCAAAAAGGGGTTTTATGCTGAAAAGGATAATACGGTGGCAAAGCTTTTTCTGCACTAACACTGGTACTAATCTGCCAACCCTCACGATTTTGGCGTGAATTATTCGACTTTTTCAGCGATGCATGAATTCATGCCACATGCAGAAAATTAAAATATTTTCCCAATTTTCTCAATTATTTAAAATATTTAATAAAATAACCGATTTCCCGTTAAGCACTAATCATTGAAACGGTTCGGTACTACTGATCACGATATTAGTGACATAAAGCTGATTGGTACAGTTGGCCCTGTAGCAAGCATTTTAGCCTATTTGAATCTATATATATATATATATATGTAAGTACAGTTTTACAAATGTATTTAAGAAAAATTAGGGCCTAACTGGAATTTTGTTCCGCACACGCGCCACCATTGATGATTTGAATTACCATTTAACAACACATCTTGAAAATGTCATCACCATCTAGATAGGAAAAATATAGTTCGAATTTCCTCTGACTCTTGTTACCCCATTTTTTACTTTGGAAATTTGTTTATTGTCCCTTCTGCCAACAAAAAGCAGTCTCTCAAGACAGGTGTTCTCTCATAGCAGGTTTGTAAAAAAAAAAACAGTTTCCAAGGTCTAGTTACAGAATAATTTTTAAAAAAAATAACCATAATAACTGTACATATAATCAATCTTTATTACTAGTTTATGCTAAAATATTGTATGCATTTATCTAAAAACAAAATTATATAGCAATAAAGATATACTTCTATCATTAGACATGAAATCACATTTACATTTGAAGATCACATATTTTAGGATATAAAATCTTTTTTGAATTACTCCTTTTCCTTTATACAACCTAAGTTTGTTTTACTGACGTTTAAACTGCTTTTTTTTGCAAGTGGTCTGCTTTTTCACTTCTTACAGTAATTTTTTTTCTCCAGCCTTGAAATTTGTCTCTATTTAGTAGGAGGTTGTATCTTGTTATTAAGGTTCTAGGTGTTAAAATTATTAGGGCTCAGTTGTAATATCGAATAGGTGTTAAAATTATTAGGGCTCAGTTGTAATATCGAATGTAAAGATGGTTTTGAATGGCTTGTGGGAAAATATGAAAAATCTATACATGTGCATTGCATATCTAACAATTACTGAAATAAAAAGAAACAATTATCTCACCCAGAAACTGAACCATTTACTTAGAGCCAAAAGTCAACAGCTTCATTCATAGATGACATATTGGGATTAACTCTATAAGCAAAGTGTGTAACTTGGTCGCACCAACTTGAATAGACGGCAGCTTTGTGATTGGAATGTAATCACTTAACATGATGAGGGGGAGGTGAGCATCAAACATCACATGTCTAGAACACTATCAATCAAAATCCTGTAAATGATTCTGTCTTGCTAGTTTAATAATCAATGACCTTTTTCACACATGGCACTACGTATTAACTCTAAAGACAATATATGTGACCACTATGTCAGTTTTGGTACTACAGTGTCAATTTGTGATGTACATTAACCTGGTTTACAGACTAGTATCTATCACCGGTAGCAAGAATCCTTTATTAAAATATTCCTTTCATGTTTGATTTTGATAAGAACAATCGTTACTAATCAAGCGGTTGTTGTAACAATTGATTACATATAGATAAATTGTGTCTGTTCTCATGCTATGGTCATTTAAAGGAATGTTGGGTCCTGCAATAGGGCAGAGAAGCAATCTAAGTACAGGAATAATTAGTCTGGTTCCCTGCTTTGTTTGCTCTCTGTGTTGATCACCCCTATACAAATAGCAGAGAACAACGCAGGGATCATACAAAGCAGGAAACCAGTCTAGGAAATAATCTACCTATACAATAGTCTGGTTTTCGACAGAAGCTATTAAATGTTATAAGCATAGTTTATAAAATTCAGACACCGTTAGCCAGCTTTTTGTTTTTATCTTTTTTTTTTTAGAATGGTATGAGTGGTGGTTCTTACAGGGAATAAATAAAGGTCGGTGGAGTTTATCCTTGTATTTGCGATGTTGTCATTTGTAGCAATGTTGAAATGCATATTTTGCCAAGACATTGCGTGCTCACTCATAACTGTGTATATAATAAAATCTATCTGCATTAACGATTGTTTTCAGAAATGACAGGTGGTCGCTCATAGCAGAGGTTGCTCATAGCTGTTTTTACTGTAATAAAAGCCAGATATTTTAATAGGTGTTGTAATTCTTAGACATTAAACAAGAAGCTGATACTTTGATCATCACAGCAGTGTTTCCCATTACCCTCCTTTGCGCTTCAGAGACCCCCAAATTTCTAGTTTGACCCCCAGTTTTGATACCAAAATTTGTTCTTTACTCAGTCTGACTCCCAGTTTTGACAGTATGGAGACATTTGACCCTCAGTCTTGTACACCTAAGGGATACACTGTCACAGGGATGATTCGTAAATAAAATTTATTGTAAAAACTAATTGATAACTTTGTTAAAAATAAGTTTTTAAAAACCTAAAAATATTAAAGAAATGTCTTAGAATTTTGTTTTGTAAAGTCTATTTGAATCATGAATGTATTCAGCCTTTGCATTATTTTTTGTAGCATTGTGAAACTGAAAAGTAGATGTTAACACTGTAATGATGAAAAAACAATCTCTCAAATAATATTAAAAATAGACTGCACAGCTTGACAAAGTAGATGGTAATTTTGCCAGCAGCTGAATCAAGAGACTGGATTAATATTCAAATATGTTTGTAATTATTGGTTTTGTGGGGACTTCATTCACTCCATGCCTAATGGCATAGTATTCATTTTTCTTTTAGTAAATATAATTTGTATTACAGATAATAGTATACTAACATTCAGTAGCAAAATATAGATCCAATGGGTGTCAATTTTATATGTAAGGGAGGTAACTTTAAAGTTAGGAAACAAATTGTTCTTCTAGTTAATCTTACTTGGATTTTGCTGCACTAATGGTAATACCTGAAGCAAGAATACAAAATGCTTTTATTAGGAAATTATAGTGATTTTGCAGAAAATGTTTTAAAAATGTTAATATAAATTCTCAAGTGACATATAAATGAAAGTTTTAAAAAAGGCAACAATTATTTACATCGGTGTTTTTATTATAGTTAAAGAGCCACAAATAGTATTATTTCTGGAATTAGTTAATTTGATCTGCTGTAGATTATGATCGCTTCAACCTATTAGTCTGTCAGTATTTTCAAAACTTCATTTATAATAATAGAGCCACAAATAATATTATTTTTGGAGTTAGTTCATTTGATCTACTGTAATAAATGATCACTCAACCCGTTCGTCAATATTTTCAAAAGTTCATTAATAATTTCTTTTTTGTGTGTTACATTTAACTACATAGTTTGGGCCAATTATGATATCAGAATCTCAGAAGATGATGCCTTAGGTTTCGAAACAATTTGAGAATTAAACAAATAATGCATAAGAAGTCTAACTGGATCTCTTACTTTGTCATTCTCAGGAAAAAGAATCTCCAGATGGTAATAACATTGCCTGCATTTTGATACTTCCACCATTCCAGAGGAAAGGATATGGAAAGTTCCTCATCGCATTCAGTAAGAAGTTGCTGAATAAACAGTGCCTTGATAAAACTTAATTTAAAATAAATGTTAACCATCTATAATACATCCATAAAGTTTCGTGAAGTACTGTAACAGTATAGATTTCCAATTTTCATTTTTATTAGATGAAACCTGTCCTAAAAGTAAGTCGCTGTAACCAAGGTTCCCTCTAAGCAAATGGTAGATAACGAGCACTGCGCAAGCATTACGGAGATGAGCAAAATTTAATGTTGGATTGAGCAAAATTTGACTTTGGATTGACAATTCAGCTGCATGGGGATGCCTGAACAGCTGCGCATGTGCACAGCTTAGAGGGAACATTGGTTGTAACCTATATTCATCCTTGCTTGAATTTAGTTATATTTTGTTTGATGTTTATTTCTCAAACTTTGTTCATGCTACAGTCCTCAAGCATGATGATTTTATGGTTTACTATTTAAATTTTTTTGTGTTTAGATCATGGCTAGATAGGTTTTTTACACTTATTGTATTGTACCTTGTGTCATGAAACTTGTGAATAGATGGATCTTGAAGATTACTACATCCTCATAACAAAAGTAGAACAATGTAACCAGTATTTCATGCTTGACTGACTTAACTCATGCCCAAGTCAATTTGAAAAAAATACTGTCATACTATTCTGTCTGTTAAAACTTGGTATGTGTAGGCATTTTGTGGGTATATATCTTGATGTTCCTTATTTCTGTAATAGGTCACTGTTTCCCATAGTTTTAACTTTACTAATTTGGATTCGATTTTGTGTTTGATATGCATTTCTCATACACAATACATGCTAGAACCATGAAATTGGTGATGTGCATCTCTATTAGTACCTCGCTCTTGCAATATATGAAGCTCATTGTGACCTATATGAAGTGCATTGTGACCTATATGAAGCTCATTGTGACTTATATGAAGCTCATTGTGACCTATATGAAGTGCATTGTGACCTATATGAAGCTCATTGTGACCTATATTAAGCACATTGTGACCTATATTAAGCGCATTGTGACCTATATATTTTACTGATTTTGGTTAAGTTTCAGCACTTAGTGGATGACCAGATGTTTTAGGCATGCTGCAGGTATGCTATTTCATCTGGAATCATGAAACTTGGTGATGTGATGCAACTTGTTAAGTACTACACCCTTATTTTGAAAAGAGATTTTTTTGTGAACAATATCTTATGCTGCAGTAACTTGGTTAAACATTGTTGTTTACAGTTGATTTTTTTCATTGTTTTTGTTTTAAAGAGAAAAAAAAACAAAAGTTTCTGTTTAATGCCTAATCATTTTAGTACATGTACTTTGATATAATTGTACATGTACTTTAATATTTATTTTAGTACACATACTTTTATATTCATTTAAGTACATGTACTTTGATATTCATATTAGTACATGTACTTTGATATTCATATTAGTACATGTACTTTGATATTCATATTAGTACATTTACTTTGATATTCATATAAGTACATGTACTTTAATATTCATATTAGTACATGTACTTTGATATTCATATTAGTACATGTACTTTGATATTCATATTAGTACATATACTTTGATATTCATATTAGTACATGTACTTTTTTCTTTTTGTTCTGATTTTATATTCTACATGATAATGTAACAATTACTAATGTAGTTTACTGGAAACTTCATAGAGGTGAGCTATATATCATTGATAACACTAATTTTGTTTGTATAGAAGTGTTTTATTTAATCCTGCATTTATGTTTGATTAAAAGATGCCTTTGTCAGGAAATTTATTTTGTGATAATTGCTTTGTAAAAAACATCTTTTTTAAGGGAATTTCTTGTTAAAAGGTTTTGGTAACTACAGTATTTAATTTGATCTACTTTGTCAGAATAAGCAAGGGATTAGTGCATGTACATTCAGATCAGGCAGTTTTCTCTGTTGAATTTCAGAATTAGAGATTAAGTTTGTTTGTTTGATTAGGATTTTTAACGTAGCTTTCACAATTTTTCAGTCATATCACTACGATGTCTGCAGTGTGGCAGTTATTAGTGATGTCTAGCACTGGGGCATCATGTCGCAGACATGTAGCATGATGTTCCACCAAGTCACATTATCCTGACACCAGGCTGACCAGTCCTAACACTAACCTCTTAATGCTGAGCGTCCAGCGAGGCAGCTGTTAGTACCATTTTTGCAAGTCTTTGGTATGATTCAGCCGGGCATCGAACCCATGACCTCCTGCTTCCATGACAGACGCTCTATCCACTAGGCAACTGGACTGGTTAGAGATTAAGTAATTTTTTTGATAAAGTATGATGGGGCACCTACATGTATAATTGCTATTGTTTGTTTTACAGGCTATGAGCTGTCAAAGCTAGAAAGCACAGTTGGTTCACCAGAGAAACCTCTCTCTGACCTTGGCAAGTTGAGTTACCGCAGCTACTGGTCTTGGGTCTTGCTGGAAATCCTCAGGGACTTTAGAGGAACGCTGTCAATTAAAGATTTGAGGTATCTATTCTAATGACATTGATAGTGTTTTTGTCTGAACAAGTCATATGCTGGTCCCTGTCTTACAAGGGCATCTCTTCTGCATTGAAATATCAGGTTGAGATGTAGTCTTTTTTTGATTTGGGGACAAAATGCCATATTAGTTGACTTTTGGTACAGGATGGGCCTGCTTTTTAACAGAGGGCCATTCAGGAAAGATATTTTTTTAACAAGTGATTTCTCAAAAAGGGTTTCTTCTTAATATATGGTCTCATAGGAGGGGATGCTGTAAAGAAGGACTATTGTACATCATGTTTTTAAATGAAAGGGGCATTACATTTCATGATTTTACAAATATAATTATATTTTTATCCAAATTAAAATGTGGATCTTACCTCTAACAGAGATAATATATGTTCTACATGTCTAGTACTGGTATGCAATGATGTCATATACTACTGTTTAAGTCCTTTTTTTAATGTAAGATTGCTGTCTTACCTCACAAAGTTAGTTTATGATATAGTTCACTGTTTGTCATCCATCATGTGACCATCAATAATTGGTATTTGAAATAACTAGACCATTTTAACCAAGTTTGGCATCAAGCAGCCTGGTGTGAGGGACTTTCAAATTGGATGATGATGGGCCTTCCAATGTGGTCGTCATACTTTGAAGTAATTCTTCAAAACTGCTGATTCAAGTTTGTAGGTCACAAATCAGTGCTTTGAAATAGGGTAATGTTACTTCATGGGTTTGGGGGATAGCAAGAGAGCTATGTAGTGTTGTTACTACATCAGGTCTTTGAGATCACAAAGTCAGTGCCTAGTTGTAGAGTGATGTTTCAACATATATTTGGGAATTAACAATGTAGTATTGTTGCTATAGTGAAATTCCTTTTTATTCTGATAGCCATTTGAATTGAATTTGATCAAATATGACAGAAGGCATCATGGCATTAAGACCTTTCAAATATATATAAATAATTCAAATCAATATGGCAACTGCTGCTAAATATTTAAAAAAAAATAGATAAGCTTATCCATTGAACTTCAAGTACTGCTATGTTCAACTTTTTAAAATCTGCCGGACCATTTTTAACCAAATCATTGCACAGAGCTTTATGGCGTAAAGACCTTTCAAGCTTATACAGACAATGCCGATTTGCTGTAGAATATTGTTACTGTTACTAAAAATAGGAAATCTTTAAAATGGCTTCTATAAAACCACAGAGTTAGAATTTGACCAAAGTTGATATCATTCTTGCATGCTGAAAGCAATGTTGCAGATATGTCAACAGATTTTGCCATCATTATTAAATGCCGGAAAGTCTTTAAATGGCATTATCTCAAAGGCTTGTGAACAAAATATTTGACTAAATTTGACAATGTTCTGGCATAGAGGGGGTTTAAAAATGGTAACATTGATGCTGTTCCTCCTTTAGGCCATTGTTACTGAAAAGAGTAAAACATAAATTTCTTCAAAAACTACTGCACACAGTTTGACCAATTATGACACATTTTATCGCTGCATAGAGGGCTTTTAATACTACAAATAATGATGATCTACCATCAGAAATGGCAATTATAATAAAAAATAGAAAAAGAAAAAAACATCTAAATGGCTTCTAATCTAATCAGCAAAATTCGGCAAACTGTTCAGAAAGCATCATGACAACTAATTATTTTTTGAGCTACAGAACCAGGCAATGCCTGGTAGTATGTTAAATACTGTATTAAAAATAATGAAGGGACAGACTGAACATAATTACAGGAAAAATTGATGTAATTTTTCAAAGGAGCATGGCAGATTGTACGCTCTAGTATGCTTGAAAGTAAAGCCCTTTTAAGCTCTACTGGTTAGACCAGAAGAGTTATGAGATGGTCAGTTGTCCATCATCCATCTGTCCATTAGCATAAGTTTATTATTGCTACTTACCAATTTTGAGGGTTGCCTTGAAATTTTACACACATTGCCCAGTTATCATTACATTTCTGTAATGGAGTTTTCATTATGCTGTATAATTGGTTGTAAATAAAATGGTACAAATATAGCATCCAATATGATTGGAACAGCATTTATTGTGAAAATCTTGTTATCACTACTTCTTCTGAATTAATCATGTCAAGAGGGTTTTTCACTGAAAGATTTCTTTAGATGTCTTGTGAGTCGTAAATAGAATGGTGGTGATGTGATATCCAAAATTGCTGCCAAGGCAGCCATCTTAAATCTTACCACAGCTCTACTTGAACAAAGTCATTGATGTGGAATTTTCACCAAAAGACTTATGAAGATGTCCTGTTGGTTTTAAATGAAAATGTTGCCAAGCTGATGTCCAGTATGACCTCTGCATCAGCCATCTTGAAAATCTTGTTATTGCCACTCCTCTCAGAATAAAAAGTCATATCTTAAAAATATTACCTCTACTCCTTGCTAAATGGATGGCTATGTCAAGATGGGGTTTTCACTGGTAGATTTATGATTCCAGAATGGTCCTAAATGAAATTGGGCCATGTGCACATCCAGTAAGGCTGCCATGATGACTGTCTTAAAAATCTTTAACTGCTCCACTGGTTGGCTGTTCATTATGACATGGGGTTTTCACCAAAAACTTCTAATGAAGTCTACTTTGTCTGAATGAAAATGGTGCGAGGCTGACAGCCAGTATGTGTACCACATGAGCTAATTGGAAATCTTGTTATCACTGATGAATATTAAAAATGATTTGATAACTTTACATTTTTTTTAGGTTCATATGGTTTTATTTCAAAATTCTTTATTAAAATATTGTCCAGTGATGTTTAGTGCCTTCAGGAGACTCTTGTTTCTTGATTACATTAGAACCGATAGTGGTATGGGAATGAATCATTGTATCCTTGTGCATCTCAACTAGATGGTATGTCCTGTTCTGCAGTCATTGGCATACATTGAGATTGCTATTGCTCAGGGAATAGGGGGCTTAAGAGTGTTGAGTGGTCCAAGGTGCTTGCCATTTCAGACTACTTATATCTGACCTCTTTTCAAGTGGGTTTGCACCTTGGGGCTCTGCAAAGTGGGTATGTGAGAAAGCTTGCAAAGTGGGTATGTGAGAAAGCTTGCCTGTAGCTTCCCTTTGGTTAGTGGTTATTCTTCCACCAAACAAACTGACCACCATATACAGTCTGGGAATATAAATTCATTGAATTTGACTGTTTGATGTTTGCAAGACATCATGAGATGAAAATTCTGATTTGAGAGGGATTTTCTGTTACATTAATTACTGACAAGGTGTTTGTGTGAAGGTAACAATTATGCTTCATTATTACAGTTCAGATGTTTACTGGAAATCGTTGGGAAAAATTTTGAACTCTGAAATTTAACCTATGTAATACAATTTTATTTTGTGTTGTAACAAACATTAGCACTTTTAAACTCTTATATTATCCTTATGATTTCAGTGAAATGACAAGCATCACACAGAGTGATATAATTAGCACGCTCCAGTCTTTGAACATGGTCAAGTATTGGAAAGGTCAGCATGTGATTTGTGTCACTCCAAAGCTTGTGGAAGAACACTTGAAGAGCGCACAGTACAAGAGACCCATTCTCACTGTGGATCCCTCATGTTTGAGATGGGAGCCACCAGTTAAAGTACCCAAAGTCTCAAAGAAGTGATAGTCTTTTTTTTTTTTTACTGACTGCTAAATATGAATGTTAGGAACCTGGTCAAGAAAGGACGATGTGTATGTGATGTGACAGTTAAATAGGAATGTTTAGGGATACAGTCAAAAACTGACATTATATTTGAGATGTGACTGTTTCATATTAATGTTAGGGACCCAGTCAAGAAATTACATTTTATTTTAAATGTGACTGTTTCATATGAATCTTTCATTTAGTCAAGAAATAACAGCATATTTTTTATGTGACTTTCATATTAATGTTAGGGATCCAGTCAAGAAATGACAATATTCTTGATGTGACTGTATTGTATGACTATTAGGGATCCAGTCAAGACATAACTATTTTGTTATGTGGCTGTTACAGATGAATGATAAGGATAGAGTTAAGAAATGCTTGTGTTTTTATTAATATAACTGTTATAGTTGAATGTTAAATCCATATAAAAAATAAGGGTGGGGTCAATATTGGACTGGTCAGAATAAAACATGTCAAGCTGTGTGTATGAAAGGGCAAAAACTTACAAAAATCATGGAATTTAGGATGTTGGTTACCTTCTTTAAAATGTAGTATAGAGTACAATAATCTTTATCCTGTAAGAGTTTTTCATCCAGCTACAGTTATTCCATTTGTATTTACACATCATATCTTTAATGCTTACCAGCCCAAGAGTTTCATATGTCCATATTATCTTTCAGCTGGTAATAATTTGATAAAAGTGATGTTACATATACTATGTATTTTTTTGGTATGTATGAACTTCAAAGAAATTCTTTAGTTAACTTTCATTTTGTACAAATAAATCCTGTGCTTCATGGAAAAAGAATTATCACTTTCTAATTTAGTATATTATAGAAAAAGGAGGAATTTGATTCATCCGAAAAGAAATTGAGGCAGTAAAATTTAAACTGGCATAAAGTACCTCATTTTGCCATGGTTACTACTGTAAATAGGCAAGGTTTTTAGTAAACCCACAATACTGACCTGTAAAATATCTGCCGTGAAACATTTTATTTGCAGGAGAGTTCAGATTCTGGGTCATTTGCCAGTCTAGATTTGACTTGGCACAGTATTCTTGAAAGGTTTTGAGCTTAGAAACTAGAGTTCAAGCTCAGAGCCTGAATGTTATTGTAATTTTAGTGTAACTTTGTTTTTGACATTTAGAACTCTCATAGAGCACAGCTAAGAAAATTTTCGAAGTTCTCTGATTGTAATTTTATTTTCATAAAAGTTATAGACAATCAGAATTATCCAATTTTGAGCATTTGTGATTAAAAATGGACAATTCTTTTAGCAATACACAATAAACTTTTGTTTTATAGCCCCAGATGAACCTATTAACTAACCAGTTATTAGATGGAATCATTTTAGTCACATAGTATCTTAGTGGTGACACTAAGGCAGGTGGAAAACATAAAAAAGAAACAAAGGGGCTACATCAAAACCAAAGCTTGTTCCCCAACATTCCCCAAATTCCTTATGAGTAAATTTCCTTGTCTTGGAAGCAAATATAAACTGAGACTGCTTCAGTTTTTGCTACAAATCGTGCTAAACATTTTGAATTAGAAGTGGTTCTTGTGATGTTAGTAATATTCAAAGTAAGTCCAATTTTATTGTTGTAAGGCTGTTTTGAGACCAGATGCAGGGCTTGAATTTAACTCAAATTTCTTTGTAGCCAGAAGGACTATTGTACTGAGAAATTTACTAGTCCTGCCAAACATTTACTTGTCCTGTCGACAAACTAGTATTGCATTCCTCTCTTTTATGTCATTTTCATTCAACATTTGCTTTTTTGCTGGAGGCTGAACACCAATAAAACGCCACATTGTGCCTGTCTTATAAGGCGGGAATTGTGCCTCGTTTTGAAATACAAGATGTTACAGTATAGCTGACGTGAATTATTTAAAGTAAGAAAAGGTATGATACAGCGACCTTTATAAAAGAAAGTCCGAGCAAAAAACACGTGCATCTGCCCCCCCCCCCTCAATTAAATGGCTTCTCCATAATAAAGTCATGACTTCAGCGGATGTTCTGCAGGATCAAAGCATTGTCTATTGTAAACACTTATAAAATATTAACATCAAAAGATAATGTTAGTTTCACCTTGGAAAATGTGTTCCCATCAAACGAAGCCATCTGACTGCGTGTTGTATTTAATAGCTCCAATTATGGTCTCATCAGTAGCGTAAATTTAGTGTGTTCCTAATTAATTGTACCTCAATGTATTGTTGAAATTAATAATAAGCAGGAAAATTTTCAAATCTTAGATGCCCATGCTGAGAGATTTTAATTCCCAACAAATGTACAGCATTCTTCTTGGATATCTCCACGTGTATTCAATTATTTGTTCAGTCTTGTATGGGAAAAATATAAAAACAATTTTGATTGTCACAGAAAAAGTAGTTGTATGGAAATGATGACAGTCTCAGTAATGTGATCATAATAAATTGAGCTAATTCTTATAATTATTTCGATGCAAACGTAAATTATGCAGTTTCCCGTTTGGCTAGAAAGAAAAAAGGAAGCAAACAAGCATGCAAACTAATTTCTTTGAATAGTTGATGCCATGCATGTTCTTTTGTGTTGTAGTTTTGTAGTTTGTTACTGTGGTCGCATGAATGAAGTGTGATACCAGTTTATTTTTAATTTAGTTCGCTGTCAGATTAATTAGAATATCAATTACCAAACTTCCGTTGTTAATGACGGGACCATGATTGGAGCTGTTAAGTGAAAATCAGATGGCTTCTTGTAATAGAAACACACATTTCTGAGGCAGAAATTTACTTTATCTTCTCATGCTAATATTTTATGACTGTGTTTACAACGGTCACTTTTTTAGGGTATTGAGTAAACAAACGCTGATGTTGATAAATAAAACTTACTAGCCGTTTGGACAAATAACATTACGATAGTTACTAGTCCGACAGGAAATCTGCTAGCCTCAGGCTAGCGGACTACCGCTAATTTCAAACCCAGAGATGGTCAGTGTACAATTCAGAATGTTGGAACAAGAGTTGTTTTTTTTTTTGTTTCCGCAGCATGTACTTCAGAATTCATGCAGAGGTAGTTGATTTTAAGTTAAACCATGTTCACCATTTTATGATGTAACATTATTCATTTTTTATAATATTCTTTTAAACAATTAGTCAAAATTGTAAATATTGGTCACTCATAGAAAAGACAACTGTCCATTGCATACATATGACTGTTGTACACAGGTTCACCTCTTTAAAGTTGAGAAGGCAGACATTGATTTAAATACAAGGCATTTATGTTGGATGTTTGCTGGTGGGGCTTGTTAAAATGGGCGTTGTGACCATTTGGCTGCTGTACACAGGTGACCATTACAAGTTTTGTAGATACTTTTTTCTTTCTTTGTCTTCAGTATTTATAATCTGATGGAGTGAGTGTAGAGCAAAGGATGATAGTCTCCAAAGCCAGTTAACACATGAATTCATTTTCCAACCATTTTTAAAAATAACCAGCTTTAAAGCTGTATTATTTTTAAAAAAATTTTAATAGGAAAAAATAGCACTGCATCTGATCTGTGAGTGAGTGATATACCAGCAGATGTGAGTCAGTGCTTTTCACTTTAGTGCCCTTATTCATGAGAAAAAAAAGCGCTGACATGAGAGATTCAAGGATAGCATCAATCTTTATCCCTTTGGGCTTTGAGGTTAGTGGGAACCATGAGTGACAATGTAAGTGTCTTACTTCATCTTCTGGATGTTATTTCAGGCAATATCAACAGTTTTTGTCAAGGTTAGTGATAGTGAAAAGGATGCAAAATCATGAAATGTACTACATGACAACCTTTTTGTTCATGAGTGAGTTGAAGAATTTCTACATGTTAAGGAATAAAAAAAAACATTTTCAGAGATAATGCATGGCTTAATGAAAAATTCATATTTTCTTTTTTAATTCCCTTAGCCTGTTATACGATCTATGGAAAGAAAAATCATTTCTGTACCCATCATTCAATATGAAAGTTATTTCAAAATTTTGATTTGAGGAAAGTATTTTGAGATGTTTAGTGAAGCTTGATACCTTGTCTCTTAAAAGAACCAGGAATAGTTCAACTAGTTACTCAGAAAAGTAGACTGTTCTGAGTCAATGAACATGACCATGTGATGAGAATCAAGATGGCTCAGCTAGCACCATTTGTAGGAGTAAAAGTACTTTAGGGCTTGACTGGAGAGCAAGTGGTGTCAAATAGTTTAGCTTGGCTGTTTACTTGCAGACTTAATCTGCAAAATTTAATTGATAACCTGCTTCAATCAAAGAGCTTTTTGGAGATATCGGTTTAAGAGCCATACAAATTGGTGGTTAATGTGCTGAATTTGCAACCAAGAGGGTGTGGATTTGAGTCCTGCCATTATATTAGCCCAAGTCAGCTACTGGGATTTGTTCCTGGGAAAGGTATTTTAATGTGTTGCTGAGTCGTATTTAACATTTAAATTCTGGTATTCAGCCATACAACTTGGCCATCTTAGATCATGCTGGAGTTTTTGAATATCCTTGTTGACCCTAATCCTTTTTCGTGCTTTAACTTTTAAAAATACGGCCACCACAAATATGGCTGCAAGTGGAAATCAGTCCGCCACAGATGTGAGCAAAAAGTGAGTATTTTTGTCATATACTTGAACCCAAATGAAGGCATATCATAAATCAGCTGTTGGTATATATTAGTTCTAATCCAGTGTGGAAAGTCTGATTACTGTTACTATCAAGAACAGTTGAGTGATATTTAACGCCAATTATAGTAAAGCTAGTACTACAGTAATCTAACTGCACATATTATGTCGCGTTTAGTACATAATATCAAGCCATATTTACTCAGAAAATATAAATTAACCATTTGGCACAGAAATTCATCCTCGTTGAGAAGCAGAAAAAATCGTGCTCACAGCTTGCCGATACTGCTAGTTTCTGTGTTCTCAAATCACCACCTTAATTATCATCATCTCTTATCCTCTCCAATATTTGATATTTGAAAAAAAATTCAAAATTTATGCAAACAGTTGTTTCGTTTTTCAGAGTAAATTCAATAAACTTGGAGCCTACTGTCATAGCTATGTATTGCTTGATGTAATTAGTTTGAAAAGAGACAAGGTTGTTGTTGCCGTTGCAACACCCCATGCCACCATCACGAGTCTATTTCTAGAATGAAAACTAGTTATTTACTGCAGAAATTAGTCATACTCAAATCTTTGAACTACTAAACATTTAAGTTGACAACCCATTAATACCCCAAATCTTACAGAAAGATGTTTAGCACATACAATCTGGTAAAATACATTTTAAAAATTGTTTTAAAAAAAATAAATACTGTTTTGCAGTTTAACCACATTAATATTAAGGGTAAAGAAAATAGATAAGGCAGTTATGGCTGCCCTGCAGTCTCTGTCATCAAGTGTTGCACAGGTCGGCTTGATAATATGCACACAAGGCAAATTGTGTGGAATGACAATACCCAAACTATTTTATAAACACACTATTGGAAACAGCCCAGCCATATAGTTTACGAGACCCAAGGCGCCACCTGTGGATGTTAATGTATGCCAAGTTCTTTGATCAATTGGAGTGTGGGGCCCATGGCAGCCGCTTTGCTCGCCTTATCCCAAGGCCCGTCCTGATTGAAGATTGACGTCACACCTATTGGAGATTGTCACCAAACCCATCAGTGGAGACTGTTATTCCTTGTATAGTACAAATCAGGAATGAGATGGTACTATCTGCCTCATGCAAACCTCCTGAAGTGTGAGCTTCGAGCAGGGTGTATGCATTACCAGTGTCCGGAATCAGGTTGTCTTGTGTATCAACTTGGACCCTTTGAGACAGAAATTTCTGATGCGAAGAAACCTTATGGTGAGATACCACCGGATATTTTTTTACAAATGGAATGCAGTCTGTATAACAAATTTTGACTTATTATTTTTAAGAATTTTGTATTCTGGTACTTTTATGGTAATTTATGTAACTTTGCAGAATTCTAAGACCTTTACTTTTATCTGGTATTACTTTATGCATACGTGTATTTTGAAGGCATTCTCTTCTAAATTGGGGTGTATGGGGGTGTCCTGGTAGGGGTAACACCTCTGGCTGTCTAAGCAGTCGTACTACTTCGAGGGTAGCTCGCCCACCTTTGGTCCCCACTTTGCACTCGGTTCTCACTTGTGACTTAAAGAAGCTGTGACATGCGTAGCGGAAATCGGCAGCCCCCCTCCCCCGAGCGACATAGCAGCCTTCTTTAGGAATGCACCTTCCTGGCATGAGAAAAGGGTTAGAAAAGGTGCCATAAACATTGCCTGAACTTAACTTCCCTTGCCAGCATGTCGCGGCTGGTAGAGACCCTACTTCAGTGGTCAAAATGCAAAGAAGAAATGATTGTTCCTCTCGCACTTAGCGCATGAAATGTACGCACCTTACGGGACAGAGACGATGTGTAAAGACCACAGAAGAGAACCACCCTAATAGGAAAGGAAATCGCCAGATACAACGTGGACATTGCTGCCTTGAGTGAGAATCGGCTTGAATGAGAAGGCGAACTCTGTGAAAGGGGCATCGTATGCACTTTCTTTTGGACGGCCGAGGAAGTGAAGAGCGCCGTGAGGCTGGTGTCAACTTTGCAATGATTACAACACTGATTTTCACAGGCTGCAGCTCCCAATTTTCGCTTCAGACTTGGGCCGAGCATGAACTGCTGATCACCAATACAGTCTTCCGCCTCCTTAACCATAACCGGACGTCATGGATGCACCCTCGCTTTAAACACTGGCACCTCATCAACTACGTCCTAGTCGAGAAGACGGACAGGCAGGATGTGCGTGTGACCAAGTTCTTGTGCGACTGCTGTACAGACCACCGCCTCATCATCACCATGCTCAACATCCGCATTCAGCCCAAAGACACCCACTGGGAAAGAAGGCTCATAAACGACTAAACATCACCTAGCTGAAATGTGCCAGTACCTCGTAGATGTCCTAGAAGAACGTTGGAAATCCACCCCTCTCAACAATCAGAATGTGGAGACCGACTGGGCGGCATTCAGAGAGCTGGTCTACAGTACAGCTTATTAAATTTTAGGAACCTCAACCAGAAACCAATACTAGCTTGATGAGAACTGCGACGAAATCAAGCAGTTTCTGGATTAGAAACATCGCATCCTTCAAACATACAGGAACAACACAAAGTCTACCTCAAGGAAAGATGCATAGACAAATATACGTAGAACTTTACAGCAAAAACTCCGCCCGATGCTAAACACATGGTTGAACAAATAAGCTAATGAGATCCAGTGTTACGAAGACCGGCATGACATGAAGAACTTCTACAATGACCTAAAAGAAGTGTATGGACCACCTACATCCTCTGAATCATTCCCTTTCTCAGCGCAGACCTGAACAACTAATTAATAACAAAGAGAAGATTCTTTAACAATGGGCTGAACACTTTGACAGCGTCCTGAATCGCTCTTCATCCATCAATCATAAAGCCACCAGTCGTCTCCCCAAATTACTCTGCAACAAATCACTGGATGCCCCCCCCCCAAACCCCCCCCCCCAACTTCGCTGCAGACACAGAACGCAATACACCTGGTTCAGACTCCATCCCAGCTGAGGTCTACAAGGAAGGGGGAACATCCCTGATAGAAAGGCCCCAACTATTGCTTTTACTGATGTGGCAGCAAGAGACGATCCCTCAGGTATTCAAAGACGCATCCATATTCTACCTGTATGAGCACAAAGGGAACCTCCAGGCCTGCGACAACTACCGGGGTATATCCTTACTCTCAATTGCAGGAAAGATACACGCTAGAATCCTACTGAACAGCCTCACTACGCAACTTGACCATGGACTGCCAGAAAGCCAGTGGGAATTCCGAAAAGAACATGGAAACATCTACATGTTGTTTCCTGCGAGGCAGCTACAAGAGCAAAACACCGATCTCATTTCTCCATCTACTTCGACTTGACAAACGCCTTTGATACCGTCAGCTGAGAAGGCTTGTGGGAGGTAATGGCCAAGTACGGATGCCCAAAAAAATTTATATCCATGGTGCAGCATTTCCACGATGGCATGCAAGCACGAGTCCAGAACAATGGAGAGACATATGAGCCATTCCAAGTAACCAAAGGCGTTAGGCTGGGCTGTGTTCTGGCACCGACACTGTTCAGTTTATTGTTTCTGTCATGCTGACTAATGCTTTCAGAGACGGATAGGTTGTAGTCAGCATCAGGTACCGTACAGATGTAAAACTTTTCAATCCATTAGGCTTCAAGAGATAACCAAGGTTATGACAGACACCATCAAGTATTTCGTTTTGCTGATGACTGCACCCTCAATGCTAGCTCAGAAGCCGACCTGTAATGCAGCGTTGACAAGTTGTCCATTTCCTGCATAAACTTTGGTCGCACCATCGGTACCAAGAAGAATGAAGTCTTGCATCAACCGGCTCCTTAAAATCTACATGTTGAGCCCAACATCACCGTCAAAGCCAAAAACTCAACGTAGTGAGCTGCTTCACCTACCTTGGCATCACACTGTCACAGAGCGGCACTATTGAAGACGAGGAGTTCCTTCCCATTGCCAGAGCTAGCGCAACGTTCAGGATATTGTATGCCAGCGTCTGGACTAGAAGAGGCACGAGCATCCAGACCAAATAAAGGTCTACAGGGCAGATGTGTTCCCCACACTACTTGTCGCATGCGAAACGTTGACGGTGTACCAACGTCACGCCAGGAAGCTGAGCCTCTTTCACACCACATGTCTCAGGAAATTCCTCAACATCAAGTAGCAGGGCAGGGTTCCAGACACTGGGGTACTCCCCCAAGCAGGTCGCCCCAGCATCCACACCATCCTGATGCAGTGGCAGCTACGCTGGGCGGGAGATGTTGTACGTATGCCAGACCACCGGCTGCCTAAGAGACTGTTATATGTCGAGCTACAGCAACCCTCCTGGAGATGTACCACTCATCTCCTGTCTTTTATGCAAACAAAGTTTCCTGCAAGGATTGGCATCATCAGCCACCTGCGCACGTACTGATCAGAACCATCCATCCAACCCTCGGATGACTAGAGAGGTTTTCGTCATATCGACGGACGAACATCTTTTAATTTAAAAATAATAATTATCTATAAAAAATATTTTAAAACTTAACTTTCAATCAGCACCAGATAACCATTATTTTCCTGACGTGCTGTTGAACCATATTAGTATATGCAGTGTCGAATCTTCTTCCAGACTTTCAGAATGCATGAAAAATGAATGTGCTAGTGTATGCAATAAAAACATTAGTAGTTCAAGATAGATATCTAAATGTCTGTGCATGAATTAACTAGTTTTATTATTTATCTTTATCTCCACCCAGCGACCGAACGTGAGGGAGATATAGCCATAGTTTCGTCCACCCATCAGCAGACTATGTAGTTTCCGCAAGACAGTTTGATGTGTTCTGTTTTTATAATTTTTTCTCGTGTGTCTTACTGACGGACAGAGGCATATGCCGTTTGCTTGAAGGTTAAAATACTGGGATTTTCATATGATAAAACTGTACATTCTCTGTCATTGTGGTATCGTATTTGTTTGAAGACAGACTTAGTTTGCGCGTGTTTAAATTCAGCTTGTGAACGTGTAAAAACGCCCCATGCTATACAAGAGTTAGTATGTTTGTCCATGACTAGACCAACAAGTAGGCATCTGCTTTATCTTTTTGCTGACAGCTGTACTGACTTGTCATGTTCAATACACGGGTTTGGTAAGTAATCCTTATCTTCCTTAATATGTAAGATGTAAATTTTATCCGATTAGTTAATAATGAATACAGAGAAATCACGCGTGCCACTGGCATAGTGTTATTAACTTGTAGGAATAAAATAGCTATTAAGTTTACAAAATATTTTATAAACAAATTCATTTGACATATTTTACAAGGTTTTAGCTATCATTAATTTTATTTTATATCGAAAAAAATGTAATTTTTACAACAAATATAATACAAATTCACGATCTTTCGAATAGAACTGTTTATTACCTCATAAAGTTGCCGACATGCATCAACCTGGCGGAAGCTCGATATTGTGAACACTTTGCAATCCGAACGAGGAATATTGATTTGTTCTTATGTGCATCATTACATCCATCCATTCAATTGACATTTGATAGGTATATTTAAAATAATATGTAGATGACCTAATTTGATTTTTGAATCTGTGCGTATTCTTTCTATTCTGCACATTTTAAAACCTTTTTTTTTTTTACTTGAGCAACGTTATCAAAATTGAGCAATACCAAGTTTGGTAGAGAAAATTAACATAGTATGCATGTTTGTATGTACACATAGATGACCTGTATAAATGACATTTGAACAATGTTTCACATTTTTATTTGGCTTTGAATTTTGGAACATACAAATTCTACCATTTTAGATCTTGATTTTATTAAGCTAAAGTAGATTGCTCAAACATCCAGAAGTCTATCTCTTCGAAGCCCTCAAGATACCAAAATTTGAAAAAATTTGTAGTTTTATCTTATTGTTCTGTCCCATTAAAGTATTTGACTATTATCGAGTTCATTCCATTCATTTTGTTTCTTTCATATACCCAGAAGCAAAAGCTAAAGGAAGAAATATACTAGTAGTCTTAACTACCAGACATTGCAAATGTGGAGACAAGTTAGCTTTGTGCACTGTAATGGCTTCTTTGAGTGTAAAATATTTCATTTCAAGATATTTCGTTCATTTATTTTTAACGTTGCTAAACATTTGGCAAGAATAATGCATGCAGCTACAACATGTATACAAATTTAAAGATACTTTATCTTCAAACTGTTTGAGGAATCAAATGAGACCCAACTAGCATCGTCACTTGATATCCAGTTGGCATAGTCAGTTGAGTCCCAGTTGGCATCATTAAATACTATCAGTTGATATAATTAATTGAAACACAGTTGGCATCATTTTTGAAAACATTTTTAGCACATATAATGCGTAATTTTCGAAAGGTTATGGATGCAAAACCATTTTTTTTATACAGTTATTGGAGGACTGGAAGAAAGGTCTTGACGAAAACAAATGTAGCTGCAGTTATAATCCATCCAGCTTCGGTTTTTGACTGTTTACCTTATGATATTCTGAACTGTAGGCTGTTAATGACTCTAGTTGTCTCATATGCCTCAACGAGTTCTTTTATCGAGATGTCGCAGTGTAAGTAGCTAACTAAGATGCGGTATGTTTCGAGTAATTTGACTGAAATTCAGAAATGGGTTACATAGGGTCAATTCTTGATCCTTTACTTTGCAATGTTGTTTTCGATGATATTATGTGATTTTCTACATAACTATGCTGTCATTTTCAGCCCCAGACTTTGACATAATTCAAAACCAGTCCAACAATCTGATGAACTTGTTCACTGTCTGAAATTTATAATGACAACCAGTCTTGCAATGTGATACACGTGTAAATATCTGTGGGAAACCTTGAAGACAATTAAATATTTACAAACTTATTGTTCAAACGTTAACAAGACCCAATAAATATATAATTTTACATATCTTTTACCGTCAGCATATGTTCCCTTACCTGGTACATCGTCAGTGATTGGAAAAGTACTAAACTTGATAAAAGAGTAACAAGAACATTCTATGAGACGTACATGACAATTCCACCTAAAGGTTACCACAAACTTACTCAAGACAACAATGACGATATTTAGTGCGTATACTTGGGTCAATGGCTGTACGGACTTTTCAAATTTTGAGTAAGTTCGTTCTCCGATGTTTGGATGATTTGCCCTATCGTAAACACAATAAATGCAATTTCCTCCGTGGCAAATAATATATATCTTTGAAAGTTTCACCGAATGTAGGCTATTGAGTGGTAATTAATTTGTTGATATTTAGTTTTGTCAGTTTTGCTGTAATTGAAACAATGACATGTTCATTTAAGGGATCGTTGCATGTGAGATAAAGTGGGGGAGACGTAGAAAATTAATGTTAAAATTTTCATCATTATTGTCATCATATTTCAATATAAAAACAATTACGTTTTCTTCCATTCGAAAGACATTCCTCTAAATACAGAGAATATTATATCTTTTTGCGGCTATGCTTTCTTGACCTAGCTGAGTGTTTCTGTAACTTTATTATATATATATATATATTTTGGGGAATTCCATGATACATCACAATTTTCGTAAGAGTAAGGGATGTAAATGTTTTCTTCTTTTAACAGTACCACACCATATTTTTACAAAAGTAAACTTTTATAGGTAAGCCAAATTAGGAACAGTCTATTCAAGAAAAGTTTCCAATACTCTGGAACTTTGCTCTGGAATAGTATTCCAGTTGAGATTAGAAATGCCCACTCTATTTCCATCTTCCAAACCCAATATATCCAGTGGCTTCTGAGATGCTGCTGAATTAAATAAATTCCTTGTATGAGGGCCTCAAGGAAGATTAGTTCTTAGCTAATTGTGTTACCCTCTTTAAAAAAGTCATTATTATTATTATTATTATTATTATTATTATTATTATTATTATTATTATGACGAAATTAATTTCTTGTCCTTACATAGAGAAAACGAATGCTCCGTTCCATGCAATTACACTACTGAGAATGCACTAGTAACTGATCTATGTACTTATGCATGTTATCTCTATTGTTTTGTGTAAAAGTACTTTTTTTCTTATGACATTAGCATGGTAATTTTACGTAACTTGTTTAAATCTTGAGTTCGCAGTGCGTTTCTCCAAACCAGGATGCCTTTCAAAACGATTACTGGTGTTTACATTTCTTTTATACAACTGTTTTATCTTAAACCAATGCGCACCATTTATGCAAGCATGATTTAGTAATTCTAACCTTATATTTATTATTTTAGTAAAATGAAGAAGATCAATTTGTGCTTTTGTTTGTTTGTTTGATTAGGATTTTTAACGTAGCTTTAACGATTTTTCAGTCATATCGCTACGATGTCTGCAGTGAGGCAGTTTATAGTGATGTATAGCCCTGGGGCATGATGTCGCAGACATATGGCATGATGTCCCACCCAGTCATA
Source organism: Unio delphinus (assembly GCA_029339505.1). Taxonomy (NCBI): domain Eukaryota; kingdom Metazoa; phylum Mollusca; class Bivalvia; order Unionida; family Unionidae; genus Unio; species Unio delphinus. The sequence goes on along the minus strand of JAQISU010000004.1, from coordinate 8,192,145 downwards.
TTATCCTGACACCAGGCCGACCAGTCCGAACATTAACCTCTTAATGCTGAGCCTCAAGCGAGGCAGCTGTTAGTACCATTTTTGTAAGTCTTTGGTATGACTCGGCCGGGGATCGAACCCGCCACCTCCGCTGCAGACGCTCTACCCACTAGGCCACCGGAGCGGTCAATCAATTTGTTCTACATAGATGTACATTGAGATATACTTGAACCCGTAAGGTCATGCCTTATGTTGGCGTTGTCCCGTATTGTATATGAAGAGAACACTTGTACCGATAAATTAGTCTTATCTTTCGTCTTAACAGGCTATCCCTTATCCTGCATACACACAGTGGAGAGTCGTTTTCATAGAGTACTAAAGCCTTTAAAGCATGGGAAAGAGCATCGGTAAGTCATTGCTTCGTTTTGGAGGACTATATTCAGTGCGGCGAATGACTAAGTCTATGTTGTCATTCACACGAGAATACAAAAAGGAGTTTGTCATTAAATTAAAAACATCATGTCAGCAATTTGTAATTGTTAATTGTCCATTTAGGTCTCAACTTGATCAGCGTTACTTTTATGTGTATTCAGGAACAAATGCAAGGTATCCTCAGTACTATTTTTATTACGTTTATCAAACATTTTCTCTACCAAAAAAAAAAAATACCCAAACACCTTCGGAACACATGTATATATGTAACTAAATGATGTACATTACAAACAGTCTGAAATTAATATGAATGTAATTACTAATTTATCTTAGGACCCAATGGCTTTAAAGCTGCCAACATCTGAGTGTCTTAAAAATCCACTTCTACATGGCTGTGCCTCATTAACTGATACTACTATTAGATTGATAAAGATCGAATTTTCACCCTCGTCAAACAAAGGGACACTTGATAATACCCGGAGGTATAACCTCATATAAAGACAAATGTGACAATTCTATGACATGTATATTCTTACATAATACATTGTTGTAAGGACGAATGATTATGAGGGTTTTATACATATTGTAAGTACATGTCTTTATATAGAAGTTCTTATGAGAAAGTAAGTAATCATTTATATCTGAAAATGTTTAACGTGAATTTCTATGCATAGACGGACAGTCAGGAAGTTTGAAAGAAGGATGCAATCACACCCAAATTTGCGAATGAATTAGTTAAAATGGCTACCGCTGATATCATGTTGGCAGAAATATTCAAGCATAGTTATCTATTGTTGACCTATTTCATGTTCTTTTTGGAGTCTCGGGGCTAAATGTTTACAGTTTGAAACAGAACAAAACTGGTTATTGTAGTCGACCCACATCCGATGGCTATACACACAAATATGCCGTTTATCTATTAGTTTAGTCGGTATAGACAATATTGATCTGTTATTTCTGTCTAGGAAAGACACTATTGATCTGTTATTTCTGTCTAGGAAAGACACTATTGATCTGTTATTTCTGTCAGGTAAAGACAAATGTTGATCTGTTTTTATGTCTAGTAAAGACACTAGTGATCTGTTATTTTTGTCTGGTACAGACAAACGTTTATCCGTTATTACTGAATGTTATAAATATATTGATCTAATATGTTATACAATGTTAATCTGTTTTTTATGTCTGGTACAGATAATGTTGATGAGTTATTTCTTCTGTCTTGTACCTACAGTGTTGATATAGTTATTTCTGTTTCGTATGGACAACGTTCATTAGTAATTCCTGTCTCGTAATACAATGATCAGTTATTAGCGTCTGGTATTGTTGTTTCTGCCTGATCAAGTGTGCTCTATACATGAGACGTTCAATTTTTCTACTTCTGTTGCGTTTTCTAACTAAAATAACACTATTGTACAAAGTAATAAGGTTACTGAAAATTGGAGATTAAAAAGAAACTTACTTTTTAAACTGACAGGAATTGATATTTTAATAATAAACGAATTTCTTTCATCAATATATTTCTCTCACTGATAGTTTGATTTCGAATTGTCTCTCTTAACTTTGCAGATACGATTCTGTCATTTCAAGCAATACTACTTGCAGTGTTTCACGTTACTTTTACAAGTAAGTACACACATATACAAATATTTAGTAAAATTAATTAGTCTTCTTGTAGATCCTGTCAGTTCATTTTTACAGCAATCACTGCTTTGCTTAATTAAAGATGGAAGCAAGAACAGATGTTCATAGATTTGTGAGTTTTTATGGGTACTGTTAAATGTCACACACCCTTCAATTATAATGACCCTTTTAGGTCTTTTTATTTCAATTTTTTTAAAAGGGCTAAATAAAAGAATGGTATTTCCATGAAATGTACTCAACGCGGTGTTCTGCAGTACATACAATTTGTTATAAGGTAACATATCACAAGCCAAATTATTTTCGTACTATCTAATTCGACGTAAATGTGTTGAAAGTGCGAATAAAGATAACAATAGTTGCATTGTTAATGCTTATTTAAATTTATATTGATTTCAAAAGTAAAATTAATTTAATTTTTGCAAGGTAACAAACTTGCAGAATTGTGAATTAAATAAATGAAATATTTAAAATATAGTGTACTTAGTTAAATTAAATTGAGCCCTTTGTTTAATTCACTTCTTTCTAAAATATCTTTCTACAAGATGGTGGACCATTATGTTTAGGATGCCATCACATATCTCTGCCACGTGACTGCAACAGGCTCATACGATGCGGAGACCACGAGGTATGATTTTTGTTCAATGTTGTCATCAATGGTTTCTTATTTCCATCACCTTGGCTAACATGAATAATGACGAGAAAGTAACCATTCGTAGTAAGGGTTTGAGATATGTGTATGCACTGAGGTGAAGAAACATACTATTAGCAACCAACCGAACACCAATGAAAACCTATTTATGTAAACGTTTAGACGATAATTCCATGTATGTATGTGTCTCATTTTAGATCACACGATGATGTGTTATGAGTTTGGTTCCATCCATACACTTCATGTCTGTTTAATAATTGAATAAGAGAGAGAGAGAGAGAGAGAGAGAGAGAGAGAGAGAGAGAGAGAGAGAAGTTGAGTTTACTCGAGTGCATTCATGCAGATGGATAAAAAGCTTCTCTTAAACTCTGAAACATTTTGACATTTTCTAGGTGTGCTATGTTGAACAAACTTTGTCACCCTCTGGGACGATATGGTACGATTCTGGATGCATGTCGGTTACGGTAAGCTGTGTGCGTGTGTGTGTGTGTACGGGATATTGACAGAGAGAAAGAGATATGGATGTATGTACGATGCGATTAATGGATGTTCTGGTATTCCTTTTTAATACATTTATCACAATTGGTTGATATGAGTAAGAGTGTTGCTTTGATACATTTAAATATCATTTAATCAGATTTAGGTTGTGAAATCTTTTACATAACCGCTACTACTACAGGGCCATGTGATGGTTTTATTTAAGTGCATATACATTTATTGATATTTTATATATATATTTCTGATGTTGTTAAGGTACAATAAGTTATTATTTTCTGTGTTTGTGTGATTTATTTGCTTTCCAAATCCTTCCCCAAGTGATTCCTACTCTTTTCAAAGTGTTCGAAATAATATTTATCTGAAATAATGTTTGTGCATTCATCGGCATCTTTCTGACCAGAGTTTTACTACTATTTCAGAGATACTGTTATTATTTCTTATTTGTAGACTTAGTATTTTGGACCACTATCACATATATAGCCTTATTAAATCAAATTTAGGTTGTGAATTATTTTTCCTGGGGTTAGTTCTCTGGTGAACGGCCAATCAGAACTCCCTTTCTTTCAACATTTTTACTTTCTATAGGGTTTCCTTTGTTTTTCCTTTATCATCTTTATTATTTTCTATTATTCCTTTATATTTTCCTTATATCATTATTATTTGTTCACTTTCCTTTTCCCCTCAACATTGATAGCCTGCGAAATTGTCTAACTTTTGTTTCTTTTTCCCCTCCCCTCAACATTGATAGCCTGCGAAATTGTCTAAGTGACCTTAATATTTGGACTGCTTTTGTGAAAGCCCCATTGATTTGGAGTTTGGAGTAGATATTAAAATATAACATTTTAATCAAATTACAACAGTCTTTATCAAACCAATTTTTTTTAAAGAAAACGTTTTTAAACCTAAGTCTGTTTAGTCCCATCAAACGCCATGTTTTTGTTGATAAAATCATTGTTCCCAATTCATCATTTTAATGTATACTATCTTCACATTTTCTCATGTCTTCTCATTTTCCTGGGTTTTGTTCTCTGTTGTATGGTCAACCAGAACGCCCTTTCTTGTAACCTATTGACTTTCTTTAGGGTTTCTTTTCTTTTTCCTTCATCATCTTTATTATTTACTTACCTTATATTACTATTAATTGTTCAGTTTATTTTTTCCCTCAGCCTTTAACTGTGTCTATACTAACATGTAATCATTTTAATATATTCCTTATTTTTACTTAAACTAAATTATTTTTTGAAATTATATTGTAATGTTTTTTTTATTCACTGTGCATCTTCCTCGGACAAAATCTATTTAACATCTATCCCATATCGGTCTCTCTCTCTCTCTCTCTCTCTCTCTCTCTCTCTCTCTCTCTCTCTCTCTCTCTCTCATAGATAATTATAATATTAGTGGGAAATGATCTGAGAAAGCTATCATCCAATATATTCCATTTTTAAACTTTCTTTTCAAAATGTTTTACTAATATAAAGTCTTATTTCTTCATTTTCATTGTTATTGTAAGTATATTTTTTGCTAGGTTATAATTTGATAAAATATTTTTTTTATTTTGTTTTCTCACGATAGGTACACTGATGTTAACAAGTCGTTTATCTTTCTCCGCAGTCCTTTAGTAGTTTGTTAATACATTGTTTAAACCCCCTCATTATTAGAGTTGTTTCTAATGTTTCGTAACATTTTCCTAGAGCTGTCCCAGATGCTTATTTCCTCATGATACCCAGTTAGTGCATATATATTTATATAATTAATGGCTTCAAAGTTTATATAAAGCAATCTCCCATCAAATAGATGCTCAGATTATATATATGTCAGCGATTTTGTATAAAAGAATTCAGAGAAAATTAAAAATGTTATCCCACCTATGTTACGTGTTTAAGGCTCCAGTAAACAGTGACAAAGAAAAAGTGAAAACAACAAGCTTTGTAAAATTAAACAAATAATTTATTTCCCTGCAAAAACAATACAAAAATGAAAAAAAAACCTACGGTTTTGAGAATTAAAGCCAAAAATAATTCAAGAATAATCCATCTATATTTTAGAGATCCTAGTAATGAAATGCTCTGACAAAGTTTAATTCGAGTCACGACGAAAAATACAAAATGTAAGGCGATGATGTATAATGTAGCCAGTATAGTGGTGTTGTGCCTACAGTTCTTTGTTATTCCACAGACAATATTATTCCGGTGTTTGAATTTCCGAGTATAATTTCAAGAAATATCTTTGAACAAGATATAACTACTCAAATATTTATACGAAAAAGAATTAATAATTCCACTAAAAAAATAATTCTAGAGTCATCTGGATACTACTAAACACTTTTCAGTGTCCAAGGTATAAAGACCAAACTAAAATTATTTCACAAATCATCTATATTAAATCTATCTTCTGCGCAGGAAAAACCTGAATTGCGAAATAGAGGGTCACGTGACCATATTTATTTACATCATAAAGTCACATTCTCCTTTTACTCTAAGAATGAAATAAAATAAAATAGAAAGCTGTTTACTTCACCAAGTGATTATGAATCAAGGTCGGAAACTAGGTCAAAATTATAAACTGTTTCTAATATTAAGTGTTTATGAAAAGAATGAGGTCAAACTGAATTTTCTGAGACAAAAATGTCAAATCAAGTAAACAAATTGACATTACAATACCATGTTCTAGAATACAAAATTTAAACTAACTAACAAACAATTCAATAAAATCAAATATAAATTAAATTAGATACACATAAGAACCCTCTGTTATGATTTCTAACAATTATTATAACCATCGCATTTCGTTTCATCATTAAAAATATTAGTTTGTTTTTGTGTGATTTTTCCAGTTTCTTGTAGGAAGATATCATATTATTTATCTTATACCATTTTGTTAGCTGGTTTAATTTATATATAATATAAGAAATCTATTTTATACTCAACTGCAATTTATTGTTATTATAATATGTTCACGAAGGCAAATTTTTGTATCAGTGTCCATGTCTTTTTATTGTTTGTAATTTTTTAAATTCTGTTTTCACTTTTTTTTGGGGTCAGATTTAACTTGTTCTTAATTTACTGATTGGGACCGTGAGTGTGGACGAAGAGACCCTTTCCTTTAATGTCTGGGCTCTTGGTATGTTGTTTTGACGCCAAGACATGTTTGTGAAGACAAATGACGGCCATGACTGCTTAAATACATCTTTATATTTATTTTTCTCCATTGAAAATTAATTCAGTGACTATGGCTTTCATAATACTGTGTTGTCGTCTCCTTCGGTAAAGCATGAAAAGGAAGGCTACATTAATTAATTAATCAAGCCCCGATACTTAATTAAAACCAAGCACTAATCCCATTGATTCTGTTGATTATGTATACAAGTCAGTAACATCAATCACACTTAGATAATATGCAGATAGTATCTTTCCTAGAGGCATTTAGCTTTTAATAATTCGCTTAAAATTGTCATTTTCCATCTTGAAAAGACTTCAGATTAGCCTAATGCCATCCCTAGTATGTGTTAAGTATTGTTTTAACATCGCCTGCTCTTGGAACAGGTTCCAGGTATTTGTCTGACCGACAAGTCTACTATATAGCAACACCATTTGTTAATCGTTTTAAATGTGCTCCAGCGCTTGTCATGAATTTAGCAGCTAAAATACACTGAAATCGGGGGGTGAATTTGGGTTTAATCGGGGTGGGTGGGTTTAGCGTAAAATTAAAAATTCGGGATGAAATTTGTGTTGGTATTCGGAGTTAAGTGGTTTCAATTTACTGGATTAAAATGACTACACTAAAGAAGGACAAGATTAGGGAATGTAAATCGAAGTGATTATCTTTATTTGGATTTCATAGTGTCTTGTTTCTAATATATAAAAGGACGTAAACTTTCATAGGATCTATAAATAGATGATTACGTACATCTTAACAGTTATCAATAATATAATTATTCGTAAATATGCTTACGAGATTCGACCTTTTTCCCATTGAACTGATGGGTTAGGTGGTAGCTTAGAAGAATTTAGCTTATTTCCATTGGATGACTTAGATCACACAAATAGGTATTTTGAAATATTCGATTGAGTAGATTCAGATTAATCTCATTTAAATGAAAATGTACCCAACTGAAACAGTAATTGGAACAAACATATACTTCTTGACCCTTGTACAGTCAGTCGTACGATTTATAAACTAATGAACCGCACAGTGTCACGAAATCCTTGGGTCAGCCCACACTTTTATCGGCCGCTTGCACCTTCACGGATCCACCATATGTACAGTCAGTCATACGTATACACACGTACAGACAGCATACATCACCCTTGAATTACGTACGTCTACATTCGTGGCTCCACCACATGTACATACATACATACATACATGCATGCATGCATGCATGCATACATACATACATACATACATACATACATACATACATACATACATACGTACATACATACATACAGCACGCAGCACTAAATACTCTGGAAACTCAAGACAGCTATAAACATCTTCCAACCCCCCTAAACAGCTACAGTCAGCCCTAAACAGCTATAGACAGCTTCAGACAGCTCTAAACAGCTCTAATTAGCTCTAATCAGCCCTATGGGTGGAGAACACAATGGAGAGCATACACTCCTTGACAGAATCCAAAACGACCAGTGTGTCGGTTATAAATTGATCTCCGTTAAATACATAGAAGAGTTAATAATCTTCAGGGTAAAATACCCATGCATATCATGCTTTTAATGTCCCTCGTCGCCAGTAATTTCCGGCGAGATACATGTTACTACCGTCGTTTACCTGGAAAAACACTTATTTACACTAAATAACGTTGTACACATGTACAACGAAAAACCGTGAAAACAGTTTTAAGGCATAACCAAGTTATTTTTTTGCCTAATTCTGTTACATTCATAATACTGAAAGTTCATCTCACGATTTTATTATGACTTTGATAATTAAATTATTTAAGTTTTACAAAACTTGCTGGTTTTGATTTTTCTTTTACTTAGTTTATGACTATATATTCGTAATCTCTCTCTCTCTCTCTCTCTCTCTCTCTCTCTCTCTCTCTCTCTCTCTCTCTCTCTCTCTCTCTCTCTCTCTCTCTCTCTCTCTCTCTCTTATTATTTCAACACAGCTTTTTTTTAAAATTCCCTCTGGTGATTTTTAACATCTAGGATTGCAGAATCGTTTAGATTTTGTGACCAAAACGTTGGGCTTGTTTAGGTCGTAACGCTGGAAAACCGTTTTTGAATTTTGTTCTGTTATAAATGTTTGTGGATATATATATATATATATATATATATATATATATATATATATATATATATATATATATATATATATATATATATATATATACATGCTTGTTTTGGAGAAGACCATAAATTGCACCAATACATAAACATTATTCAAAATCTTTTCCTTAGTAGTATCATAGGAATATTATATTATAATATGATGAAAACTGAAGTGGAGATGAGATGAAAGTTGCGAACGTAATAATAATAATAATAATAATAATAATAATAATAAATTAATTCAATGAGGTAATTATAATGTACATGTAATTTAAGTTAACATTCAACATATTATTATATAATTTGTTCTTTCCTTATGGATAACCCTTTTCCGATTTCTAACTTCGTCAGGTTTCGTTCGTGATATATCTGTTTCGAAGCGACAAATGACATTCTAGTGTACATTCTAGTACAGACCGATTCACTGTATTCTTCTTTTAGCACACTGTAGAAAATACAAGTCACATGATATCATAAGGTATATAGTGGTCTCTTCCATCTTTGGGTTCAATACGTAGATTAGTATAATTATTATTATTATTGATTCTGAAAATTAAATATTCGTTTTTTAGCAATACTTCTCGTGCTTTATTGTCATAAGATATCTGGACTGAAATTGTAATAATAGCGCAATTGTTCTTGACTTATAAAACCTTTATTCATGACAGAAATATAGTAATATACGAATCAATTTAAATTAAACCTGAGGGCCACGAATTTTTTAATCCAGACTTGTTATTCACAGCTATTTTTTAAGACGAAATTCGGAGCATTAGTTATGGGAAGCTCGCTTAAGGAGAATAGTCTTTTAAACCTTAACAGCTACGAGTTTACAGTTCCTACATGCAATGTAATGTATATGTCATGATGGGACTTGTTGTAAAATGTAACAATGTGATGGAAATATATTCACGATGGAGTGGATGGTTTACATCGCAAACGAAAATTTTGATGATCAACTCTGTATTTCTTTTTCTCCGTTATTTACGCACTGATATGTTTCTTTGTTTCCATACATCACAGAAATGTAAATCATATAGCAAACGAAGCCCGATTCGCCGTGTGCAGACCGGCCTTGACCTTACCACATGCTTGGAATGCTGCCATGGTGACTACTGTAACATGGCAGGATGTGGAACGACAGGTAAAATGTTATCAGTTTATAGCCCAGGGACAATTGTCGCATATTTCTCTTCCGGAGAAATTACGTTAGGACAGTTGGGAACAATATATTATTCAATATATTATTTTAAAGCGAAGATAAAAGCTGTGAGAAATTGAAAGAACCCCCCCCCCCCTCCAAACAATGTTGCCATTCTTTGTCATCAAGGTGAAAGTCGTAGCTCAATTATCAAGGATCAGGTCAACGTAGAATAATGCAAACGCTCTCTCAAGAGCAACAATGCTGGAACGAACTAACCAAACCATTCAGAACTTGAATTTTTAACCAAAACCATCATAGGTCTGTAGGGGCATACAGCCTGTATACAGCCTGTCTATAACTAGCGATCTGATGCTTCGGCTATGTTATTCTGTACTTTTGTTAACATTTAGAATTCAACCAGAGAAAGAATGTTCTCCTGAGTCTCAATAAGTAATCCTCAAATAAAGTTTGCAACCAAGATTACTGTGAGTGTTTACAGAAACCTAATAATTTTAAAGAAAAAGTGTGGAAGGTCAAGGCGAATGTGATCAGAAGGGGTCAAATAATAACTTTTAATTGCTTAAAACCTCTATTTCTTACCGCTATTGAACTTCTAAAGGTGGATTTATTGGAATACGTGTCACAGGATGAAGCCGGGTTAGGACTGGATTAGTGAAGACACCGAAAGCAACTGCGTTACTAAGATGTTTATTTATGAACGCAATTTAAATATAAACAAATCTGAAACCATTATAAACAAGGAAAATCATAGTGTTCCTAACATGGAACTATCAACAACAACAAACTCAATGCAAACCCCACCCCAAGGATGATTTTAACGAAAGGGATTTTAAACTTACGTGAATAACGTCTTATCAACCGATCAACAAATACAAGGATATGTGTGAATTTACAAATATATATCGCTTGTATAACGAGACAGATGTAAATGCCTGTAATTTTGGTTATATCGTTCTTATAACGACTTACCAAGGTAAAGGCATGTATGTTATGATCTTATCGTTCACGTAACGATTTAGCAATGTAAAGCTGAAATTATGGATTTTATGAATTTATCACTCATATAACGATATTGCAATGTAAAAGTGAAATTATGAGTTTATGAATTTATCGTTCATATAACGATGTTGATACATAAATGTGAAATATTAGCTCAGATGGTAATAGCAATAATATGGAACACGTATTTTATAACTATCGTGGCGTCCATTTAACGTCCAAGATGTACCTACGGTTCCAGCCGCTCTAGTCAATAGTCACGGAGTCGCCACGCATGGTCCACTCCTCCCTGTCTGTTTGAAGGATCCCTCAAGAGCCCTTACATTCAACACAGACCCGATGGTCGCGAAACCTTGGTCCCTCGTATCGAGAACACCAGTACGCTCTTCCGAACCAACGGCACCAGACACAGCGTATACGTCACGAGAAACCACAATATATATATATATATATATATATATATATATATATATATATATATATATATATATATATATATATATAACGCAGCAGCATAGACAAAGGCAGCATGCACAACGGCACCATACACACTGCACCACACACGGCACCACTCACGGGCAGCATACACAAGGTACCATACACACGGGCACCACACACGGCATTACACACGGCACCCAAACACAGGCACCACACACAGGCAGCATACACACGGCACCACACAGGCACCACACACAAGGCACAGCATACGGCACCACACAGGCACCATACACAAGGCACCACACACTGCACCGCACGCGGGCACAACAACACGGCAGCTCTTTAGTTGAAGGTTTACTTCCGTAAAGTGAGAAGCTTTTTTTCTGACAAGACTGGCTGTAATGTGATGTTTACAAAGTATGTGCTCTATAATATACCCTAGCTGTGACAGATATGCGCAGCTAGGTACTTAGACTTTTAAACCGCAGGCAATTGGCACATGCAGCATGAGCTGAGTTGCGCTCAATATTTCGAAATAACTAGATCCGATGAATAATAAACCACCCTCGGTGACGCTGTACGCGGCAGCGAAACCCGAGTATATTTTGGACCACATATACATATTAATGCCAGTCATACACAATTCCGTGACAATAAGAAGAAAACGTATTGCACTTCAGGTAGGGAGATAGAAGGTCGGTGCTAATGTCACTTGCCGAAACCTTTTAAACGTATTGCTCCCTGATGGATAAGTCTTGCCTTATCTGTAATTTATTGCATTTTCTTAAAACATAAAGTATCAAAACAGGTTTAATAAAATACAGATAAAATGACAAACCAAACCAACTTTACATTTTAATTTATGTCACTGTTGACATTTGACATCGTAGCTCGAACCATTCATCCTGAAGTTACACAATATACAAAACAAACATGTTGAGCGAGTACCATTTCTACTGATTCTGAGAGTTTAAGAGAGACATCGCTTGCCAATTGCATACATTTTATTAATTGCTTCTTTAGTAACCCTGAAGACATAAGTATTTTATAACATGACGTTCAACGACGTATGAAAGCATGAACTGAGAAACTACAATTTAATATTAGGCACTGACAGTAAAATCGAAAGCATGAATTTGCATGCTTTAAACAATCAAACGGATTCAAACAACACTTTTGACATGATATCAGTGCTACAAACTTTACAAAACACCGAAAATGACGATTATTAAGGCCACAAAATAGGTTTTTGTGACCAGAGTGTATATAATACAGTTTCTGTTTAAAGAAGTATTTACCTTGGAAGAGTCATCAGCTATTTAAGTGAATTGTAGATATCTTACTATGCCAAATTTAGAGCGTTTGTGACTATATCAGGCAAAGGTCATCAAGCTACGAATGCATACCTATAAAATATTGTTTTTATCTGGATCGCATAGCAACCAAAAGACGATAGAAAAATGAACTTACTGTAATTTTAGGCACTGTTTTAGTGTTGTTTAAAGGCAGTTTTCATTCTTTAAAATTTGATTTGCTTTCATCACTGGGGACGTGTACTACTCTATCACACTTTGGATTGAACGATAAATACACGTTCTATTACAGCTTTTTTTCATACCTTTTGACTTACTTATCTCATATTTCACCTTTTTTTTACAGGTGTTCACACCGGGACAAGCGCGAGTTTGATGTGTTTCAACTGTGAAAATCATCTTGACCCAAATACATGTGATTTGCTAACTGGATGTACTGTCACTGAGGTTCGAATGTTGCATCTTATACCCTCTAAACATGTCCCTCCTCACTTCTTTCTCGCCTGCTGTGCAAAGCTTGTAAAGATAAATGATACAAATACTACAGAACTAATCTATGCTGTCTGTCCGTTCGCTTGTTTGTTTGATGAAATCGTTAATTTTAAACATACTTCACTGTTTTTCATTTGAAGTGAACAATGGTCTTCGGATTCAGAATCACACAATAGTCCTGGAATGCTAAGAACATCCTTTCACACCCAGACTACAAATTTTGACGTCTGATTGGTTAACGATTTATTATAAGTCAGTAAAAGTTCAGAATTTTATTTTACTCGGATTAGAGCATGCGAGTGCATTTCAAGTGGTTTTGATTGTGTCTAGAAAGCATGGTAAAACACTGAGATCTGATTAGGTCACGTCAAAATATTGACCAATCAAATGTCATAATTTTGCTTTTAATCTGAGTTTGAAGAGAAGAATTTTATTTGAATAACGAAGTAGGGGTGGGGATAGAAATGGAGTAACATAACGTTTCATATTTGTTTTAAAGTCTAAATTGTAGTTTAAGACCTGTTTTAAACAAATTGAGCAGACTAGTTCTATTATTATTCACAGTTATTTAATAAGACAAAAAGATTACATTTATTTATTTTTGAGCGCGAAGTTAGATTCTGTACAAAGTGTTGACTTGTAAGTGATCATTTCAACATATATCAAGATGAAATAGTTAGGATTTTTTCTTTTCATTCTTTTCTTCTGGAACAGTGCTTCTTTGTTGTTATATGGAACCAACGTATATTTTACATTTTGGCAGAACATTTTGCAATATTTAAGTTACACAATCATATTCCCATTCACCGTATTGTAAACTTTGTAACGCACTGACAGTATATATGATGCTCTTGTAACAGTCTTCTAACACACGGACATCATATATGTTAATCTTCTGACGCACAGACAGTATATATGATAACCTTCTAATACACTGACAGAATATATGATAACCTTTTAATACACTGACATTCTATACTATTCTCTTCTAACACACTGACATTATATATGATAATCATTAAACGTACGGATAATATTTATTACAGTTGTTTAAGAGAATGGCAGTATATATGATAGTCTTCTAACGCACGTACAATATATAGTTTTGTCTTCTAACATACTGACAGTATATATGTGGTCTTTTAACTAAATGACACTATGTATGGTACTCTTTAAACGTACTGACACTATATATTATACTTGTTTAAGACAATGGCAGTATGTATGACGCATCGTCTAACGCATTGACAGTATGTATTATAGGCTTTAAACACACTAACAGTATATATGATAGTCTTCCAAATCACGGACAATATATATGATAGTCTTCTAACGCACGGACGGTATATACGACAAGTCTTCTAACACATTGTCAGAATGGATGATAATCTTCAAACAGTTTTCTAACACACTGACGGTAAGTATGATAGTTTTCTAACACACTGACAGTTTATATGATAGTTTTCTAACACACTGACAGTTTATATGATAGTCTTCTAACACACTGACAGTTTATATGATAGTCTTCTAATACACTGACGGTATGTATGATAGTCTTCTAACGCACTGACAGTTTTATGATAGTCTTCTAACACACTGACAGTTTATATGATAGTCTTCTAACACACTGACAGTTTATATGATAGTCTTCTAACACACTGACAGTTTATATGATAGTCTTCTAACACACTGACAGTTTATATGATAGTCTTCTAACGCACTGACAGTTTATATGATAGTCTTCTAACGCACCGACAGTTTATATGATAGTCTTCTAACAAACTGACAGGTTTATATGATAGTCTTCTAACACACTGACAGTTTATATGATAGTCTTCTAACACACTGACGGTATGTATGATAGTCATTTTAACGAAATGACATTATACAGAATAGACTTTTGACGCACTGACATTATACATGATTGTCTTTAAACGCACTGATAACATATATGGTAGACTTTGAACACAATAACAGTATATATGACAATCTTCTAAAATGTCACTATTTAATAATGTAATATCCGATTGCATTAATATAAACATATATCCACGGGGCTTATAGTTGTACACAATAATGTATTTTGACACATTTTCTCGTGATGTTCAAGCATTCAAACAGTCTTGATATTTGGAAATGTAATTTTAGTTAAGCCGTTTCTTTTTCATGCCAGAGTTGTTACCTAAGTGTTGAACCTAGCATAATCACGGATCAAGTATTTAAAAGTGGATGTATCTCCAAATCGGTAAGTAACATTTTATTATAATTTATAATTAACGCTACGTAAATTCAGATGCAGTATTTGTAGTAGTCTCATCTTTGATTTTTATTATTATTATTATTATTATTATTATTATTATTATTATTATTATTATTATAGACTTTCAGACCGAAAAACGTTTTGGCATGGAAAGTCTTGCAGGTGCACGAAGCAGAAATTCGAATATAAAGTTAGATTAGTAACGATGACAGGAGTGCTGGAATACTTAACTTTATTAAATAATCTCATATTCATATTTTAAAACATTTAAGAAATACATTTTTCCCAAGGTCCCTGGGCCATAGTGATATGTCAGAGTTGGGTCATATCAAATGTTTAATTTGTAATTTTACAATCGCCAATAAGAGAAAATGTCAGGACCACTCATATTTTAATATAACAAACATGGCAATACAATTACGTACTACAATAGTTTTTGGCGTGAGATTCCGCCCGTAAAATCCGTGCACCGTAAAATCCGTGCAATCCATTTAAAATCGGAATGCTCATTTTCCAATTTTAGATTGTCGTCAACAGGAAATAACAAAATAGAATAAGACTACTAAAATACATTTCATGAATTAAACAAATTAAGTTTCAACACAACAGTAGCATATATCTTGAAATTTGGACAAAACAGATGACAGAAATTTTGACATTAAAAAACGACAGAATTTTGTACATAAACGATGACAGAAGGTTTGACATAAAAGATGACAGACACTTTGACATAAAAGATGACAGATCTTGTGACATAAAAGATGACATAAATTTTGAAATGTCTGTCATTTATGTTACCTATGAGATCTTTCAAAAGTAGACGCGAATAAAGATCATTCTTGCTACGACCTTAAACTCGAACCTGCTTCTGAAATATATTTGTTTACAGTGACTTTGCTGAAAACGACAGAAATGACAACGAAGATTATATACTGCTAACGCAGAGTTCAAATATAGAAATAAATAGTGTTATGACAAAACACGTACCGAGTTATCACCTCTCGAAGTTAGCATTGCATATGTCGCTCAAAATTCTGCCGTTTTTAAGGAATCTTTACCTGATTATGATTTGGACTCACTATTAAATGTTGTAATCAAATCTTAGTCGTGTTTGTATTCGGAATAGACTACAATTATATACAGGACTTAACTATAACTGTAATTTTTAACACCATCATGGAGTAATTAAAAGTACATGTGGCAAAATTAAAATCAGTATTAAACATTGGGGTAACAAGTAAACTTGATGATCGTAGAGTTAACATCTACAATACGGTAGCATGCACTTTTTAAATCATCAGGAATTGCTCAGCGTTACAGAAACAATTTCTAATATATTTTGAAGTACAGAAACAATTTCTAATATTTTTGGAAGTACAGAAATAATTTCTAATATATTTTGAAGTACATAAAAGATATCATGTATATAACATTTGAAGTGACTATTCAAGAAGACGAAAACGAATACAATTGCAATTTTTAAAATCTGAACAGCTCCTTGTTCGTTACGTATAATTGCTTACAACTGGATATGTCTTCTGTGCTCCCAGCTTTGAACAATGTAAAGCTCTGCTTGAAGGTCCGGAGGAAACTGTTATGCATTTAAAATGATTACGCAAAAAGATACAACTGCTATTATTAGGGTGACGTCATTTGCGACGGATATAGGGGTACATGGTTTAATAAAAATAAACACATTTAACATCAACACTAATTAATTATCTGTAAATGATTTTATTTTTAAAGTACTATTTATTTTACGTGGCACAGAACTCGGAATCTTTATATTAATGCGTAGGCAGCGCTAATATATATTATAGGTTCAGAAACTCGAGTGCATTTTTGATGTTATGTAAACACATTAATTTGTCCAGGAAAGTTCTCCTGTAGGAGCATGAGAGTTTTAAAGTTCAAAATGAATATGAATTTAAGTGACCAGCTCCAAATATTACCATGGCACGGGTCTCTGGTTTGTTTTACATTCATTCTCATCAGTCAAGCAATACAATATATTCATTCCGGAATAAAAAGGTATTCTGATTCGTGATTTTACTTTTGAAATTGAAAACATAGCTTTGATTAAAAAAAGCTAAAGACATGTTGTGTGTAAGTACTTAAGAAATGTTTAACAGAAAAGATTGAATTATACTTAATTTAATAAATTACAGATTTGTCCCAATTTACTTGGAATGGAGATTGTCGGCAAAAGACAAACTGATGACATGTGCAATGGTTGCTGTGATACTGACTTTTGTAATCGGAACTGTTCGGTTCTCAAGCATCCACATGTAGAACATATATTACCATTGGTAACCCACTCCGAAACAACGACGCAGAAAATAACACACACGCAGACAACAACTACGCAGACTGCAAACTATACGTCATCACCGACAACGCAGAAAACAACACATACACAGTCACCATCAACGCTGACTGGTACACACACATCATTACCACAAACGCAGATGGCAATACTTTCGTCGTCATCAACAACACACGCACCAACAACCGTTTCTACTAAACATACAACACTGCCAGCACCTCCACGTATGTATTTATTTCGCTGAGTATATACCAGTTTTTGTTGTTGTTCCAAGATTAAACATTATATACTGAAATTAGAATTGAAATTAAACACATGTAAGTAAACTGAAACTGTCTACCAGTAAGAGACTGGACCACTATTTGCGCAGCTGTATCTGTAGTGATCCAGATTGTGCAAGGTTTGATATTTAGTGATACATATATTGCAAATATTAGGATTCTTTTATGACCAGGTAACCATAGTGGCACACACATAGAAGTATGGAGCAGAAGAAGAAGAATTTCAACTTATTTTAAAATGGTGAGAATGGATGCACACGCATGTACAAGGATTGATGGAAAAGACAGTGATAACAAACACCAATAATTATCGGCAAACACAGTTTGTTGGCATCTGTTAATCTCGAGAGCCGATGGAATTGCGCCCATGAGAGATGTCTCTGTTGGTGGTTGTATAGCGTCTGTAGTGGCTATGTAGCTGAACACGGGAGATGTAGTCCTTGCCTTGCACCACTTTTTGAAAGTTGAGTCTGGTGTGTATTGGATCTGGTCTTTCTTCCTCCGAGATCGCTTTTCATCAGCTATCTCTAGCTTTCAAACCAGTGGTCAAAGCGTTTCGCCAGCTGGACCTGTCTAGAGCAAGCTCTTCTTAGGTGTTGACATCGATATCTAGGGCTTTCATGTCTCTGGTGCTTGCAGACAACCTTGAAGCGGAGATGCGGCCGTCCATTCGACCTTTTACCGGAGGCAAGTTCTGATTAAAGAAGGTCTTTGGGGATAGTAACATACACATAATTACAAATACACATTTATGGACAAAATCTTATTCTTACAGCAAACACTCAAGCTTAAAACCAAAAACACATCTAAGGCAAATACACGCCCTTACAGACCAACACACGACCATACAGATATCAAACATTCTCATAAACAAATGTTTTTGAGGCAAGTGTTATGGAATGACGACCATAATGTCAGGTGAGGCTACATGCTACCTTTAGTAACATTAGAGGATACCGCCTTGTGAATGTTGACTTATAGTTGATAATCATTCATGGCTACTCATGGAAAGTCATTTATGATGATCAGACGAGTGAGCAGATATGCTCATCTCATGGATGTAAAGGTAGATGACAAGACTTGTGTGGACAGCACATGACATCAAATCAGATGTTGTTGGAAACTATGACTATCCACTTCATAGGGACCTTTCTCCAAACATATCGACAATGTCGTGATACTGGATTCAGACAGGATTTACTGGATTAAACCAAAGAGTCGGGGCAATTTCCCCCACTTAAATCCAACTCAAACGTACGTTATGACACTACTCACCCCCATCGAATACCGAGGAAGCAGTAGTAAAGCTTAACAGCTTTTTAAAATAACACACTTTTCACCTCCATAACACGAGGAAGCGGATAGAAAAAGTTCCTGTTTAACGGTAACCTACGTCAGCTCCGCAGGTATGGCCACATGTCATGCACAAATGGCTTTGGTAATTACAAGGACAGCAGGCTAATGCTTCTAAGGAAATGCATAAAACACAACTGCCAAATCATCAACATAATCAGTAGCAAGATTCACCCACGCTCCAATTAGTGCCATCTTAATGACTACGAGTAGAGAGAGTCCTTGTTTTCGAATGACGATGAATGCTAATCTTACAACTGGCTCATAGTCTCCAAGTTCAGTATCCATATTTAGCCTAGAACGCTACAAGAAGACAGAAAAGTTTCCCAAAATATTAATGTCTCCAAAATCGATCAGAATTAATAATGTGAAACAGGCATTTGTCGAAGAACTATGCAGCAAACTAGGTGCACATATATATTAACTCCAAGAATGTCGAGAAAAACTGTACATCCGTCAGATATTCTATGTACTCAACTGCTCACAGAACCATTGGTTATGTCATGTAAACATCAAGAGTTGTTTGTCGAGAATGCTGCTACCATACCTTGGCCTCTGAATACAAAGCAACGGCTACAGAAGGACTGCTTATAAGGCAGCACTACATCATCCAACATGTCAGCTCTCCGCAACATTAAGAGGACTGTCCAAAGTAAACTAGGAAAATTGCTGGACTAATGGCTGAGCAATAAGGCAGTTAAGAGTCAGTCCTGTGCAGACAGGAGAGAAATTAAAAAAACACCGTGATGCTATGAAGACAATCCGTGGGCCACAATAATCAAAAACACTTCCAATACTGAGTGCGGATAGCAACTCAATCCTCACTGCAAAGAAAAGGTACTTTAAACATGGGCAAAGAACTTCAACAGTATCAAAATTTCAGTAGTATCCTTAATCAATAGTGCTATATCTGTGAGGAGGATAGGATCAACCGCCCCAAGTAGAAATCAATATACGCCTTGCTGATCCTGCAACTCTGACTGAGACTATGAAAGCACACGACTTGCTGCAAAATGGCAAAGCACATGGAGAAGATACGATTTCAGCAGAAGTCTACAACGGCTCTTGAAATAGGAAAAGAAGTTGACTGAACATTTACAGTCAATGTAGAGTCAGAGAGCTATACCTCACTGGGTACAAAGATGCATGCCTCATCTACTTCCATAAGCGGAATTGCAACAGATGATTTTGCGACAAATGTCGGGGCATCTCCTTGCTGTCAATAGTCGACAGCAGGTTTCACAGATTTCTGCCGTATTGTATTATGCAAAATGTCGATTAATTGCTCCTTCGTTAGAATCACTGTGACTTTATGAAGTAATGGGCAAAATAAATCTTGTTTGAAGCATGGCAATAAAAGCCCTTGACACATTGCTGAATATTCCAACTAAAAAGACGCCTGTATTAATGACCCTAAAACACGTGATCTATCATGGATATGACTCCAGCAGCAGTAGTGAATGTTTTCTGTTACTCGTAATATATAAACTTAGTTTTTATTATGAGAGTTTGACTGATTTAATTTCCTACTGCAGGTAAGATTTCTACACATCACTAGAACATTGTCGCTGCTTCGAGGTTGGTTTTGAAATCAAACGCATTGACCAATGTAGAAAAATGAGAAACAAGCCAAAGTACAATCTGTCAATCATTTCTAATATGCGACTTTGTTTGATTTTCTTTTGTGTCTGATTGTGGTCCTTGACATCATTGGCAACCAAAGTTGCGTCTTGGAATTTGCTAATCGTGTAGGGTCACCATGCCACAGAAATATCCAGGTCTGTTATCTGAACTTCTTTTTCATAAGGGAATATAATCTCTAGGTAGGACCCGTAGCGCTGTGTATATAGTGCTGCATACTGTTTTGTTGTTCATGTACAAATCTACCTTTCTGAACCATATATGCATGATTAGTTTGATGGTTTCGAGCGTGGTAACTCGATCTGGATTCGTATTGTAGTTTTGATTACTCTCACATCAAGGTCAAGGTAACTGCTTTTGAGATCGACGTAGTCTTGTCTTGTCCGTTGATTTTGAACTTGATGAGAGCTGTGATACTGTATCAACTGGGCATTTTGTGTCATCATCATCAAAGATGTCGTGGCAAACAGGTCCAGTTATTTCTCTGAATATTCGATAGATTTTTAGTGCACCTTGTCTGGTTTTTAATTCGCAAAAACTAATGTCCAATTCTATAGTGCTCTGTTTGTTTTCTTTCCGTATCGCTGTTGACTTAGTGTTTTAATTCGTCTATTAATGTATATATTTTGTTGCGGGGTGTCAGAGCAACTGTTTCGATAGATCTACCATATTATGAAACATTGAGTTTGCTCACTCCAACGGTGAATTGTTGTCACAGCACTGGTTGAAATCGTTCATTAACATTCATATACGATTCGGCGGCAGCTTCGGTATCCACTACTTCAACAAGAGATGGAGCTCCAGAGTTTGAAATACAGCAACATCAATTGTCTTTTTTCCAATTGGTTAAGGTTTGCTTCAGAGGCATCATTTCGAGAATGAACGGTCATTTATTGTTGTTCAAAATGTGATATAGAACCAGCTACTGCTCATAACACGAGTGCAGCTCGGTCATAGAATCAACATGTTCAAGATATGTCTTAGATACAGCGCACCCCCCCCCCAAAAAAAAAAAAAACTATGACGAACATACATTGCAGCGATCACATTGATGACCGACGACGCATAATGACTTCAAATTCTCAGGGTTTTGATATCTAACGTGTGAAACAAGACTTTGTACACTTTTCACAAACATGGTTTTAATTATGGACGTCTTCCTTATATCACAACAAATGCGATAGTTCTATTTTTGTTTTCTGGCAATACGATCCATGCTTATTATTGTTTAAGGTTGGGGATAATGTAATCATATGCCATGGTTATTGGTTACATTTCCTCTTCAAGCATAGACTCCAAGGATTTTCCATCTCACAGATCATGTCAGTGTAGAGAACGAGAGTGACGATCACTGGGTACTTAAATTCTTGGCATGTGTATTGTGCTGACTAGGTACGGCTAATCGTTCTCAGAGAGGTGTTCATTCGTACTGATCACCAATATAAGGACTTGTCGAAAGATAGCCTTCTTTATGAACATGCGAAGTTGTTCCTCTGGTTATTACAATTAAGTCTTCTGATATAAATACCTTTATCAAAATGTTGTTGGCGGGCTGACAGTATCCATGAAAAGTCCGCGACCATTACGCATACCACAGGACCTTTCAGGTTGGAAGTTGTATCGTCCTGAGCAGCAGAGGGGGCGAATCCTACAACTTTTTCCAGGCGTCCATTCGCTAATCCAAGGCTTCCTATAAATGCTGTCCTTTCGGCAAAATAACGGTTCCTAAGGGATTTTCCAGCAAGAAAAAATGACGCCCTTGCCTAAGCCGGGTTAATAAATTATCCATGACGAAAATAGTTTACGACTTTACAAACAGACTAATCACTAACACTTCATCTTGTTGATCAATTAGATTATTGGACTGGTCAGTGAGTCTAAAATTAATTTTCGTTAGCGAATTATTATGGCATATAGACTGGATTAGTTGGGTCCTCAATTATTAGAAATCCGGGTGGAGCTGTTGGTGCAAAAGAGTATAAAATATATCCCTGCTGAGCTTGATTTGATCGCTCGAGATTTATTTGATAGCTTCCTTCGATAACATCACATACTAAATTGAGCGCAATCACCGATGAAATATTTACATTGTGCGGGGCAATATGCCTACCACCGCCATCTGGGTCATTATTATGTTTGAGGATTGTTGTATGTGGTTGTGGTGCTGTTTTCTTCCATGCGTCGTGGATTGTTTTGAAACCTTCATCGATGGCATCATTGAGAGATTTTTGTAGTTCTGAGATATTATATCCGGGTAGTTTAAATGTGGGAATATCTTCTACGCGTTCTCGTTTTAGGATTAGTGTCACCGAGTACCTCTTGAATAATTTGTAAATGATATGTTTCCATGTCATCGATGATTTTATTACATGTTTCTACGACGCTGATAAATTCATCTCGGGTGAGAGTACCGGATTTAAGAGATATTAACAACAGCGAAAAATCATTATTCATCGCTGTGAAATTTTCAGAGATATTATCTTGTCGAGTTCGATAATATCTGACGCGATTTTCTATTATTCCAGTGAAAAAATTCAACTTGGTGTATTCGTTATAACGTTTTACTGGATTATCGGATTTTATTCTGTCAGTAACATAATCTAATTTTTGTGGTTGAGGTGGTATGTTAACTTGTCGAGGTAGTATTTCAGGCCAACCCAACACTGTTCTTAACAAGTTGTTATAGATATCTACGACATATCCCTCTGTGCTTATTTCAATCGCGGATGATAACGTTGGTTGATGAACTTTAATAGCAATTTTCGATTCTTTTCCAGTAATCGATTTTATTCTACGTTGTAATTCAGCATCAATTTGTTCAATTTGGTACGACCCAGTTGTTATAGAAACAACGTTCTAGTCTGGGGTACCGTCGTCTTTATTCTTATACGAGAACATCGCGAATTATTGGGTTTCTGCCCGCCAAATGCAACCAATCTAATATTGGGCCAACTATGGTATACTCGTAATTTAACTAATGCAATTTCTTTCACTGGAATCGGGGAAGGGAAATTCACACTAAATTGTGGATTTGTTGAGGTTATTGATATCATGCTTGTTTGTACCGGAGTGGTATTTTCTGCTATTCGTTGAAGTAGTTCGAGTGACATTATTATTATCATTGTTTACAATTTCTAATTTTGATACCGCGGAATCATAAATACGTGCCATCGCGGAGAACTCGTCTTCGGTAATTAATGAGTCATCAATCGATGATGATATCAACGAGGATAATTGCGAGTAACCGTTAGATGCTATTTGATGTTTTACTGTATACTCATTGAGTTTTCTCTGAGAACATGATGATAATTTTTTAGTGATTGCATTTGCAACCCCAGCAATTGTTGTCACCGCGGATATACAAATTGGAACAGCAATCGGAGCTATCATTGTAACTGAAGACAGTATAATACCAGCTCCGGCCATTACACCAGATACCGAATACACTGTAACGTCAATGACTGTAATTCTCCTGTAATTGAGTTTCATTGAAAATTCTTTCACTGTATCATAGCGATATTGTGACGGCGTTGATCTCATTTTTATTTTAAAAACGTTAGCGTTTTCAATTCACATCTGATACGAACTCCACATACCATGTTACTGATGCGTTATCTAGATTATCATCAGTGTTTGTTATTGTGAATGGTTGAGTTGCATCCTTGTCAATGATCGCCGATATCACGTTGTTGACACCAGATGAACTCAGCGATGATATATTAAATTGCGTCTGCGACACTAGTGTTAATCGATAAATACCCTTGATTGCCGCATTGATATATAGTATATTGTTTTTAGGGGTCCACACAAATGATCCAGATCGAAGTGTGTATACGTTATTACTTAAGCGATCATGAGGAATTTTTACCTTTTCAAGTCGCCGGAGATCGTTTTTGATCGTTGTAACATCCGTGTTGATTACTTCCAATTGCCGACCAAATAGAGTTATTTCATCGAATTTTGCAATGATGTTATCTAGAGTTGTTTTAATATCCTCCGGTTTGATATTTTTTTTGGTTAAAAAACTTAACAACGGCGTCATCGGTTCTGTTAAAGTTGTTTCGTAGTTTGCCAAAAGCGGCTATATGAGTATCGTAATCAGATCGCAATTTTGCTAAATTGTCGACGGCAGTTTTTATCGTTGCATGATTCGGTGTGGTCACTGGTGGAACACCAAGAAATTCTTATAGCGGTTGATTGAATTTAACAAATTCATCGCGGAGTGATTTTAATGAGTTTGATATGTTATCCACTGTTGTTAGTTTTTCTGTGACCGTCGAAACAAGTACACCTGGTTTGAGTTTACCATCCTGAAACAGTGCAATAGCGTCATCGGCAGCATCACGTCTTCGTATTAAAATGTCATCCAATGACACATTACTGGTTTTCAATTTGCCCTGGCGATCTTGAAATACAACTATTTAGTTTGGGTCAACACTTGCTAAATTCAACGTCTCAGCGATTTCATCTTCAATTATTTTTTTTACATCCTTGATAGAATCCGCAGATGTTTCCGCTGTTGGTTTCGACATTGAAATAGAACGTCCCCAAATATCAATCATTATTGTTTGTGCACTTGTGTTTTCAATTTATGGATTTTTTCACTAAAAACCTACCACTGGTATATTCGTTTACAACCATATGTGGTGGTTTCTACGGAAATCCAAATGATTTTAATGATATCTCCACATGGACATTTAATACTTCACGGCTGCATATTGGTGGATCATTTAATTGTTGTGTTGTTCGCGTGGAATAAAAATCGGAATTGAAATTTTGATGTATACCGCATACACTCTTTTGGCGGAGCTAACCCATATGAATCAAAATAAACAATCCCACGTGGATCAATCGCGTATGCAACCCAGTGAGTTCCCTCTCCGTTGGAGTTATCAAGATTGATGATACCAATTTCAACGTTATTTGATTTTCTCGGTAAATGATCTCTCATCAAAACCCCTCTGAAGTTTTTTATCGCTCGTTTCTTAACAGCATCAATGAAATCAAAATTGGACATGGGAATAATTGTTTTTTCCACTAATAAACCGTTTCTGGTATTCTTAAGCCGCTCCCGCTGTACCATGAATACGGGGTTCCTGGTAGTCTTAGACCCTTTCCCTTTTTTATACCCTTGCCCAGTTGCTTTCTTTTGTGCCATCCCTGCCGCGGTGCCAATGGCTCCTAACGCCGCCGCTTTCGCCACCGCTGGGGAAGCCGCTGTAATCAATGCTGGTATTGCAGCTAACAATGAAAATATACCACCTGATTTTATCATGTTGGCGATTGCAGCCTTCGAAAATACAATTTGAACCCATCGCTTATTCTTTGGCGCATCATTGAAATGTTTGATTTGAAGATCCGTCAATGATATTTTATGTGTACCGCCGGACATCTGCGCTGGTTTCAACGTTATTGTGGTTCCACATTCTTTAGCGGATATTGATTTTAATTTCTTGACCTGACCATCAGTCAGCTTGACACTAACAACACTATATGGCATTTTATTGTAAAACACATTTATGCTTTCAATTGATCTAATTGCGAAATCGTGAAAATCGTTTATGATTTCAACAAGGATTTTTCAATCAAAGATTTTCCACTGGTGCATCAATAAGTCTCATTCGTCCGCCAACGCTTCAAGTAACATTGATTTATCACTGAGAATGACAGCAACCGCTCTATAATTAGTAATAGCGCCATGAAGGACATTAGCTCTGAAGTGTATATCAACGACGGATTGCCTTGTTAAATCAAGATGTTCCAGCGAAAAGTAGTAGATCGGATACAAGTTCTTAAAATCATATTGCGATATTTGCAAACCAGTATCAACATTTTGATCACGGCCCATATATGACAGTATGCGATGGTACACGCGTGCAATATGGTTTTGACCGTAATTAAGTTGTATATCCTCAGATGGTTCCTGTTGTCCGTTTATTCTCAACGAGACATCAGTAACTCCTAATGGATCAAATATCATATGGCTGTGGAATTGTGAATTAACTCTTGTCATATCCTGCAACGCAATAAATATATGACGTGGAGCTGAAACGCCTTGTTGTGATGCCAAGTGCCATGTAAATGTACCATTGATATTTGTTTGTTTAACGTCTGTTGTTGTTGTTAGCCAACTTAGCAATGATTTGCCACCTGCATCCATAAATGATAGTAATTGTTCTTCTGTGGTGATTGATGGAGTCATTACTGGCATCCACAATGACAGTTTTGTTAAAATGACTTTACCAGCATCAGCATCTGGATTTGCAGAATCCGCTGAAATTCTCCAGATTGCATCATCGTCACTACCCTTTCGCACGAGTACTACTGTATGCTTCGCTCCATAAATAACTTTTCGTACATTTTTACAGAATCCAAATATATGATGCAACGTAATCGCACATGAAAACGATCTATGTTGTCCTGCCAACATTGATATTCATGTTGCAGCTCCTAGATTGTACTGGGGATCAGTATTTATAATCATATTCTCGACATCAACAGCAGCATTACCAGCATTATTATTTGGTCGTCGTACAATAAATTGAGTGGGTCCAGCAGTGTTTTTATTATCTTTTGCAAACATCATAGACGGACCTGCTGATCTTGTATAGTCGTCAGAATATCTTGCTAACCCAATTATTGTTGTAGCCACATCAACATCACGTTTTATAGACTCAAACTCTTTTCCGTCAATGAGATATCTTGCACTCAAATAGCGACATGATACCATTATTGACTAAGCCGACTTTGGCACCATCTGGATACTGTGCGGGTACAGCAGGAGAATCAGTATGTTGTACAACTTCTCCTTCTACTTTGATAAACGCTTCAGCGGGTAGAAAGTATTTGCTGGTATCATGGACTTGAAGTTCAATTCGCGATCGAATATCCGGTTGTACTGCATGATAGGGATAAAACTGATAATCGCGGACGGAAACATCTTTGCGTACTGGGGCATCCATATCGAACACGGGGTCAGCTGTTCTTTTTAACATTATTATTATTATTATTATTATTATTATTATTATTATTATTATTATTATTATTATTATTCACATCAGTATTTTCAATTGTGAAACTCATGAGTTTAACGCTAGCGTTGAAAATCGAAGATTTTCACTCAAAGAGTTTCCATTACTTTGCAATCATCATCGTTGTCGTAATTTCTGTTACGTGCTTAGGCTCAAATAAGCAGCAACACAGAAAGAGTGAAAACTAACAAGCTTGTAAAACTTTAACAATGAATTTATTAAGTACAATTATTTTCATAAAATAAATAAACTTACGGTTTTAGAGAATCAAATCCAACAAATATAAAATTCACAAATTAATCCACTAATGGAATTGCAAGTCCTGATAAATAAATGTTCTAATAGTTCCAGGTTCGAATCTTGACTATGTAATCCAAAATGACTGACAATGTCACGTGGTACAGTTCTTGTTTTTAATCATCCAAATGAATATCATAAACATATGTCCTTTTTCCAGATAATTCTTCTTTTCCAACGAATTGACACAAAGTCCAAAATAATTAAACTCAAACAGATAATACACAACTTAATATTACAATAAGCCCAAAAATCTACTGAATCTCTCTTCCAAAACACAGCTATATATATATGTAATTCCCTCGTAAACAAGAGGAATCATGTGATTCTGGAAGGTCAGAGAAAGAAGCTACCTTCTCCAAGTCACGTAATAATGGAATGTTCTAGAAGGAAATCATTCCCTTCCCACCCTCAAGAACTAAAAATAAAAGTGTTGTCCTTGAAATTGACCAATAGTTTTAGAGGCTTGTTGACAATGTCTAAAGCAAGGTCAGGATTTAGGTCAAACAAGCCAAGGTCAAAACTTGTTTACAATCTAAGTCAGCCAAAACTTTTCTAGAATAATTTCCCAATTAATGGATATTAAACCCTAAATGATAAATTTGGATTTAACAATTAAAAATAAAAAAATTAAATCAAATAGCCGTAACATTTCAAACCGCTTCCAGCTATCATGTTTGCGATATCATCTTGGTTACTGTTCGCTAGCGGCGCAACCACCAACGATGCTAATTTTTCTTCCACTGCGCTATTTATTGCTTTGCTGACACTTGCAGGCATCACTGTTGTAGATGGCAACGGCAATGATGGTTGCTTTTTCCGTCGTCGCACCAATGGTGTTATTTTATCCTTTGCTGCAGAAAATGCCTTTCCGGCAAGATTTCCAACAGCGTTGATTACTTTATCACGAATAACATCAATGGCTTTCATTCGTAATTGTTTAACTAACGGCGCCACTTTTGGGGCCATTCTTGTAAATAACCCCGCAATGGTATTGCCGAAACCATCTCAGTAATATGCTCTATAAACAGGCAATCGTGAATTTACTACATGCACGCTTGTTGGTTTATCATGGTTGTAGTGTATAATCATCTTGTTATAAAACTAGTAGTTTTCCAATTAGTGATTGAAAACTCTTCGAGTTTAATCGCTGTAATAATCGTGAGCGTCTCTGTGTGATTTTCAACTAATTCATCTATGAGTTCTCGATATACATCAATGTTCATAATACCACCTTGAAATAATCGCCTGCAAATATCAGCTGCTTCATTAATTATTTCGACTGAGTTGTTTCCCTGCTCGTTTTCCACCCACAAGTACCTCTAATCGCGATATATCACTGAGAATATTACCAGGGCATGTCGCGCTAACGTCAAGCACTCCAGGATTTCCAATCTTCGATTTCGCATTTGAATATCCGCTAGCAGTAACTTTTTTAGTTGTATCAGTTGCTTGACGTTTTTTTTTTTCGCTGTTGTGTTATTTCTTGTTGTTGGTGTATATCATATTCATCAATTCCCTTTCTAAATTCTTTATATCCCAATTCTTTTTTATTTAAACGGCCAATACCATTATTCGTTTTATACACCCAATCAGCCCATTCATCTCGGCTTATTCTACTGTTTTTATACTCGTCTTTTAAAAAAGTCCCTTCTTGAATGAAAGCTTTTGGCGGCAAAATCACCAAAAGCTCAATAATCGCCGGATTTCATTGATTGAGGTTGTTTGATTTGTGTTATAGCATTTTCGGTGAGTTTGTTTATAAAGGAAATACCTCTTTGAATGGAAATTGTTTCAATTTCACCAACATCACCCTGTGGTTGTGGTGGCTCATCATCAATATCATACTCTCGTTGGGTTTTTAGTTCTTGTATCCCTTGTGTTTTTTCAGTTTCTGCTGCTATTTTTTCGAGTACACCAAGGATAGGAACTTCTTGTCGCGCTCCTTCCTCAGGGATATCTCCAAAAATCGCACGTTCTGTAGCCGTTTTTACATCTTTGGTCACGCTCGTTATTTGGGCAAACAGATGTTCACTTGAAACAGAAAAGTCAGTTTGCAGTTCTTGTCGTCGTTGAAGTTTATTCCGTAATCGGTCTCTGACTGGTAAAAGCTTCTTAATTGCTGCCAGTCTTTCTCGTGCCAATTTAGTAGTTAATGCTTCTGCGGTCATTATTGTAAAAACCCACTGAATTTTGAAATGCGAAATCGTGAAAATCGTTTACAATTTCAACAAGAATTTTTCACGATTTCGCATTTGACTTTACAGGGGAAAAAAGAATCCTCCTTGATCGGCACAATCTCACCGATAAATTCCTGTGTAGGAATTCCCACGTGTGTTATACATTCTCGACGGGCTCAATATGGGATTCTTCATTTATCAAATTTTTAATGTTACGAGCCTTAGAGGCTATCTCGGATCTAATCTGGTACTGTTGCCCTAATTTCTGTCTAATTGGACTTCATTGCTGTTGTTATATTTGGATTGGTAGACACGTGTCTGAAAATAAGTGGCTGCCAATAGCGTTATTACGGTTCATGATTGATACAAAAATGTTAATTTCGTTGACAGTCAGTGAAGCAATTATATCATATCAGAAACAAACTAATGTCTGGTTACCAGAACCAGAAAGTCTTGATAGTTTATTTGACGAATCCAGAAAACATATTCAGGCAGATGAAAAATATATCATTGAGTGGTCCAAATGGGTATTTAATCAACGAAACAGTGAAGCAAAAGATCTCGGCAGAAGAATAATTGGAAAATTCAGTCAGGGAGGGAAAAATGTGACTATAAAAGATAAAAGATATTCTTCACGGTTGATTATAGATAACACCGAATATGACTTTGTAATTGCATATGCAGTATCTAAGGGTATATATGTCGATCGTAAAGACGCTTTCCTGTCCGATTGAACAAAATTGGGTACAATTGTTACTTACAGTGACGGTTACAGTTCTCCGTATACACATTTGAGGTCGTCTATGCTGGGTTATGCTTGTATCAATTTATTTTCAATGATAAATAGATTTCCTGATACTGCGGTTAGAGTTGCAGTTGATTCATTTTACATTGACAAAAAGTACATCAACGAGGTGATTAAATTTAATAGCGGTAGCAAAGCTACTGGTGACCAGAACTGGGGTACATGGAGAATTAAAAAGGAACGCTGCCTGATTATTCTAAATCAGCAGACGTTGAGATTAAAAACAATTACTTACACGGCGATAATTTATCAGAACGTTCTAATGCACCACCGATATCTGATCCAATTTGTAGATATAAAACAGTTTATTTAAACGGTTGTGGCGGGTCAGGAAAGACGACTCGTGCGATTGAATTGTATCGAGGGAAAAATCCTACGGATTTCACAAACATGATTGTGCTGACACCAACCCATAGACTTGCAAGAGAAATAAAACAACGAAACGTTGAAGCTTGTACTTATCACAGCTTTTTTCGATACAAAGGTGATGAATGGACCCCTGAAAGAATGGGTGAGAAATTCATTCCTGAAATCATTATTTGGGATGAGATATGTACGGTTTCGGTAGATGTATTAAAAATGTTTCTTGATTGGTTACTGCGCGCGAATACAAAAGTGATAATGTGAGATCATGGCCAACCACCACCATTTGTTGGCAGGGGTCCACATGATTGGTTGAAAGGGTTTGTTGACTATTATGAAGAAATTGATACTGACTACAGAGCACTTGATGAACAATTAGGTGAGGTCAAGAAATTAATTAGATTACAACCGGATAGAATCCAATGTGAAATAATCAGAGAAAAAATTCCTGAAACTTCCATGGAGGAATTTTGGGAAGCATGGAGACCAAATGATTTTGTAGTGGCAAGTAGAAAGATAATCAGAGACACACTTCAGCGAAAGTTGTTTCACTTGCATAAAGAAAAATTTCCAACACTTCCAACACCGTTGTGTTATAGACCCTCGGATACACGAAAGCAAAATATTGAAGTTGAAATTACAGGACGCCTGACGGAGTCAGGAACAAAAAAACAAACACTAGTGTTAAATGATATTGTGTTGGTTGATATCAGTGCTGTCGAAGACGCATTGCGTGCTGATAAATCGCCATGGACGCTAGGTTACGTAACGACGATACATTCCTCGCAGGGATTAACTATATCGGATACAATTGTTTGGATAGTCGATAATCGCATTGAGTGGTCAAATTTAGTCTATCTTGCAGTATCCAGAGCACGGCGAATAAATCAACTTCGAAGAATTGTTTTAGATGATGACACCACAATGGATGATATTGATGTTAAAATTATTGATAAAAAACTCTCCGGTTACAAACAACAAGACAAAAAAAACACAACGAGAATTTGACATTGATGCTGAATTAATAATTACACTAAAGCAACAACAGAATAATCACTGCGCGAGTTGCAATTGTATAATGAATTGGCAGTATTCCGATAAAGATCCTCGACAAGTTACCGTAGACAGAAAAAAAAGTCTCGGTCATATCAGAAACAATGTGATGTTGACTTGTCTTGAGTGCAATAGACGCAACGGCGCTAGTTAAGACCATGCGGTGGCAATTGAGTATCGTCAGGAATTACTTGTAGTTGTTCGCGTGTAAAACCCCGCTGAGGGGCAGTTGAATCCAATTTATAGATTGCTGGTCTACCAGTTGATCGTGTTAAAGTAGATATTTTATGCGTAGTGACACTCCAAATAGGGTCAGTAGCTCTTTTTGTGCCACCTTCGAGCTCCCCTGGTTCATATAAATATCTCACGGTGACATTGCCGAGAATTGGCTGAGAAACGCTAGCGTTTCGTCTCTGTCCGGGTATATACTTTTTTATTGCGTTGTTAGGTTTCATATTGATTACTCTGGTAATCTCGTTATTTAGCGCTGCAACTACTCCTGGTAACCTTTTGACCCATTCACGAGATCTTTTTTCTTGGATGAATTCTTTTGCGTATTGATATCCAAATAACCGCTCAGCGAGAGTCCGATTGAATCGTTCAACAATTGCCTGATCGCGATGTAACGCAGTATGCCCCCGTCTGATGGTGACATTGTGATGTTTCATTGTGGATGCAACCACACCTTGAAATTCCTTGCCAGGATCAACTTGTAATAAATTTGGCCAGCGTAGTGGACCTCGTCGATAAATCCTTTCAAATGCAGAAGCTACTTCAGTGGCCGACTTTGTTTTCAATGGCTCTGCTTGTTTGTATCGACTCGCAACATAAACTACGGTTAGCGCGTATTTATAACCGTTGTCATGTGGTAAAAATAATAAATCAGCTTGATGAACTTCATTGGGTACGATAACATCAAAATGCGAGAAGTTGATTTGTTTAGGACGCGGTAAATAGATTTGCCATATAGCCTGTTTGGATAACCAATTAGCCGCAGTGGCCATTTTCACTTTTGCGGCGCTGGCGAGTTTACTGATTGCTGCTTTACCCTTCCAGTATCCTCTCGGAGAATAATAAATAGATTCCATATTATTAATTACCAGCACATAACATCAATTAGCCTTTCATAGCCGATTTAACCAACCATGAAGCCAATTTTTCTTTTAAAGATTTATCAGGAATAGCATTTAACGTATGAATTAATTTCACATCCGCTAGATGTCTATGCTACAGATTGCTGCTTTTATATGCAACATCATGGGCATGACACGCCTTATCAATAGCGTTTATCGGATACTCACCGGGTCGGGGCTGATTTTGATCATCAAGTCTGATATCTAATCGTGTTCCGGGGCCACAGTAGGTATATCCTGGAAGGTGCTTTTCTCCTGGATACTTTGCCTATGGGGTTCCAGGGAGTTTTGCTAACTTGGCTGCAATATCACCTCCTCGTTTTTTTTAAAAAACATCTCCGGATTTCATAGAAACAAATTTAAATTTTTTTTATACCACATGTAGCACACCTACCAGCAAGTGCTGATCTGTTATTGCTAGCTGTAATCGTCGTCACATTATTTGTGCTAGTACGCGTTTTACACTTCACACAATATAGATCCATAATTTATGTATAGAGATATGAATGTAATTGATTTTTCAGCGACCAATACAAGAGAACCAGTTAAGCATCATGCAGCGCTACCAAACTCTATCCACGCAATTATAATCGGGCCATCTGGATCCGGCAAGACGCAATTGTTGCTCAATTTAATAATGAGATGGATGAAATGGGATAAGCTGTATTTAGTTGCTCCTAGCGTAGATGATCAACGATGCTATAAAGTGTTAAAGGATTTTAACGAGAATGCATCAGAAATTAAAGGTGAGAACGTCATTGATTTTATAACTGATATTGACGAGGCACCATCCGCGGATGACCTTGATGGGAACATTAACAATTTAGTCGTATACGATGATGTAATGTTAGACAATCAAAAAAAAACCACAGCTAGAATATTTCTCCGAGGCAGGCATAAAAACACTGACGTGATATATGTCACTCAACGCTACACTCAGATTCCAAAAGTGATCAGAGATAACTGTAATATTCTTGCTGTGGTGTTCCGATATGGACTTCAGTCGATTTTGAAATTTCTTTAGTCATGCTCAGTCGGTCCCACACGGATTTATAACAATAAATTTACATGACCCTCGAACACGATATCGTATCGGACTTGATCAAATATTCGGTTGAAGTCGTAAACCATTTTCGTCATGGATAATTTATTAACTCGGCAGCGGCTAGGGCGCAATGGCGTCATTTTTTTTGTGCTGGAAAATCCCTTAGGAAGCGTTATTTTGCCGAAAGGACAGCATTTGTAGGAAGCCTTGGATTAGCGAATGGACGCCTGGAAAAAGTTGTAGGATTCGCTCCCTCTGCTGCTTCCTGTGACATTAAGTCCTTAATAATTTAACTGATATCTTCCCGCGGAGTTCGGCGCAACACATTGTTCAGGAGAGGTAGCATGGGTTTTCTTAAATTCATGCTGACAAATTTTCAGCTGAACATTTTCCAGGCAATTAGTCTGCTTTAAATCATTTCGGCATCAGTCTATACCATTTAGGTGTAGTTCTTCTTTGTGTTTCATTTGAAACCGTACCAAATGTTTATAAATACATTCTCTGAGTTTCACAGGTGGAATCTAAATGCGCTTGTTCAAAGAGTCCGTGAAGATGAAAACAGCGACTTTACGAAGACATTCTGGCAGGTTTATTGTTGGGTGAATCTTTCTACTCCCATTTGTATTGTTTTCCGCCACAACTGAAATTCTGCACTTTGTCCCCTTTTCCCAAAAACATAAATACCATTCTGATCCCTGGAAATAGTTTGGGTTTTCCCCTTTGATCGTTTTGAATCATTCTCAGTCTCACAATACTCATGCAGAATGACTATATTCGTGTATTCTACTTATATAAATCATTTTTTTTTGGAATATAGACGTAGTTCTGTAACGATCGGTTTCACCTAAGCATATGGTGTTGGAAGCGTGTTTTAACAGACATGGGCTAGTGTGTCATACAAATGATTACGTCCTTAGCTTGGAACAGAAACAGCACCACCTTCTTTCGTGAAATGCGCTTATCGCGTATGTGATTAGGTTCAGTTTATCCTCTTTTTTTTCTATGAAGAAAGGAACATTAGAGGGTGGTTGTTTTGTTTATCGACGTTTCTGGTGAGAAAGGTCGTGTCACTTCGACAGGGTTTTAATACCCGACTGAACATGTATGGCAGAATGGTAATCGGGAAGACAATCTCTTTTTTCGAATATAATTTGATACATATTCTCTAACGAGATTAGGTTATACACTTGGATTACAAACTTCGAACTGCAAAGCTCTTGCTTGATGAAACCGACTTAAGTTTGGGCAGAATGCAAACGCTTGACGTTCAAAACAGAGTTTAGATAGTCGAAGCAAAAGATACAGACACTACAAAACAAACAACATCCACCAAAATACATTTTGCACACGTTGTTAAATTTAGATATACTGGTATTCATGTTGTTGTTGTTATAGGGCTTAACGCCATTTTCAGCACAAGATAGGCTATTTATTGCGGCCAGTATTAATGGTGGAAGAACCCGGGAAACCCCCCGACTCGAACCCACGCAGACAGAGGTGAGATGGCAGTGATCCGTAACAGTGAGCGCTTTAGACCACTCGGCCACACGGGGCCCATGGTATTCATGTACATCGCATGCTAATTGACAGTAGCTAAATACAGCAGTGTGCTTTAGTGCCAATCTGAATAAAACTAGATCTCTGCTATCCTAGGTGAAGATCTGACGACGACAGCTTAAGTATAATGTTTTAATGACCTCTGAATTGGCCAAAGGAATTGCAGCTTCCACAAATCTAAAAGTGAATCAAGTTCTTCGGGACAAATTTATGCTCTGTATCAACACCTCTGCGTCTCCAAATGCGATGATATAAGACTTCATCTGATTGGTTGATAGCAAATATGGTAATAACATAGGTTACCAGAACACGACCCTTAAGCGGTCGCTGTCATATGATCATGTATCATGTATAACAGTGCGATCTGATTTTAATCAGATTAGCTTTCGTGCTATCAACAAACAGGCGATATATGTAAATATTCCATCTATCGTTGATTTTAAGGATTTAATAGACTTTACATGAAACCAAGCAAAAACATATACATTGTACAATGTACATATATATCGTGAACCTCTTTTTTAGGGATGGGTTATGCCAGATCTACACATTTGTGCAACACACATGTAGTTCGGATAAGCTGATATTAATATGAATGAATGCAGTTGAGATACAAAAGGTTTGATTGGCATAAGACATAGTGTACAGATAATATCATTATATTGTGCTGGTTTGTACATTGAGTTATAGTTTGCGTTAGCTATACAGAAAAAAATAAACTCTTCATGTCTTAAATGATGTTGCAGTTACCTCAATTGCCATGGTATACACAAATGTATGCCATAGTCCAATTGTTGACTCAGTTGTAACACATATTTTAATTCATTCGAACGGTTCAAACACAGTATGGCTTTTTAATGTAAAAAACTAACTTGTCAATTGGTTGGTGATTACTGGTTGATGTCAGTGTCTACTTGCCAATGTCTCCGTGTCTACTTGCCAATGTCTCGGTGTCTACTCGCCAATGTCTCAGTGTCTACTTGCCAATGTCTCCGTGTCTACTTGCCAATGTCTCCGTGTCTACTTGCCAATGTCTCAGTGTCTACTTGCCAATGTCTTGGTGTCTACTTGCCAATGTCTCAGTGTCTACTTGCCAATGTCTCTGTGTCTACTTGCCAATGTCTCGGTGTCTACTTGCCAATGTCTCCGTGTCTACTTGCCAATGGCTCGGTTTCTACGTGCACTTAAAATACAAATTATTATTTGGCCTAAATTCATCAATGTCTTAATAAATAGATCCAAATCAGTAATCAAGTTACATGCTATTTTATTAAAAGCAATCATCTGTCTTTGCAAACAAGGCTTTCATCATATCGAAACTTCACAAGTCTTTTATGTGTTGCAAATGTAGAAGATCGCTCCAGTGGTCTAAGTGGTTAGAGCATATGCTTCAGATGCGGGAGGTCACGGGTTAGAAGCAGATCATACCAAAAACTTATAAAAGAGGTACTAACAGCTTCATGGTTTGACGCTCATCATAACGAGGTTAGTGTTAGGACTGATCGGCATGGCTTTAAGATAATGTGACTGGGTGGGACATGATCATGATACCACATGTCTTCGGCATGATGCGCCAGCACTTGACATCACTATAATCTGTTACAACGCAGACAACATAGCGATTCGACTGAAAATGTTTAAAAGCCACGTTAAAAACCCAAATCACAAACACTCAAAAGTAGAGATACCGCAAGACATACAAAAATCAAATCTAATTAATGACTGACATGGAAAAAAGTGACAGTCAATTTTTAATGCTTTGTTAATTATGTTCAAGCACCAGAGTCCGTATTTCAGTCGCTATTATATATCAGCACTTGCAAAACGCTATCTCGGTCTATAGATTATGGATTCATATGAAATAGTCCTTTTCTGATTGGTATTTATATTTTTATTGCTTTTTTGCAGATAACAATTGCCAACTACCAACATACAACGTTGATGAACAACTTAATTTGTGCATATACATTAATCACACTGGGGTGACCTGGGAAGCTGCACGCGCTACATGCCGGGCTCATGGAGGAGATCTACTGCAACATATCGATGTCCCCATATTGAATTACCTGAATAAGATGCAATTTTATGGTATGTTTTGATGAGTTGCTTTTGGTAATACTTTTTTGATTTCATTTGTGTATATGGTTAATTTGCATAAATAAATTCGAATTTATAAAAAAATAGTAACAAAATCTAATCAGTATAAAGAGCATAATAACTGATACGGTTTCCAGCTTAATGGTTCCTACATTCTAAACAATAACAAAGTTCAATAAAACGAATTTTAAATCGTGGAAAAAAATCATGCAAATAAAAAGCCTAATTCGTCCAATCGAATTTATCGTCTTATACAACAATTTATTCTATTCCATTGTTATATCTCAAACACAAATTTGGTTAAAATCGATCAACTAAACAATGGATCTGTTTGGAGTTGATCATCCCCTTAATTACCATTGATATTTATAACTGGCCTCTTTCTGAAGAAAAAAAAAACGAATACCCCCCCCCCCCCCCCCGTAATGATAAACAGTCATGACTACTGACAGAACCCGTAAGTTGTGAAAAGTTTATGACTTTTAAAAATCTGAAATTGTACATTTTATGTAGTCAAAAGTGTCTAAGTGACCCACTCAGCTACGGTATTCCACACACACCCGAATGATCAATTATCATCAAGACAAGTTGAAAATTTTATGTTTCAAGTACTCGAGGACATAAATAAATTTATTATTATTATTATTATTATCATTATTATTATTATTATTATTATATATATATATATATATAT
Organism: Unio delphinus; assembly: GCA_029339505.1. NCBI lineage: Eukaryota > Metazoa > Mollusca > Bivalvia > Unionida > Unionidae > Unio > Unio delphinus. The sequence continues at coordinate 8,153,132 of JAQISU010000004.1, read as the reverse complement.
ATATATATATATATATATATATATATATATATATATATATATATATATATATATATATATATATTAGTAAGAACTTTATTGTCAGGAGTAGTATATAGTCTTGTAGCATCATCAGTAAAACTAGTGGGGTTTGGAGCGTTATAATTGTAGTGTCATGGTGATGATGATGGTCATCATTGCACCACACCACCATCACCATCAATACCTGTTTATTATTATTATTATTATTATTATTATTATTATTATTATTATTATTATTAGTTGAAAATAACATTTTCAATGAGAGATACTGGGTTGGGGCCTCAGACATTGCGGAAGAGAAAATCTGGCGTTGGTTGGACGGCAGTGCAATTCTTCATAAAAATCTTCTCTTCCACACCGGGGAACCGAATGACTACAAAAATATGGAGGACTGCGGAACTGTTTATCATCTCAGAGATGACAACGGTTTGAAAATGAACGATGATCCATGTAACGCTTCCTTCCCGTTTATATGCCAATTTAAGTTGAATGGTAAGATGAAAATCATGTTCTCTGAACAAAGTGCTATCCATGTTCGAGATCTACATATTCTTTTTCTTTCCGTCTTTCATTTCACACATAAATCTGCTTTCGATAGCTAACATGTTTCGTTTGATTAGTTTTATTAATCCAAAATGGTGCTCATGAGGAGCTAGTGGCATAAGAACAGTCGTATTCATCATGCAATAATTTTGTGTGCTCATTACTTTCTCGAGTTTGAGATGTTTTCTTCGTCTATTGGAGCTATGCATTATGTTTTTTATATTGTTATCGGATAGGGTCGTAGTATCTTTAGTGTCTATTTGTTAGTCAGGTCCCGTAAGTTTGTTTTACTTGAAGTACGCATGCGCATCAGAGGATGAATCGTATACAGTAGAACTTCAAAATCTGATAGTACTTCCAGCACAGATTTTCTGCGAGGATTTTCGAGATCTCCGGTAAGAGAAAACTTGATATCAGGACTCGTCCATTTATCTGAACTGTGCCGAATATTTGAGCAATTTGTGTTTGACATATAACAGTTTTATTATGCCAATATGGTGTGATGGCTCCCTCTAACTCTGCACATAATATAATACTAAAACACCTTATTTGACTAAATCAATATATTGCTAGTACTAATTGTTTCGTACCTAAAACTAAGTCATACACGCATTTTTCAATCCAATATTTTCTATGTTAGGTGTACATAGGTGCATCAACACTGGATATAAGTATGTGAAGGCGCTTGATTTCTGCTACAAAATACATAAGGACAATCCTACCAGTTGGATGGAGGCAAATTTAGCTTGCCAACTAGAGCATGCGCATCTGATATACTTGAAGAACATCAGTTATGAAAACTATCTGCAGAGTGTGGGATTCTATGGTAAGAGTTAACATATTGTTTGTATACTGTATAATCAGATGTACAGCAAAACTTCATTGTATTGGGATGCAATGGAAGACATGTTAAAGATAAATCTCCAATAAAAGGAAAAGAGAAAACATTAGCATGCAAGTAAACACACTTTTTGAGTTTGTGTTTAAAGTAACATATATTATTGTCCAAAAAGTATATCTTGGAAGCTTAATTTCCTTTCGAACATGCATTAATATAATTAATTAGTACTCAGATTTTCACACCTATGTAGATAATATTTTTTATTAAGAACCGATCATTGCAGCTAAAAGTATAGTTAACTGTCTTTAAAGATGGGGTTTACTCGCAGTGGAACTAACCCCAAAAGTATCGTGCAGTTAAAATGTGTGTACTAGTGCTCTTGGGATATCATCGTATTACTTTTAACTCCTGAGTGACAGACAGTGAACAAGGTCTTAGTTCAATTAATCCATGGGCATTTATTCATGAGTAATCCAGTTAGACGTATTTTTATCAGTAATACGATCTTAATCTTATAGGAATTAGACTGCTTTTTTCCATACATATGTGGATCATTGAATTTGACTTTGCGTCGTTTTCATAGATACGTGGATCGCCACAGTCGACGTTGCGTTGTTTTCGTACATCTGTGCGTCATCTAATTCGACTTAGACTGTGCTTTTCCCCCTCATAAAAGACAGTAAACGCTAAACATAACCCTTGATACTAGTTTAACGTAATGTTCTTGGGCTTAATGGCGGATTTTCATCGGTATAATATGGTGGTAATAACACATCTAGCCTTTATTAATATATACACCTTTATTAATATAAACCTTTATTAATATATACCTTTATTAATATATATTTATTGCTATGATTCTTACATATCAACGACACAAATCAAATTCCGTGCATATATCTATGTATGTATACTAAAAGTTTACAGTTGCGATATTTATAGTATTTTATAGAACTTATGGGCATATCTAAAGTGGGAATCACATTATTCGAACGATGATGTGTTTCTAATGTTATTGAAAAGATTAAATGTTTTTTTTTTTGTTGCTAAGTGCGTCATACAGATATGTTGAAGATCTTGCAAAATAGAATCCGATGCATCTTGATTAATTAATTGGGTTGGAATTATCTAGGAACAGCAACGACGCACATTTGGAAAAACTAATACAACTAAAATAGCGAAAAATAACAGTTTGTCATGGAGCAAGAAATGGCAGATTGTTGACACATAGTGACGAAGACAGTGCGTGCGACATTATTGATAGTGACCAGCGATTAGAAAGATACTTTCAGTATTAATATAACAATTGCATCCACACTCACTATCCAATGGGATATATTTTATAACATGCTTTCTATTGGATTTGATGCTGCGTACCAAAGTTTGTGGTTTATGTAGTACTCAGCGATGTCCTATTTTAGCTGATTTGGTTTGTGCATCGACTTAAGACACATTTTACCCGAGTTTTTGTATTTGTTTGTAACAGATCAATCATATTTGTCGCCTTTTTTTTACATGATCCTAATTCCTCATTTTAGATTACATAAATGAAGACTATATGATACTGTGATCTTGCTCAAGTGGATAAACATTCGTATCCATAAGAAACACAATAACATTGGGACGCAATCACTGCCTTAGAACAAGTGAAATACATGTCAGAACATGCCATTACGAATACTCTAAATCACATTTCCTGGCGTTACGTGTTGGTCTAGATCAGGAGTCAGTAATCCATTTAACAAAGGGTGTCACTTTTGTACGGGATTACTTACAAAATGAACGAGCGCGTACCACCAGTAAGAGCGTAATACTGTTAAAATTTAGATGTTTGGATGCCTTTCGCGTGCCACAAATACCGCTTGATTTGCCAACTTGTGTCACGCATGCTGTAGATCGCCGACCCTTGTCTAGATGCTCAATCATGTCTTAAATATGGTATTAAGCAAAGTAGCATAAGCCATGACTAGAGCGATTAAGACAGAAATTGTTCGCTATCTACATTTGTTAATTTGATTATGCCACTAACCCGTGAAAATAATGATATATTTAAAATTACAAGTCCGCCAAATTATATCGGTACTCGTGTGATCCTGAACCGTGAAGACACGGAGGCTATTAATGATTAAAATGAGAAAATTTTTCCAAGGATTCTTGAGATGTTGCAAAATGTATCAATGGAGGATCAGGATGTGGTTTCATTAATTAGTGCTTGTCAGACTGATATAAGTCACGTTACTCATTCGTGACGTTGACCACTCTGGGCCGAGATCGAATCAATAATTCAAAGGAATTAAACCAGGGATCGAAATAATTGTTCCACAATGGCTTGATGGCGATGTATATTAACAAGTCCAACACGAACTAGCACCATATATTTCTATAACAATGCTGCAACTTCATTGACAGGATCCACTTGCTACAGTCATTGCCATTTTAGTAGTGAACGTGCATAAATAACTTTAAACGCACGTTTAAGACTCGCCGTAACTTTCAACGTCAGCGACTCTTCTTTGTATGTACTAGTGATATTTTCGATAGTTAATGCGTGCTTATATATATATATATATATATATATATATATATATATATATATATATATATATATATATATATATATTCCCATTCATCCAATTATCTAGTTTGGTGCGATAGGTAAATTTGTCAGACCTTTTCTGTCAACAGTCACGTCACGCTTCAATTAGAAATTCCTCAGATGATCGATTTGTCAGTTTGTTCAAGCGTAGGACTAATCGAGTTCAACCCATGAATGATCATTAATGTGAACACATTGGCGTTTACGAATATCACTTGATGCTTGGTACACTAGATCATATTGGTAACATCGACGCATTTTAGGCATTTCTCTAAGTTTCGCTTATTTGTTAGAATTGAGGCATATATACAGCCGTTTAACGGGCTCATAATACGTGTATCTAGGGATAATCGTTTCATCAGGGTATTTGCTACATGGTGTTCCCTAAAGCTTCCGTAACGCATTAGCAGCATCAGTGGACCTGGCACGGGAGGTTCTAACAAACGTGAACTTCTCTATTCCACACAGAATACAAGTTTCTGTTATCCCAGTTCTACCGTTACGTGTTTGAACCAATGTTGGGTTGGAGGTACGTGTTTTTTTTGTGCTGAGATCAAATCTCCAACGTATGATGTTGATAGTGCGCTGTCATCGTTAATAACTATTCTTGGTTGGCCTGAATATCTAACACGGTGTCTCCCAAATGAACACGTCTTGCGTGCAGGCCTTTATGGTACCAGGCGCTGTTTCACACAAGTTAAAACACGTTATTATCAGGATCACAACTAAGACACAGGTTAATTTGATTGGGACGCTATTAGTGCTAGTTTTGAAGCTTCAGCCTCGGCAACGCAAGCGTCACTGGGTTATATATTCATTGGTTTTGGCCTGACTGCTGATCCTTGGTGATCTGATATCGATTATTCATGCAGCGTCCATGTACCTTTCATTGTCATGAACTGACACATGTTAAACCTATGCGAGAGATTTTGACGATACAACTATGCAAAATATCGACCTGATATTTATATACAGTGACGGTAGTAAGTGGACGTATGATAACCGTGTCTGGTGTCAACTCAAGAAAACTCGTTTACATGACATTTTACGCATATACAAATGCCTTTGTTGTCCAATGATTGTTTGCAGGTACACCAAATATATTCACGGCCTTACCTCGAGCACTGCACCAATCGCTAAAAATGTTTCAACAAGTCTTTGATTGAATTGAACAGGTTGCTGCTGATAAGTTGACAAATCTGGGATTCATAAACAGACAAGAAAATCGTTCACTGTTGATTTATTTTGCGATAGCTTAGCACACTCAGATGAAGAGCCAATATGTGGATATTTTTCTCTTGCGTGCACTCGAGCGTTCACCAAATCCCGTAAACGCTTGATATCTTTACATTGTCACTTAAAAAGTATATATATTAATATTAAAGGACGCTCATCTAGGAACGACTTGGCATTGATGTGGATTTCTCAGGTTTGTCACCAAAGCAGTTTCGACTGAGTTTACCAGACCGGTTGTTGTTGACGTGTACTCGTGCGAGCCTGTGAATTTTTAAGATCAAACCGAAATACCTGAAACATTTAACTTTGACATTTAAACTATTGTTTTGAAGCTGTGAGGCGCTGTCACAAAGAATCTGGCCGAAATCAGTATAAACAATTGTGTGATGCCGATTGCGTTAACAAAGACTATGTTGACGATGTTAGAGCAACAACAAGACAATACTGGGATCGACAGAGATACTTTCACAACCACGATTAGTAATTTTAAAGGGCATACTCGGGAAGATATTGACCAGCAAATGAGAGAAAAAGAGATTGGTATAGTAAATGGCAGATTTGTTTCATTGCTGTCAAGGATGAGTTGGGTACACATAAACCTCGCCTATTAAAGGTGCGCTAGTTTGGATCGTATTTGTATATGTTAAACAGATCTAGGGGAAGACTGGGGTTGAGTAACATTATTGGTAAACAATCAGCAAAGCATAGATCAACCGTGATACGTTACCTTAGAGGCTAAACTGCTAAAAATATGTTTCATATATACGCTATCAATATCATTATTATCAGAGATGAATTTACGTCAAAGGAAACATCTTTCCAGACGGTTATTTATCAATATCTGGTGTTTGTGGCTAAGATTAGATTCCTCGTTGCATATAAATGACCGATTCTGAACGCGGTTATGAAGGTACAGACTGATTTAAATAGGCAACCATAGATGTCAGCATTGATGGTGATTTTGTTCCACTTCTTGATGAATATTTGCTTCAAAGTGATGGTAGCAAACCCTCGTATACACTAAAATATCATCTTGTTAATGGCCGAATAGAACGCAATAGTTGGGACCATCCTGACATATCAATACCTATAAGAGGCCAGGTTCGTGTTACAACATAAACACGCGATAATACCCTGTTGCTGACTGTACATTAAGGCATGGAAACACTCAGGGATCATCTACAACGATGAAGTATTATTCACAGATACATCTACCTTGGTCGCATGCCCAGTTAATTGATCTTGCACAACATTTACTCAACGAAGAACAGAAAGATCTCTACTGTTATTCAACAAGGATTCACTTGTCCGTACAATACTTCTTTGGAAAAGACGAGTACAGCTGTTTCAGATACAAATCAATGGAGCAATCAATGATTGCAAGTGAACTTGGTATCTCATAATGCAACAATGCCTGAGAATTAAATATTCTTCAAGTACATATTTGATATGATTGCATGGTAGTTGTCCATACAAAAATGGTAAACCAGCCCAACAGGGGCACCAGAGAAAAAACTGAAAATTAATTGTTAATGATAAAATGGAATGAATTATATATGATCATTTCGATCTGCATGTACGAGTATTTTGATTTGGAATTACGGTAACACTGGTAATTTCTTAATAGCTTTTAATATTGGTTTGAATTTCACATTTTCTAGGGGATGGTCATCATAATACTTTCACTGTCTATGACCCTGGAAGCCCTAATCCAGCCCTGTTGAGTGTGATCAAGACCTTCCTGTCGAGCAATTATACTTCGCGATCACATTATTAATAGAAGTATGATACAACCGAAATGTTATAGACGCGAACAAATAATCGAAACGGAATATAAACTGCAATATGACATCATCAAGAGAATACTTTATACTTTGTATTTCTTGTGTAGGCACAGTCTTTCATACAGTTTCCAAATGGTACTCAGTAACTATAGAGGATGAAACGATTAGGATTGGTAAGTTCAACAGTGTTAGCGTTAATAAAAGCATTACGGGCGACTCCAATCACAGTTACGAAACGGGGGACGGGGTAGAGGATTTTACCGGCGGTGAAAACTAAGTACAGGATAGCATGTTTGCCAATGTACTTATGGCTTCCGGATTTTAAATCGTAATCATAGCTCTTACGATGTCGCAACAGAGTGATTGAAACTAGTGGTTTTCTTAGTTACAAATCTAGGCTGAACTCTTCTGTCCCATTTGACTGTCCTCTTGCATGGACTCCTGTTTAAAATGTACTGAGACTACAGTCGTGGGTTCTTATGCATGCGCGCGTGATGTGAAAATAAAATCATGGGGGGGGGGGGAGGCGTATATTATACTAGATAAGTAACAAAACTCAAACTCACATTATCATACTGCTCAAGGTAACTGGATTGAATTGTTTGATTCAGAGGTACTTCACGGTGGTATAACAAACATTCTCACTTGTTTTTACAGGACAGGAAAATCATACTCTCGGGGAATAAAATCCTATGCAAAGTACTGGTCACACCTCTTTCTTGACAAAAATATAATTCCAGTTAGATTTTCCTACCCTTCTCAGATGTACGAGAAAGATGCTTTGAATTTATGGTTTATAGGTGTCGCTGAAACAAGGAGGTAAACATGCACCATCTTTTGTTGGTATCATGACATTTGTCAGTAAAGAAAGCAAATATTTGTCTTTAGAGCATGACGAATCACATAGATACTGGATTGGAGCCTCAGATTTGAGAGAGGAGGGGACTTATGAGTGGATAAACGGATTACCGTTAAGAAATTTGCAGTGGCATGCGCACGAACCCAACTCATTTGAAGGAAATGAGGACTGTATTAGCCTGATGTATTTCGACTGGGACAAATCTCTCTTGCTCAACGATGACCTATGTTCAAAGCACTTGTATTATATATGCCAAGGTACGTAAATTCTAGTATCGTACAATTCTTCAATGCAATGAAATAACTTGTTTTCGACAAATGAACACTGATAATTAGATAATGCAGGGATTGTGCACAAGCCTAAATCAACAGCGAGTATCAGAATGTACGCAAGAAACGTCATTTACATATATTAATTTTATTAATGAACGTGCCCATTGAAAAAAAGCCAGATAAATATACATTCTGGATTGTGCTGAAATTCCACCAGTCCCAAAACACCTTGCGATTAATCTCTCTCTCTCTCTCTCTCTCTCTCTCTCTCTCTCTCTCTCTCTCTCTCTGTTCAGATGCAGACAGCTGGTAATATACTATTAATTATGAAATCAATCACATTAACCTTACTCTGGATACTATCAACATGTTTAACTCACATGGGTTTAAGGAAACACGATTTTATGGCGTGGACCTGCTTCCAGTGTGTCGTCCAGCTAAGGTTAAACAAAAAATGTGTTTTCGGTCAGCGGAGGCTCCCTGTTTTCATTGACTACCATTGCAAGTTTATCCCATGGGAAAAATTACAAAAATCACATTAAATTTATATTTAATGTTGAAAAAAATGACCTGCCTACCCTAATTGTATATGCAGTGCAATGCAAAACTAATATTTTGTTTTGTTTCGGCCTAACAGTTAATAATTTTAACTTACTAAAAATACGGACTTAATTTCCACCAAATTTTGTAGGGAACATTATATCATAAAGTCCTATCCACAGTTAAACATGACCGCTATTACTAACAATAAAAACCCAAACAATGTCACAGGGCCTTTCAAGTCTGTATAATGTGTGCCGATCAGTCGTCCAATATAGTTTTTATCACTAAATATGACACCCTCCCACATTAATACCGTTCAACAGACTGACCAGAAAAGACAACAAAAAAAAATACGAGCTTAAGGTTAATTTACAAATTTATTAATGACGTTATATTGATGTCAAATGTGGTCGTCGTTCGTAAAACTGAAAATGTTAATGTTAGCCAACTTTGACAGAATTCTGTCATCCCGACATGAAGCACTTTAAAAACTGTAGTAGCTGATACATCACTGTCGGGCATTTCTGCGCATGTAAGGCTTACATCACCAATAAAACGCAAACCGAATTCGACCGATTGACGAAAGGCTTGCTATTTGAAAAATGGCAGTCGTCAGCAGACTATCCTGTTCAAAATAATACTAATTTCGGACACACGGAATACCCGTGTTTTCATGACTTCTTTATGTCTGCCTATTCTGCACATGGCTTTGAAAATATGTAATGTTTATGCCTCGGGCTACGGAAATGAAATATTTCTTTGGACTCTTTCTGTACCTTAGTACCTCCTACAATATAGTATACTTTTGGTTACCTAGCCATATTGGTATTAGAGGTAATGAAGAAGCAGACCGTTGTGTTAATATGGCTCAATCTCAAGAAACATCGGATTTTAAATTACCGTTTACTGATATTAAACTTTGTATCAAAAAGTACCTACGTCAGAAGTGGCAGACGTCATGAGATGATGCAGTCAATAACAAACTTCATGCCATCAAACCAACTCTGGGTGAATAGACTACTTCCTACAGAACTATCCGTAGCGAGGAGGTTGTCACTGCAAGAATTAGAATTGGTCATTCGTACATAACCCACTCCCACATACTAAAAGATGAAGATCCACCAGAGTGCGTCTCTTGCAATGAACCATTCACTGTTAAGCATTTTATGACAGAGTGTACCGACCCGCAACCTACGCGTGCTAAGTACTAGAACGTACATGACATGAACGAACTTTTTTATACCATACCTATGACTTGTATTGTAGACTTCCTGACGGAAGTAAATCTTTATTTTAAACTATAACCTGTATGCCTTCCCCGAAAGCATTTTTATATAATGAAAATACCGCCTCTTATTTACAACATCTTATCATCAACATACACCATTTACATCTCCCGTTGATTGGGAAGCTTCATATTTTCCTATTACTAACATCTTACCATTTTATATTCAACTATTATGGTTTTTAATATCGCTGGTCGATATTAAACCTTTCGTATTTTTAAACATGTATAACCTGTTGTATGGCGCTAAATAGCCTAATAGTGCTGGTGCGCCGTTAAATTCAATTGATCAATGAATTAATCAATAATGGACTCTTTCTGTCAGCATTTCATCCAGGGAACTAGGTCTGTTTATAGCTGGTTTTGAAACATTGATCCTAACAATGCCACTAAATGGCAAAAGATATTAAGCAATCCAAACCGATCTAGTATAAAAATTAGTAAATATTCAATATTTGATAAAACAAGCTATTATTTTGATGAGAAACAACAATGAATAGATTGTAATGTGTTTGCAACGTCTCGTTTATGAAAAACAATTAATATATAATTTATAAACATACCAAAAACCTGGGAATGTGTTGAGAAGCGGCAAGTTGGCGTGTTGAATAGCATACTATAAAGTGTCAGACAACCGTTTGTAAAATTAGAAAATTGGATTGATATACAGTATTGTTCTAAGGAAAAGATTTCAATCTTTTAAATAATGTATTTTTGTACGAATCTTGAAGAGAAAGACTAAATAGGTTTTTCTGGGTTTCAAGTTAAGATGATCGTTGACATATATACATCACATTTTCATATGCATTTATAATATAAATATGGGATATTTTTGTACACGTATATCACTTTCCTTAATTAAAGAACGAGCGTTCTTTCTGGATCGTATTGCTTCCATACAATATAATCGTTCTCCCAGATAGCTCTCTTTTGCTTTCATTTTTATATGCTAAAACCTAGAGAAGAAGTATTTGATTGTAACACGTGATCCATTGTTTACAGAAATGACGTATCGTTGCGCAGTATTACCCGACGCTCATAATAGGCTCACAAGGTTGTATATCGTGCAAATGAATGATGAAGATGCTAAAGAGAGCGCCCTTTAAACAATTATATTCATATCATATCAAATCAATTGAATTAAAAGAAACCTCTGCAGAAATCATCTGACTAATCCAGATATCATGCTCGATGCATTCAGTTATTAGATATACAAAGACTAGTTTGCGCTCTCAAAACCATTTGGGTTTCATGTGGTTCTTGGATTATATATTACTCGGTACATATTTGCTTCCATACGATATAATCGTTCTCCCAGATAGGTCTCCTTTGCTTTCATTTTTATATGCTAAAACCTAGAGAAGTATTTGATTGTAATAGATGACGTGATGGAAACAGATGGCCAACATCATACTACGTTCAGCCTAATGTCGGGCGAATTAAAATGAAGACGAGTTCGGGTTATTTATATATACCATGAACGAAATGAAATGGCTGTCAGGGAAGAAATATATATATATATATATATATATATATATATATATATATATATATATATATATATATATATATATATATATATATATATATATCTTATTTGTTTGGAGATACTGCTCAAATGCATACCTTTTCATGTGAAAGGAAACTTTATGCAAATTAAATCCAAGCTTCCTAAAAACTATCAAGTCATCTTCAACCGAATGTCGTCCTGTAGCAAAACTTAAATGTACTGAACAGCGTCACAGGTGCGGACAATGACTGCTTTCACGCGTGAAGAGTTTACAAATATGCGGAAAAGAAATGCAGCAATGATCCCCAATAAATTGATAAATCTCAAATGTTTGTTACATGTCCAATTTATAAAACATTTTGTGTTAAATAAAAGCGTCTTGTCACAAGCAGTTCATTTTCCTTAAAGTAATTTCATTGGGTTGCATTTTGTATTGCAAAATGTCGTGAGAGAGATGCTTTGCCTGAGAACAAAGGAAAAATGCAGGGGGTGGATGCCTTTTCACTGCTAAATGAAACTACAAGGTCTCCTTGTTAGAAAGCAGTTTTAGACCAGTGAGAAAAGTATAACCCATCGCAGTGCTTACCAAATGATTCAAAATATGACAGTATTGTTTTCATCGACTTCCTAGCAAAGTCAGGAATTGTTGTATGCACTGAAATATTTTCACCTTATCAGTCATGTCTAGTCTACGGATGTAAATAACAGTATAATTTCTACCAGAATGTGCATTGCATTAACTAAAAGCCAGTTGTTCTCATTATTATTATTATTATTATTATTATTATTATTATTATTATTATACATAAGACCACGTAAATGTTATGACAAAATCAATATATCAAATGCCTTATGAGCAAGTTTTAGACCAGTATTTCGACCTGCTAATCTCTCATATAAACTAACAAGAAACCTATATTTGCAACATTTGAGATTTCTCTAAAGTATCCAATTTGGTTCGGAGGCCAGGACTGTTAACAAAGTATATGATTTTGGATCTAGGAAGCAGCTGTTACAACACATCAAACACGTATACTCCTGACAAAATAGTCATTTTAAAACCGACCATATAAAAACCGGTTGGATCGAACAGTAGAGTGATAAAAGTACACTCTTACCAAACCGTTCTATTCTTGATCTTCCACAAATTTTCTACAGTGATGCTAATTGCCCTTCTTTGCTTTTACATGACATGCGATTAAATTGCTAGATGATCTTGAAAACAGTCGGATTAATTGAGATAACTAATACCATTGATTGAAGTTGGTGAAGTTGGAGGTTAACACAGATGATCTGTATTTAAAGTAAAGGAACCATGAAACCCAAATTCACTCTTTTTGGGAATAAATTAAACATTACTTTATGTTATAAATACTTATGTTTCAATCCTTTTCTTCCATGCAAATCTAAAATATTTAGCTATTATCTTATTAATAAAGTTTGAAAGCAACATTTTCACACAAAACCATATGCACACTTAAATACACACATTAAAGATAGGAAACAAATAAAGAACAAAAAAAAAAGGAACTTCTAGAAAATACTAAGTCCCATTCAACTCAAATTGTTAGAAACTTTGCATTATGGGGCATACATTTGAACTTATAAATTCAATAAAAATTAAATTCAACCTTGATTTAATTGCACTGAAAAAGAAAAGAATACATTTTAAAACTTTAAATACTAAAATTATTAGTATTCTTTCTAGATGAAGTAAATTTCCGCTTCTCTTTCTGTTTTATCAGGCATTGAATCGTCATCGTTTTTTTACGGTATTTTGCAATATAAGTCGCAGAAATTGTTAAATGTATTTCACGAGCTATTAAACTAAAACATATTTCTTGGATTCATCACAGAAATTGCGAAATGAATGCTATGTACGGCAAAAATATCTGACAGTATCAATCTACTGTAGCGAAGACAAAATGGCTACAATCCATCATAGTCTAGCTTCCAAGAATAAAATAAGAAAGAAATTAGACAATAATGGTCATTGTTAGTCAAAAACGTTTGGAGTTTTGCCAAAGACATGACATTACGAACTATATGTGTTATAACCTTTGCCCCGATCCCCCGCCCCCCGTCTGATTTTTTAAAGTCAGTCTTCAGCTGACCAAAGGTTATTAAAATACTGGAATGTTGTGTAGGCCAAACCGTAATATTGGTCTCATGGACCAGTATGCACCCATTTTTGTTAAAGCTGTACTTTGTATTCTAATTTTTCTGCATCAGAGGTGCCTCGTTGTCGACCAGACTACACGTACGTAAAGGATATAGATCTTTGTTACAAGATTCATCACGAGAGCAACTACAATTGGGAACAAGCTCGGACTGTTTGTGAATCAGAGGGAAGTGATTTGATTGTTGTAGACAATCTGCCCCTTATGCGATTTCTAAACCGTACCCTAAATAACGATGTCACCAACAGTAAGTCTTTCTGTCTCTTAGTCCAACTTCATGACTTTTATTCAAACAGATTGTGAATAAAATAAATTAGTAAAATGACATAATTAAGTTTTAAAACATGTCTTTATGGGACCTTTCGGTTATGTACAACCCAATTTTATTTTCCCTTTAAAATATAGACTATTGCTAGCTATGACGGAATCGAGACCTGATATTATCACTACACGTTGACATTTGATAGCTTAAGAACGTCAAGGGTTAAAAAAATGTCGTATAGCACAATACGACTTGTTGGAGTCAGAACATCAGTACGTGTAATTATCTTAAGAAGTACCGTGTTTTTAGTACCAGTGCATCAATACATGTATTCAAATTTCGTAAGATAAACTGTTACATTTTATTAACAGAACTCGAGACATACATGTAAATATCGTATGACACATTGTGATTTCATAACGTATGACACATTGTGATTTCATAGCGTATGACACATTGTGACTTCTTAGTGTCAGAATATTCAGACATACGTATAAATGTCGTGTGACAGCCTGTGACTTTTAACCTTTGAACGTTCTGATATACATGTAAATATCTAATGACATTCTCTAACTTTCTTGCACGATAATGTCAATATGTGGTTGCAAATTTCCTTTCATCATGTGTGACTTGTTTGCGCAAGAATGTCAAGATATACATATAACTATTTTGTAAGATGCTGTAACTTGATGCAAGTAGAAGACGTTTTGATCTCAATGTTTAGCAGAACGTAAAAGTTATTTTATGAAACGTGTCGAAATTTAGTCTATCTATCTATCTATCTATCTATCTATCTATCTATCTATCTATCTATCCATCCATCCATCCATCCATCCATCCATCCAGTGTATTGTAGTGTCAGTAAATGGTGTGTTCACCACAAAGTTCTTATTTAGATGACAAAAGCACAAACAAAAGAAGTATAAATAGTCAACACAGTTTAGTATATGACTTCTAGGCTTGTATGTGTTTTCTCACAATATTTAGTGCTCAAAATGATCAAATATAATATTTACCAATTTTTAGAACAGATGTTTGATCAAGCATGTGGAAACGACAACAATAGTTTCAGTGTTGCATTGCATGTGAATTCGTCATAAATGTTCCATTTGTGCTAATTCACATAATCTCTAACTCAGATAATACCAAACGAATCTTGCACAGACAAATAAGTTAATAGTTCTCAATTGGTTCGTATGACGTACCAAAGTGGATACGATTTTGTGCATCCAGTCAAGGTCCTGAACCATATCTGGTTATGGATTAGGAAAGATTAACCTGAGCGCCTCCTTGTGGAAACCGAGTGCCCAATACACACAGTAATAAAAATGGCGCCGGATTTTAAGCGAAATAAACAGCAATTATTTCCCAATACATTATACAAGGTTCAAGATTGATGATGAACATTTTCATCACACTGGAGACACGAATTAGGAACATACATGAGTATTACCTTTTTCCTGGAGAAAAATTGATACAATTACCTACTTCTCTCCCCAAATGGAAAGTAAGTGATAGTAGTTTACAATCCTATCATGTACATACTGTGCTTCACATCTCTTTACCCAGATGATAAGTATTTAAACAAATACTTTTTATATGATTTACATATTGTATCAGATTACGTTGCCTTTGTTGAAGGGTCGTATATCAAACACTGTTACTACAGTTATTATTATTTGCATTGGAAACAAAGTTACAACTTTCCAACATGAAGAGAATATAAACAAATAAATGAGATTATAAATTATCTCAAACATTATTGATATGTGCAAATGCATTTGATACGAATATAAGTTGACAGGTAGTCATGATATTGTCGATACCCTTCAAATACAATGCGTGCAGTATAATAGTTTTTGTACGACAACATGTTAGCATATCACTTTTCGTGAATTTGATTAGTCCAAAATAACCCATGAAATTCTGCGATGTGCTCTTTTTACTGATTGTCTGCGAACGTGGGCAATTTTCCTTACCCCTCCGTCTGGATTTTGTTTTGGCACTATTACTATTGACATTCTGGTACCATTTTTTTCGATTCGACTGCTGAATGGGGCATTATGTAAAATAGTTTGGCCTGTCGGACGTTGGCCAATTTACCCTACAAGGGCTAGTTAAAAATAAAACTAATTGTATCGGTAAATAGATAAAGTTTTGAGGGGACGTCTAACATGGACCGTACCCTTTAACAACAGTGGTTTTAATGTTAACTTATAGAAGAAAACAAAATCACTTTTGTTTAAATGAGAATGCAAAGATATTTAGGTCTTTCAAAAGACAAAATGTTATCCAAACGGGTTAATAAAAGCCCAGCGAGCTAATGTTTATTATTATATTATGCAGTTCCGACACTGAAACCAAACTGTCAACATCTACTTTACTTTTCCAAGTCAAAAAATGTACACTTACATTTCAGTAAATCTGGAATTTCTGAATTCAGTAATCGTCCCCTTACATGAATATCCAACAACTGGAATTTACACTGTCGGTGAAAACATCATGCACATTCGCATTAAAATCGATATATAGTGTTAAGTTACATAGTTTGTTCATATATATATATATATATATATATATATATATATATATATATATATATATATATATATATATATATATTTGTCATGCTGTTTGATGATGATATTTGTGTCAACTATTCTATTGATATGGATGATATGGAATTCCAGTTCATTTATGGAATAATAATAGGTAGATAAAATCTACTTTTAAATATTGTTGGTTATATAACTGTACATTATTAATTCAATTAACGGTGGATGAATTTTGGCAGATTCTAAGGAAACCAAAATCCAAAAGCTCATCCAAAACCTTAGTAGTTTGCATTTATATAAAATTAATCATGAATCTTTGCTGAATTATCACGATGACGACCAGATTGCGTGCAAGCTCATCAGTTAAAATAAAAACACGCTTCAGTGAAATAAAGAACAGCAGTTCGCTTTTTTCTCATATCAATCTGTATACAAGTTGTGAATTTGGACCTTTATGTTTTTGTTCTATCAAATAATTAAGTATAAAGCATTAATTGAATCATATCGCTCCATTATCCATCAAAAAATGAAACACCTAATGTAATAAACAGGGATGTGGGTATAATAATAATACTACTACTACTACTAATAATAATAATAATAATAATAATGAGGACTTTGTATAGCGTCTAATCTTTAGAATCTCTAAGCGCTTTACAAAAATAATGATATGAATACAGAAAAGCAAAAACAAAACCCATGAAATTGGTAAAGATAAACAATGCTGAAAATATTAAAGGTACAAAACATTATTACTGTAGGTCTTTATGTTTGTTCTTGGAGTCGAAAAAGGCGAGTTTTAAGAGCTTTCTTGAAAAGGATCACTGTGTATTTTGTGTCTGATTAGTGTCTTATTTATAAAGTAAAGTTTTTTGCATTTTATATTAATTCATTTAAAACAATGTTTGTACATGGCCTAATACGCACATTGTTTTCTGTGACAGTGTAATGGGGTAACTGAAACACAAGTCCTAGCACAATACTTAATAACTCAGAATGTTTCTTTAAAACGTTTTTTTTCCATATCTCAATTGGATAGTATACTAATAATTAAAATCTAACATATGTTTTGCAGAAAATGATGAAAAATACTGGATCGGCGCGACCGACAAACTAAAGGAAGGACAATTCATTTGGGTAAACGGTCAGCATGTGGAGAATAATTTCTGGCACCCAACTGAACCCAACAACGCAAATGGCAATGAAAATTGTGTTGCCCTCTGGTGGTACGATGTCGAAAGGAACTTGGGAATGAATGACGTTCCGTGTGAAACATTTACAATGAAATTTGTGTGTCAAATGAAATGGTAACATCGGGCACAAATCGCCCAAAACTATCAATTTCAGAAATTAGTGGCATAGTATTTCGTGGAACCACTTAAATTAAATTTAAATATTACAAGTTATTCTAATTTGTCCACATGGCTTTAGTTATCTAGAAAGTTTTCTTTATATTTTTGTTCAGGTTCATTTGAATGTTTTCCAAAGTATGCAGGGATGGATATACAATTGATCATGGTGAAATAAAATGTGGGTATGATGTCATCTGTTTATCAAAATGCGCACTTTTGCTGCAATGTAGATCCTTCTGGAGCACGCATGCCAACAGTTTATACACTTACCGGTATTTCGTAATAACCATATCTAGCGCAAAATTCGAAATGGTTTCAATAAAAAGGGTTGTGCTAATCCACGCGAAGTCGCAAGAAAAAGGATTCGATCCGGAAATATTTTGTACATATCACCAAAATAGCCCTTTAGCTGAAGTCAGCTCAGCGGCTGCAAGAAATACAGTCAAATGTATACAATTTTCACCGATGTGTGCCAGACCATCTATCCGTCAACCTGTTTACAAAAAAGATTTCTGTTGATTGAGTAGATAACATAAGACGTAGAGATTGTATTCACATCAATAGCAACATAGTTACATAACATTTTAATGGAAATGTTTAAATTGAGAGAGTTTCGTTGTATCATTATAATTAAAAAGTATGACTCATCGTTGAACATAGAAAAATGAATGATTTTTACAGAAAGAAGAAATCTGTAAGGAAATTCTGCAACGGAAACCGCGAGCAGTTACAAGGGAGACATTGAACCAGATACTAGATGATTTGATCCGATTCTTGTATCCCATGAATTAAGTATACGACAAACCATTTCTGAACATAATTCTCACCATGAAAATAAGCTTATTTAATCATCATCATCATCATCATCATCATCATCATCATCATCATCACCATCATGTCTCTTGACCTAGTGTGGTCGTTGAGGCACTGTGCTGCTGATCATCTGACCAGTTCCCTCCACTTGTCTCAATCATGTGCCAATGCCTGTGTCTCCGAAAAACAGTTTCTGGTTCATTTTGTAATGTTGTCAGTGCAAGTTTTTCTCTGTCTACCTCTCCTTTCGCCACCCTGGATGCTGCCCTGCAGTACTGTTGTGGATAGACTGTTGGCTCTAGTGATATGGCCATATCATTTCAGCCTTTTCTTTTGAAGTGGTGAGGAGGTCTTCAGAATGGCCTACTTTGTGCATGATGGTGTTACGCACTTCTTCGTTTTTGATGTGGTCCATGTACGAGATGCCAAGGATGGTTCTGTAGTATCTTGTTTCAAGTGCCTTAATTTTTTGTTGTAATTCTGCTGTCAGGGTCCAGGCCTCACATGAGTACAAAATGATTGAGATGCCTAGTGCTCTCAACATTCAATGTTAGTTTTCAGACAGATTATCTTTACAGATGAGTCTTAGCTTTGACATAGCTGCTGTTGTTTGTGATGCTCGTGACCCAATTTCTGCTTTTTATCCCTCTTTGGTGGTTATGGAATCAAGATATTTGAACTGGCCCACTGTTTCCAGTTCCTGCCATCTGACTTTAATCTTGGCTAAGATTAGTTTGCCACTATTTGTAATCAGCTTTATCTTCTCCCCCTCTTTGTTGATGGAGGGCTTCATTTACATGTCGAGCACCAAATTGATTCGTTAACGTGCAGGGCAAGTTTATAAGGTAAATGTCCACGGTTGTTTCAATAGCTTTGTTAATCTGTAGTTGCCCTCCCGTGGTGTGTATAGGTACCAACAATGATAGTTGTAGATTAGCGGACTGCCTAGCGGGGAGCATGAAATACCAGATCTCGATGCATCATGAGAAAATGTACTGAGAGTTCGCATTTTCACAAAGATGTATCTGGATTTAATGATTAGTGTCCGACACAATAACCGATCAAATCAGTCACTAAATCTATTGCCACATCTTCAAGATGCCATTCTATCAGTTTTCGTCAGCATACTGGTCTCGTTGCGGTTCTTATAAAGCATACTCGCTTGAAATTTAATTTACTTCCGCATTTTATAATCCAGACATAAGTTTAAGTTTATAAACCCAACGAAGATTGACTGATTTCTGAATAAAATTTTTCATATTGTTGATCTGAACAGCAGTGCATCAATCTTATCTACATTGCTTAGCCGAGAGGAAGCATGAGCCAGGTTCGCACATGTGCAATAGGAAGTTAATATGGGAAACATGTGCAAAAGAAACATATATCGTTAGAACATGATGTGTCTGACTTAA
Source organism: Unio delphinus (assembly GCA_029339505.1). Taxonomy (NCBI): domain Eukaryota; kingdom Metazoa; phylum Mollusca; class Bivalvia; order Unionida; family Unionidae; genus Unio; species Unio delphinus. Next base: position 8,133,068 of record JAQISU010000004.1, on the reverse strand, counting down.
AAAAACTGTATCATGGAATTAAAAATGATGATGTATTAGGTCTAACAGATTAATTTACTTTACAGATAACGTTACATGTATATAAATGGAAACATTTTGATAGCGACATGTTCAGGCTTCGATGCAGTGTTTAGGTCATCGAATCGTCTGGAAGTGATTGGTTAGTTACAGGGTGAATGTGTATTTTAAATGTTCTTCCTAACATAAAAGCAAATCCATTATATAAATATTTAAACTTAAATAAATACAAAACCCTAGAAAGGTATGACAAGAACTGTTGTAACATGCGATGACATCTACTCCAAATTTGCGATAATTCTAAATCGACATACAAGCATACAAGTCTTTTACCTTTAAATACTAACTTTGTTAGGTGTTCAGTTTGTTGGCTTTAGTGATGAAACTACACTAAATACTAATTCTGAACATTGAAAGAACCTGTAAGATTTTTCTGATGAGAACTGGGAGGAGACCAGTACTATACGTTCATCAAATATCGTTGTCTAAGTGTTTTAGCATATCACTTTCATTCAAATATAATAAAAAGTGAAGAAAAAGTTTACCTCCATAACACTGATGCGTTATTAGAAATAATTGACGTTTTGTAATATATATTTAACCGAACACGCCATCTTAATCTTATTCGCTGTCTCTTATTTTAAGAGGTATATGAAATTTCGTGCTACCATTTTGACGTCATATACTTGATGTCATTAGCGGACATATTTTAGTGTGGAAATTATATATTACCTAATTTTCTTGTACTGCGATCTATTTATTAAAAAATAACTCCCATCATGGGCGAAATATAGATTGCTTAATTATATGGCTTATGTTCAACACAGTGTGATCGTGCCAAGGTAACTGGAGTAAATTGGGTTACCCAAATACACCACGGTGCTTATCAATAATCGTTCAAGTTTGTTTGTAAACGATAGACAAATTTCTCGTTACAAAGGATTTTGTGCTATGTAATACTCAAACCTCATCCATGGCACACATACAACTCCATCGAGTTAGATTCTTCTACACTGCACGAGAAAAATGCTATTCATCTATGCTTGAGAGGTGTTGTTAAAAGAGGGTTAACATACTCACTCATTTTGTTTTTAATCATGATATTTAAATTAATTATGAAAAGCAAATATTTGTCTTTAGAGCATGAAATTGCACTCGGATACTGGACTGGGGTCTCGGATTTGTTACATGAGGGATATTGTAAGTGCATAAATGGATTGCCGTTAGGAATTTTAGTGGCATGCCAACGAAAGCAGCAAATTTGAAGGAAACAATGACTGTATTAGCCTGATGTATTAGAACTGGAACAAATGCCTCATGATCAACGATGACGTCTGTTCTAAACACTTGTATTTTATATGTCGAGGTATGTAAATTCTTGTTTAGTACAAAATCTTTAGATGAAATGCAATACTTTGTTTTTGTCAAATATGCTCTTATATTTAGATTAAGCATGGATTGTTTTTCCATCTCAAATTACCTTCTGTCGATAACCAAGTAAATATGTGAGAGACTACATACGCAGATACATTCTATCAGCTTTAACTGCATGTGCTATATGAAAATTGACTGGTTAAATGAATTACAACACATAATATGTGAATTGTGCTGTAGATCTCCCCGAGTTGCAATTTATCAACTTTTACCATTTAAATTATCTCTAATTGAATTATACTTCCTTATCAGTTTTCATGCCTACTGTTAGTACAGAAAGAATTTTCATTAACTTGTATCAGCTTTTTAAAGGTGCACTTAAGAAGACACAACCGCCAAAGCAGATTCATCTCGAAATTTGCAGAAAACATTTTGATGGTGTAAAATTATGTTGTATAGTTCTGCAGTTGAACGCAATTATTTGACAACATTTGAAATGTTGCATTCGGAATATTTAAATTTGGAAGCTGATCACCTACCACTCGCTTATTTATCCCACGCTAGTTGAGAAATGGACTGTTAAAGAGATGTTCTTTATTTCTGCAGCAGTACCAGGTATACGGACATTATATAAAGGGTATCGAGAATGTAGTACAAGATTGTTTACATAGGCATGGGGAAACTAGGTGATGTTTTCATCTGAGGATGTTAGGAGGTAATCCAGATTACATCTCCAAAATTTGGAGAGTAAAAATCCCAGATTTTGCTATTAGAGAGCGAACTATGTAATGGTGTAACATTTTATAGAATAGTTCTGATGTATAAATTTTACATTTTTTCGTTGTCAGCGTGATACATACCTTTTAAGATTAACGTATTAGATGGTCTCTCAATAAACTGTTGACTGCTAGGAATACAATCTTTTCTGCTTGGGACATGATTGGAATTTTAATTATGGCCTGAATGTTTATGACATCGAGGGGAGTGATACAGGTGTTTGGAGGGTAAAGTAGTAATCATGATTGGCTAAGCTAAACGAGAGTATGTGTATTCCCAGATGGAATTCGGAGTTTTAGAATAGTTTCACTCGTAATATTAATCAGTCCAAGTTTATTAGCCGAAGGGAAAGTCTTTACTCTGGAGAATAGAAAGTATTTCTAGTTAATGAGTAACGGAAAGTTGAGGACACGTAAAGCGAAAATAAGATGCACAGTAAGAGCGAATTTCAAATAAAGTGCAAGGAAAAAATAGCTCTACACTCACATGTACTGTACAGTTGGGAAAAGAGCACAGTCTGCAACCAAAAGTTTGATGACCCAAAGATTCTAAAAAATGTGAGAAAGATTGCAAGAATAAAAAACGCAGATGATCATCATCGGTGATTTGGGAAAGATTGGAAGCACAAAGTGATGCTGTCATGACAGGCAATCTGAGTTCGATCTGTCATTCGATCATATAATGACATAGGTTCAGTGAGTAATTACATTTCAAATCCCATAATTGTGTAACTAGTTCTGAGAGAAAGTGAATCATTCACATGTCATGCTCGAATTCGTCTTGTTTATGCAATTGATAAAATTGCATTTTACACACGGGCGCTCGTGTTATTCTATTCTATATTTCTGATCAGTTCTTTTTTTTTATTCCATACCATAATTTTACATGTTATGTTATAATTACTCAATCTGGGCAATAATATCGTAGTCGATTATCTTCTAGATACTGATGACAAAACAATCCTGAAATATTGGGAGATCACTCACATAATTCACCCCATGACAACATTATAACATAAAGGTATTAAAATATGTGCAGAAGACGCTGATTCGGAGTCAGGTATGCCCATAAAAACTGAAAAAGAAATGAAACTTCAAACGCCTTCTGCTCAGAATTTGACTAAATCTGGTAGAAATCATCAAGGTCGTTCAATTTATTCACATGATGCTGACCTTCTGTTACCAACGGTTGTAATTACCAAAAGAAGAAACACATTCAAACGACGTCTTCTAAAAAAGAACTTAACAGCTGTTGACCAAATTACGAAGAGGCCACACTGGAATAAAGTTATTTCAGATTTATACAAATGGTCCTAATCCGCCATGAAATGAAGACGCTATGACTACAAATACAACAAATCTTCAAATCTTCTTTCTAACAAAAATCTCGGAACACAAATTGACCGAATTTGTCTGGAAAAAGTCCCGTCATAAATGTCTTTCAATTTTTTCTATCATGTATGGCCGTCGTTTATAAATAAAAAAATCATTTAATCAAATTCAGAACACTTTTACCAACGTTTTGGAAACGCACAATGTCACTAAGGTCTTTGAAGTCTATACAAATCGTTCCGATCCAGAGATAATATATGATAACTGTTACTATGAAAAAGGTCTTTAACAAAATTTGACAAATGTAAACCAAAGAATTCGAGTTTAGAAAACATTCAGATTTTCCCAAAAATTGTCAATCCGACATCCAATGTGCCAGCCGTTAGAAAGAAAAAGAACCCTTTTAACGACTTTGTATCAAAATCCGCTTAAAAGAATTTGGCTAGCAAGGACATAAAGCACGCGACATAACACCATGTAAAGTTTGAGCAGTTGATGCAGATGTCTTTTGAATATGGATGAAGATAAAGCAAAATAAAGAACTATTTAAAGCTAGTTTGAAAACATATGTAATCAGTAGAGTTTGAAGAAACGTCTACGGAAAAAGTCACATCGACCCAATTTTAATGGTCAGCTCATCGTGCAGTGATTTAACGACCACTTGAGTCACTTGTGGTTCATGGATTATATCCACAGTACATATTTGCTTCCATACAATAAAATATTACTGACAGATAATTATCTCTTGCTTTCCGATTTATTTGTGATATATCCAAGAAAGGTATTTAATTTTAATAGCTCATGTCTTGCATTTTGGACGAAAAGGTCTATATATGTCTTCATAGTGTTGTAAGTTTAACGACATCTTTTAGAATATGATAGGCTATCCATGGCGGTCAGTGTATCTGGTGTAGGACAGCAGAAATTGAGCAGAAATCTAGGGATATAAATTGAGTAAAACGAATGCCTTCTCTGCCATTTAAACATATCAGGTTTGGTGCTTTGTCAGAATATTGCTTCATCTACAATGTAATTCGAGTGTGCTTGTGATCTTGGTTATGACTCAAATAAATGAATTATTTGTCAATACTCATCTAACTGGAGGTCTCAAGCACCAGTACACAGCCATATTTATCAAAGCCGTAGTTTGCATCATATTTCTTCTGCAACACCAGACTACACCTAAGTAAAGGAAATATATATGATGGGATCAAGCTCGAACTGTTTGCCAATCAGAGATTAACGATTTGATTGTGGTGGCCAATAGGTCCTTTATGGCATTTCTATACCATACCCTCCTTGGATAACGATGTCACCACCAGTAAGTCTTTCCGTCTCTCTGTCTGTTTCCGGGTCCAGCAAAGGCATTTTGATATCTTGAAATATAATATTTATTTTCAAAGCGTTATGACTTATATTAAAGTAGTGTTGGATTGAAATAATTACTATTTATATCATGACTTATATTCAAATAATTTGTGATTGAAAAAGAAAAGCAATTTAATTGAAGGATGTAATTAGGGTTTTAAAACCTTACTTTATTCATGTTATTAACCTAAATGACTTTATGGGCTTTTTCGGTTAATTTTGACTAAAATTTCTTTTCCCATTAGGTTATAGATCATGGCTGTAACTGAAAGATATATATATATATATATATATATATATATATATATATATATATATATATATATATATATATATATATATATATATATATATATATATATATATATGGCTGCATTGAGACCATTTGATACGGTCACATAACATTGACGATTGTTAGCGTCAGAACGTAAAGGGATATATCAGTATCGTACGCCATACACTGATTTCTTCGCGTCAGAAGGTCGAATCATATGTGTAAATATTATATATGATTAAGTGATATGTTATCTTCAGAACGTCAAGAGATGTATATATTGTGTGCCATATGTCTATAGTTTCATGGAAGTCCGTTCGTGATAGAATTTTAAAAAAAACTTCACCTCTGGAGACATGATGTGAAACTAACTTGATACTTTTGTTTAACCAAATAATTAAGTATAAATTATATCAATATGGTCATTCAAACAATGTTCGTACATGGCGTGATTCACACGTTATTTGCTTCGTCGACACTACAAAGGTATTGCTGAAAATGAGTCGTAACACAATACTTTGCAACACAGACTAATTTTTGTCACATAGTTTACTTATAATTAAAATGGGTATTTTTTGAAGATGAGGATGCAAAATACTGGATTGGCGCGACCAACAATGCACAGGTAAGGAAATTTAAGTGGGCTCACTATCAGCAGGTGGGGAATAATTTCTGGCACCCAAGGTATCTACGAATGAATGTCGTTTCGTGTAAAAAATATACTATGAAATATGTGTGTCAGATGGAATGGTAACATCGGTCACAATTCGCCAGGAACTATCAATTTCTGAAATTAATCAAATACTATTTCGCATAAACTTTTAAAGAGTTAAATATTTTAGGCTATTCTGATTTCTGCACACGAATTTAGTTATATATTCTTTTCTCTTTTTCATTCTCTCTCCTAATTTCTTTCTCATGCATTCTCCATATCATTAATTCTCTCATTTTCTCTTCGCACACACTCACTAACACCCATTTTTCTCAATCTCACACACTCTCTCATTCTTTCCATTATACATCCATTCTCATTCTTTAAACTCTCTCTCACTCTCATTCTCTTTCAATCTTATTTTCTGATTCTTTTTGACACTCATTCTCTCTCACTCTCATTTTTCTCACATTCTCAATCCTCCCCTTCTCTCATACTAATTCTCTTCCACTCTCATTCATTCTCTCACTCATCCTCTCCCTTATTTTCTGTCTATCTTTTGTTTCTTTCTTTGCTCATCTCTCTCTCTCTCTCTCTCTCTCTCTCTCTCTCTCTCTCACACACACACACACACACACACACACACATACACACACACACCCGCGCGCGCGCGCAAACAATTGCACAGCATAGGTATATTAAAAAAATTGGTAATGCTCTAGAAAGATTTTGTTTAACTGATTCTGTGATACACTGTCACATGTAACAGGCTGCAGATGAATGATGATATAATTGAGGCCGTTCTAGTCACAACGCAGGGACTTTCTCATTCCTTTACCTCAAACGGTCGGTGTCAGCGGCACCTACATTGGATTCGCACATTCGGTGCGGGACCTGGGTGTTAATCTGGATGGTGCTCTCGCGTTTAACCAGCGTGTCATGGGTGTATGTGGGGCTACATATCTTGAGCTGAGACGCATCAACTCCATTCACAAATATCTTTCCGTTGATGCTACTAAAACACTTGTGTGTTCATTAGTACTTTCAAAACTGGACTATTGTAACTCAATTATGTCTGGTTCGTCCCAATATCTGCTCCAGAAACTTAAAAAAAGTGTAAAACACAGCTGCTCAGATCATCTTTAGAGTAACAACATAAGAGCACACCTCCCTACTGATCTATACCCTACACTGGCTATCGATTCGATCCAGAATCAAACACAAAATGTGTTCTCTGTGCTAAGTTTTACTGACGAACTCCAGCATGTTGTATACGTGTCTGTCTTTACCCATTTGTACACACCAGCAAGATACTTACGCTCCTTTTTTGACAATCCTATACTCATGGTTTCGACTATGAAAACAAAGTCATATGAACAAAGTTCTTTTGCATACCTGGACCCAACAATGTAAAACAAATTGTCCTTTGAAATTAGACACAAAGACGAAGTGATACCTTTCAAGAGTGCTCATAAAACTCACCTTTATCGAATGCAAGAACAAACTTAAAGATCTAAAAATGTTTCGTACCTTAAATATTTCCAGCATTTTTTTGTTTTCAATTTCATGGTTTTTGTGCTTCTGTTTTTCTGTAGTCATATCATTATAGATGTTGTAAAGCGCTTAGAGCTTGTCAAAATTAGGCGCTATACAAAGTTCTCATTATTATTATTGTTATTATTATTATTATTATTATTATTATTATTATTATTATTATTATTATTATATACATGTCGGTTAGGGTATATATTCTCTACGAAAGAAACAGTAAACCACTTGTTCTTGAGTTTTGAGAGTGATCAAGGAACAGACTCGTGTAGGTTTTAATGTTCCGAAGTATAATTGATTATATACCAAACTTAAAGAAGTACGTTATGAATGATATATAATGGTGGATTTAATCCGCTCACACCTAAGCTTTGTATGGTTGTAAAATTTGGTTTAACCCAAGCCGTCAGACATTGCTTGTACTAGAGAGTGCATCAATTTTGCGATAGGCATGTTCAATTAATCTCTAGATATAAACGACCTGACGTTTGATTAAGCTCATTATGTATTTTACCAATTCAATCTTACATTGCGATCCAAATACTAAATTTTTTTGAAAAGCTTTGCAGGATGCTTGCAGTTTTTTGTGCGAAAAAGATTTTTCTCTGTCGTCTAACCTATTAGATTCCAAAGCTGCAAGTTAAACAAACTGTCTTTGTTTTTTAAATGTTTAAAATACTGGATTAATTAAATCTTAAGATCGCCACAGTCATAAATGTTTCAAGGTCAATTCTCGGTTAGTAAACCTGAAATGAAAATTATGTTAAATTCCAAGACCATTTCTTGTATGGAAATGCTTTGAAGGTTACATTAAATGAATATATTTTTGTTATTCAATTTTGGATGTTATCTTTAATGCTTACCAGCCCAAGAGTTTCATATGTCTATATTATCTTTCAGCTGGTAATAATTTGATAAAAGTGATGTTCCACATACTATGTATTTCTTTTGGTACGTATGAACTTCAAAGAAATTCTTTTGTTAACATTCATTTTGTACAAATAAATCCTGTCCTTCATGGAAAAAGAATTATCACTTTCTAATTCAGTATATTATAGAAGGAGGAATTTGATTGATCCGAAAAGAAATTGAGGCAGTAAAATTTAAACTGGCTTAAAGTACCTCTTTTTGCTATGGTTACTACTGTAAATAGGCAATGTTTTTTTTAACCCACAATACTGACCTGTAAAATATCTGCCGTGAAACATTTTATTTGCAGGAGAGTTTTCTGGGTCACATGCCAGTCTAGATTTGACTTGGCACAGTATTTTTGAAAGATTTTGAGCAAGAAACTAGAGTTCAAGCTCAGAGCCTGAGTGTTATTGTAATTTTAGTGTAACTTTGTTTTTGACATTCAGAACTCTCATAGAGCACAGCTAAGAAAATTCTGGAAGTTCTCTAATTGTAATTTTAGTGTAACTTTGTTTTTGACATTTAGAACTCTCATAGAGCACAGCTAAGAAAATTCTGGACGTTCTGTGATTGTAAGTTTATTTTCATCAAAGTTTAGATAATCAGAAGTATCCAATTTTGAGCATTTGTGATTAAAAATGGACAATTCTTTTAGCAATACACAATAAACTTTTGTTTTATAGCCACAGATGAACCTATTAACTAACCAATTATTAGATGGAATCATTTTAGTCACATAATATCTTAGTGGTGACACTAAGGCAGGTGGAAAACACAAAAAAGAAACAAAAGGGGCTACATCAAAACCAAAGCTTGTTCCCCAATATTCCCCAAATTCCTTTTGAGTAAATTTCCTTGTCTTGGAAGCAAATATAAACTGAGATGCTTCAGTTTTTGCTACAAATCCTGCTAAACATTTTGAATTAAAAGTGGTTCTTGTGATTTTAGTAATATTCAAAGTAAATCCAATTTTATTGTTGTAAGGCTGTTTTGAGGCTTTTTTACTGGAGGCTGAACACAAATAAAACGCCACATTTTGCCTGTCTTATAAGGCGGGAATTGTGCCTCGTTTTGAAATACAAGATGTTACAGTATACCTGACGCGAACAGTGTCCTTTATAAACGAAAGTCCGAGCAAAAAACACGTTTCAAAACACGTGCATCTGCCCCCCCCCCCCCCCCCCATTAAATGGCCTCTCCGTAATAAAGTCATGACATGCGGATTTTCTGCAGGATCAAAGCATTGTCTATTGTAAACAATTATAAAATATTAACATCAAAGGATAATGTTAGTTTCACCTTGGAAAATGTGTTTCCATCAAACGAAGCCATCTGACTCTGCGTGTTGTATTGAATAGTTCAAATTACGGTCTCATCAATATCGTAAGTTTAGTGTGTTCCTAATTAATTAGACCTCAATGTATTGTTGAAATTATTAATAAGCGGGAAAATTTTCAAATCTTAGATGCCCATGCTGAGAGATTTTAATTCCCAACAAATGTACAGCATTCTGCTTGGATATTTCCCTGTGTATTCAATTATTTATTGAGTCTTGTATGGGAAAAATATAAATACAATTTTGATTGTCACAAAAAAAGTAGTTGTATGAATATCCTTGTTGACCCTAATCCTTTTTGGTGCTTTAACTTTTAAAAATACAGCCACCACAAATATTGCTGCAAGTGGAAATCAGTCTGCCTTAGATGTGGGCAAATAAGTCACAGTGAATAGATCTGCATGGAGAAAATGTCTTGTGCGAATTGCCATTGACAAATTTTCAGACTCTTAAGTTTTTCCTAAGTGGTGAAATGCAATGCACCATGGCACACATATTTACTTGCAAAGTATTTTTAAACATGTGCCAGTGTCGTAAATCACTGAATAAGGTATTTTTATTTTTATAAAAAATATAAGACGTCATTACAGTTATGAGGGAGACAAGACTGCCCTGTGAGTATTTTTGTCATAAACTTGAACCCAAATGAAGGCATATCATAAATCAGCTGTTGGTATATATTAGTTCTAATCCAGTGTGGAAAGTCTGATTACTTTTACTATCAAGAACAGTTGAGTGATATTTAAAGCCAATTATAGTAAAGCTAGTACTACAGTAATCTAACTGCACATATTATGTCGCGTTTAGTACATAATATCAAGCCATATTTACTCAGAAAATATAAATTAACCTTTTGGCACATAAATTCATCCTCGCTGAGAAGCAGTCAAAATCTTGCAAACAGCTTGCCGATATTGATAGTTTCTGTGTTCTCAAATCACCATCTTAATTATCACCACCTCTTACCCACTCCAATATTTGATATTTGCAAAATTTCAAAATTTATGCAAAAAGTCGTTTCGTTTTTCAGAGTAAACTCAATAAAGTTGGAGCCTACTGTCATAGCCATGTATTCCTTTTTGTGATTGGTTTGAAAAGAGACTAGGCTGTTGTTACCCCATGCCTCCATCACGAGTCTATTTCTAGAATGAAAACTAGTTATTTACTGCAGAAATTAGTCATACTCAAATCTTTGAACTACTAAACATTTAAGTGGACAACCCGTTAATACCCCAGATCTTACAGAAAGATGTTTAGCACATACAATCTGGTAAAATACATTTTAAAAATTGTTTTAAAAAATATATACTGTTTTGCAGTCTAACCACATTAATATAAAGGGTAAAGAAAATAAATAAAGGCAGTTATGGCTGCATGCAGTCTCTGACATCAAGCGTTGCACAAGTTGGCTTGATAATATGCACACAAGGCAAACTGTGTGGAATGACAATACTCAAACAATTTTATAAACACACTATTGGAAACAGCCCAGCCATATAGTTTACGAGACCCAAGGCGCCACCTGTGGACGTTAATGTATGCCAAGTTCTTTGATCAATTGGAGTGTAGGGCCCAAGGCAGCCGCGTTGCTCGCCTTATCCCAAGGCCCGTCCTGATTGAAGATTGACGTCACACCTATTGGAGATTGTCACCAAACCCATCAGTGGAGACTGTTATTCCTTGTATAGTACAAATCAGGAATGAGATGGTACTATCTGCCTCATACAGACCTCCTGAAGTGTGAGCTTCGAGCAGGGTGCATGCATTACCAGTGTACGGAATCAGGTTGTCTTGTGTATCGACTTGGACCCTTTGAGACAGAAATTTCTGATGTGAAGAAGCCTTATGTCGAGTTACCACCAGATATTTTTTAAAAATGGAATTCAGCCTGTATAACAAATTTTGACTTATTATTTATACAGATTTTGTACTCTGGTACTTTTATGGTAATTTATTTAACTTTGCAGAATTCTAAGACCTTTACTTTTATCTGGTATTACTTTATGCATACGTGTATTTTGAAGGCATTCTCTTCTAAATTGGGGTGTATGGGGGTGTCCTGGTAGGGGTAACACCTCTGGCTGACTAAGCAGTCGTACTACTTCGAGGGTAGCTCGCCCACCTGGTCCCCACTTTGCACTCGGTTCTCACTTGTGACTTCAAGAAGCTGTGACACGCGTAGCGGAATTCGGCAGCCTACCTCACCCTCCCCCCCCTCGAGCGACATAGCAGCTTTTTTTAGAAATGCACTGCTCACCTCCCTGGCATGAGAAAAGGGTTAGAAAAGGTGTCATAAACAGTGCCTGATCTTAGCCTCTCCAGCATATCGCGGCTGGCAGAGACCCTACTTCAGTGGTCAAAATGCAAAGAAATGATTATTCCTATCGCACTAAGCGCATGAAATGTACGCATCTTACGGGACAGAGACGATGTGTAAAGACCACAGAAGTGAACCACCCTAATAGGAAAGGAACTCGCCAGATACAACGTTGACATTACTGCCTTGAGAGAGATCCGGCTTGAATGAGAAGGCGAACTCTGTGAAAGGGGCATCGCATGCACTTTCTTTTGGGCGGTCGAGGAAGTGAAGAGCGCCGTGAGTCTGGTGTCAACTTTGCAATGATTACAGCACTGATTTTCACTGAGGCTGCAGCTCCCAATTTTCGCTTCAGACTTGTGCCGAGCATGAACTGCTGATCACCAATACAGTCTTCCGCCTTCTTAACCATAACCGGACGTCATGGATGCACCCTCGCTTTGAGCACTTTAAGCACTTTGTCCTAGTCGAGAAGACGGACAGGCAGGATGTGCGTGTGACCAAGTTCTTGTGCGAAGCAGACTGCTGTACAGACCACCGCCCCAGCATCACGAAGCTCAACATCCGCATTCAGCCCAAAGACACCCACTGGGAAAAAAGGCTCATAAACGACTAAACATCACCAAGCTGAAATGTGCCAGTACCAGTCTCTCGTAGATGTCCTAGAAGAATGTTGGAAATCCACCCCTCTCAACAATCAGATTGTGGAGACCGACTGGGCGGCATTCAGAGAGCTGGTCTACAACACAGCTTATTAAATTCTAGGAACCTCAACCAGAAACATCAATACTGGCTTGATGAGAACTGCGACAAAATCAAGCAGTTTCTAGAATAGAAACATCTCATCCTTCAAACATACAGCAACAACACAAAGTCCACCTCTAGGAAAGATGCATACAGCAATATGCGCAGAACTTAACAGCAAAAACTCTGCGCGATTCTAAACACATGGTTGAACTAATAAGCTAATGAGATCCAGTGTTACGCAGACAAGCATGACATGAAGAACTTCTACAATGACCTAAAAGAAGTGTATGGACCTACATCCTATAGATCATCCCCTTTCTCAGCGCAGACCTGAACACACTAATTAATAACAAAGAGAAGATTATTTAACGATGGGCTGAACACTTTGAAGCGTTCTGAATCGCTCTTCATCCATCAATCATAAAACCACCAGTCGTCTCCCCCAATTACTCGTCAACAAATCACTGGATGACCCCCCCCCCACCACAAAAAAAAAACAAACAAACAACAACCTCGCTGCAGACACAGAACGCGATACACCTGGTTCAGACTCCATCCCAGCTGAGGTCTACAAGGAAGGGGGAACATTCCTGATAGAAAGGCTCCAACTATTGCTTTTACTGATGTGACAGCAAGAGACGATCCCTCAGGAATTCAAAGACGCATCCATATTCTACCTGTATGAGCACAAAGGGAACCTCCAGGCCTGCGACAACTACCGGTTATATCCTTACTCTCAATGGCAGCAAATATACACGCCAGAATCCTACTGAACAGCCTCACTACGCAACTTGACCATGGACTGCCAGGAATCCAGTGGGAATTCCGAAAAGTACATGGGACCATCTATATGTTGTTTCCTGCGAGGCAGCTACAAGAGCAAATCACAGACCTTTTCTCCATCTATGTCCACTTGACAAACGCCTTTGATACCGTCAGCAGAGAAGGCTTGTGGGAAGTAATGGCCAAGTACGGATGCCCAAGGAAATTTATATTCATGGTGCAGCATTTCCACGATGGCATGCAGGCACGAGTCCAGGACAATGGAGAGACATGCGAACCATTCCCAGTAACCAAAGGCGTCAGGCTGTGCTGTGTTCTGGCGCTGACACTGGTCAGTTTATTGTTTTGTGTCATGCTGACTAATGCTTTCAGAGACGGATAGGTTGGAGTCGGCGTCAGGTACCGTACAGATGTAAAACTTTTCAATCCCAGTAGGCTTCAAGAGATAGCCAAGGTTATGACAGACACCATCAATTATTTCGTTTTGCTGATGACTGTTCCCTCAATACTAGCTCAGAAGCCGACCTGTAATGCAGCGTTGACAAGTTGTCCATTTCCTGCATAAACTTTGGTCGCACCATCGGTACCAAGAAATTGAAGTCTTGCATCAACCGGCCCCTTAAAATCTACATGTTGAGCCTAACATCACCGTCAAAGCCAAAAACTCAACGTAGTGAACTGCTTCACCTACCTTGGCAGCACACTGTCACAGAACGGCACTATTGACGACGAAGAGTTCCTTCCCATTGCCAGAGCTACCGCAACGTTCAGTATATTGTATGCCAGCGTCTGGACTGGAAGAGGCATGAGCATCCAGACCAAATAAAGGTCTACAGGGCATATGTGCTCCCCACACTACTTGTCGCATGCGAAACGTTGACGGTGTACCAACGTCACGCCATGAAGCTGAGCCACTTTCACACCACAAGTCTCAGGAAATTCCTCAACATCAAATGGCAGAACAGAGCTCCAGACACTGAGGTATTCGCCCAAGCAGGTGTCCGTAGCATTCACACCATCCTGATGCAGTGGCAGCCACGCTGGGCGGGAGATGTACGTATGCCAGACCACCGGCTGCCTAAGAGACTGTTCTATGTCGAGCTACAGCAACCCTCATGGAGATGTCCCAACGAACACTCCTTGCAGGGATTGGCATCATCAGCCACCTGCACACGTACAGATCAGAACCAGCCATCCAACCCTCGGATGAGTAGAGACGGACGAACATATTTTAATTTAAAGAAATAATTATCTATTAAACAAATATTTTAAAACTTAACTTTCAATCAGCATCAGATAACTAATATTTTCCTGACGTGACGTTGAACCATATGAGTATATGCAGTGTCAAATCTTCTTTCAGACTTTCAAAATGCTTGTTGAAAAATGAATGTGTTAATTTATGCTTTAAAAACATTAGTAGTTCAATATAGATAACTAAATTTCTGTGCATGAATTAACTAGTTTTATTATTTATCTTTACCTCCACCCAGCGACCGAACGTGAGGGAGATATAGCCATAGTTTCGTCCACCCATCAGCAGACTATGTAGTTTCCGCAAGACAGTTTGATGTGTTCTGTTTTTATAATTTTTTCTCGTGTGTCTTACTGACGGACAGAGGCATATGCCGTTTGCTTGAAGGTTAAAATACTGGGATTTTCATATGATAAAACTGTACATTCTCTGTCATTGTGGTATCGTATTTGTTTGAAGACAGACTTAGTTTGCGCGTGTTTAAATTCAGCTTGTGCACGTGTAAAAACGCCCCATGCTATACAAGAGTTAGTATGTTTGTCCATGACCAGACCAACAAGTAGGTCTCTGCCTTATCTTTTTGCTGACAGCTGTACTGACTTGTCATATTCAATACTCGGGTTTGGTAAGTAATCCGTATCTTCCTTAATATGTAAGATATAAATTTTATCCGATTAGTTAATAATGAATACAGTGAAATCACGTGTGCCACTGGCATAGTGTTATTAACTTGTAGGAATAAAATAGCTATTAAGTTTACAAAATATTTTATATACAAATTCATTTGACATATTTTACAAGGTTTTAGCTATCATTAATTTTATTTTATATCGAAAAAAATTTAAATTTTACAACAAATATAATACAAATTCACGATCTTTCGAATAGAACTGTTTATTAATCCATGTCAGTTGTACTCCCGTTGGAAATTATGAGGAAAGTTGCCGACATGCATCAACCTGGCGGAAGCTCGATATTGTGAACACTTTGCAATCCGAACGAGGAATATTGATTTGTACTTATGTGCATCATTACATCCATCCATTTCAAATGACATTAGATAGGTATATTTAAAATGATATGTAGATGACCTAATTTGATTTTCGAATCTGTGCGTATTCTTTCTATTCTGCACATTTTAAAACCAGTTTTTTTTTTACTTGAGAAACGTTATCAAAATTGAGCAATACCAAGTTTGGTAGATAAAATTAACATAGTATGCATGTTTGTATGTACACATAGATGACCTGTATAAATGACATTTGAGCAATGTTTCACATTTTTATTTGGCTTTGAATTTTGGAACATACAAATTCTACCATTTTAGATCTTGATTTTATTAAGCTAAAGTAGATTGCTCAAATATCCAGAAGTCTATCTCTTCGAAGCCCTCAAGATACCAAAATTTGATAAAATTTGTAGTTTTATCTTATTGTTCTGTTCCATTAAAGTATTTGAGTATTATCGAGTTCATTTCATTCATTTTGTATCTTTCATATACCCAGAAGCAAAAGCTAAAGGAAGAAATATACTAGTAGTCTTAACTACCAGACATTGCAAATGTGGAGACAAGTTAGCTTTGTGCACTGTAATGGCTTCTTTGAGTGTAAAATATTTCATTTCAAGATATTTCGTTCATTTATTTTTAACGTTGCTAAACATTTGGCAAGAATAATGCATGCAGCTACAACATGTATACAAATTTAAAGATGCTTTATCTTCAAACTGTTTGAAGAATCAAATGAGACCCAGCTAGCATCGTCACTTGATATCCAGTTGACATAGTCAGTTGAGTCCCAGTTGGCATCATTAAATACTATCAGTTGATATAATTAATTGAGACACAGTTGCAATCATTTTTGAAAACATTTTTAGCACATATAATGCGTAATTTTCGAAAGGTTATGGATGCAAAACCACTTTTTTTATACAGTTATTGGAGGACTGGAAGAAAGGTCTTGACGAAAACAAATGTAGCTGCAGTTATAATCCATCCAGTTTCGGTTTTTGACTGTTTACCTTATGATATTCTGAACTGTAGGCTGTTAATGACTCTAGTTGTCTCATATGCCTCAACGAGTTCCTTTATTGAGATGTCGCAGTGTAAGTAGCTAACTAAGATGCGGTATGTTTCGAGTAATTTGACTGAAATTCAGAAATGGGTTACATAGGGTCAATTCTTGATCCTTTACTTTGCAATGTTGTTTTCGATGATATTATGTGGTTTTTTACATAACTATGCTGTCATTTTCAGCCCCAGACTTTGACATAATTCAAAACCAGTCCAACAATCTGATGAACTTGTTCACTGTCTGAAATTTATAATGACAACCAGTCTTGCAATGTGATACACGTGTAAATATCTGTGGGAAACCTTGAAGACAATTAAATATTTACAAACTTATTGTTCAAACGTTAACAAGACCCAATAAATATATAATTTTACATATCTTTTACCGTCAGCATATGTTCCCTTACCTGGTACATCGTCAGTGATTGGAAAAGTACTAAACTTGATAAAAGAGTAACAAGAACATTCTATGAGACGTACATGACAATTCCACCTAAAGGTTACCACAAACTTACTCAAGACAACAATGACGATATTTAGTGCATATACTTGGGTCAATGGCTGTACGGACTTTTCAAATTTTGAATAAGTTCGTTCTCCGATGTTTGGATGATTTGCCCTATCGTAAACACAATAAATGCAATTTCCTCCGTGGCAAATATTATATATCTTTGAAAGTCTCACCGAATGTAGGCTATTGAGTGGTAATTACTTTGTTGATATTTAGTTTTGTCAGTTTCGCTGTAATTGAAACAATGACATGTTCATTTAAGGGATCGTTGCATGTGAGATAAAGTGGGGGAGACGTAGAAAATTAATGTTAAAATTTTCATCATAATTGTCATCATATTTCAATATAAAAACAATTACGTTTTCTTCCATTCAATAGACATTCCTCTAAATACAGAGAATATTATATCTTTTTGCGGCTATGCTTTCTTGAACTAGCTGAGTGTTTCTGTAACTTTATTATATAATTTTTTGTGGGGAATTCCATGAGACATCACAATTTTCGTAAGAGTCAGTGATGTAAATGTTTTCTTTTTTTAACAGTATCACACCATATTTTTACAAAAGTAAACTTTTATAGGTAAGCCAGATTAGGCACAGTCTATAACGAAGGTAATTTCTTGTCCATGCATAGAGAAAACGAATGCTCCGTTCCATGCAATTACACTACTGAGAATGCACTAGTAACTGATCTATGTACTTATGTATGTTATCTCTATTGTTTTTGTGTAAAAGTACTTTTTTACTTATGACATTAGCATCGTAATTTTACGTAACTTGTTTAAATCTTGAGTTCGCAGTGCGTTTCTCCAAACCAGGATGCCTTTCAAAACGATTACTGGTATTTACATTGCTTTTATACAACTGTTTTATCTTAAACCAATGCGCACCATTTATGCAAGCATGATTTAGTAATTCTAGCCTTAGATTTATTATTTTAGTAAAATGAAGACGATCAATTTTTGCTTTTGTTTGTTTGTTTGATTAACATAGCTAGCTTTAACGATTTTTCAGTCAAATCGCTACGATGTACGCAGTCAGGCAGTGATGTATAGCCCTGGGGCATGATGTCGCGTACATATGGCATGATGTCCCACCCAGTCACATTATCCTGACACCAGGCCGACCAGTCCGAACACTAACCTCTTAATGCTGAGCCTTAAGCGAGGCAGCTGTTAGTACCATTTTTGATATACATTGTAGATACTTGAACCCGTAAGGTCATGCCTTATGTTGGCGTTGTCCCGTATTATATATGAAGAGAACACATGTACCGATAAATTAGTCTTATCTTTCGTCTTAACAGGCTATCCCTTATCCTGCATACACACAGTGGAGAGTCGTTTTCATAGAGTACTAAAGCCTTTAAAGCATGGGAAAGAGCATCGGTAAGTCATTGCTTCTTTTTGGAGGACTATATTCAGTGCGGCGAATGACTAAGTCTATGTTGTCATTCACACGAGAATACAAAAAGAAGTTTGTCAACAAATTTAAAACATCATGTCAGCAATTTGTAATTGTCAATTGTACATTTAGGTCTCAACTTGATCAGCGTTACTTTTATGTGTATTCAGGAACAAATACAAGATATCTTCAGTACTACTTTTATTACGTTTATCAAACATTTTCTCTTAAAAAAAAGACCCCAACAGCCTCGGAACACATGTATATATGTAAATAAATGATGTACATTACAAACAGTCTGAAAGTAATATGAATG
Organism: Unio delphinus; assembly: GCA_029339505.1. Classification (NCBI taxonomy): domain Eukaryota; kingdom Metazoa; phylum Mollusca; class Bivalvia; order Unionida; family Unionidae; genus Unio; species Unio delphinus. Next base: position 8,114,075 of record JAQISU010000004.1, on the reverse strand, counting down.
TAATTACTAATTTATCTTAGGACCCAGTGGTTTTAAAGCTGCCAACATTTGAGTGCCTTAAAAATCCACTTTTACATGGCTGTGCCTCAGTAACTGATAATACTATTAGATTGATAAAGATCAAATTTTCACCCGCGTCAAACAAAGGGACATATATTAAGGCAAACGTGACAATTCTATGACTTGCATATTCTTACATAATACATTGTTGTAAGGACGAATGATTATGAGGGTTTTATACATATTGTAAGTACATTGACTGACTGAGCTGATTGTTTTATAGTAGCAACCGATCACTAAGGATCATTTGTGCTACTTTTATATTCAGCATATCGCTGAACATTTAGATTCCCTTTTTTCAAAGGAAGTTATTAATGCGTTGCATTCATTTATGGGGCGTTACACCGAATTACTAAATAGTAACTATCGGTGTAGATGTAAGCCCTGGGGTAGGTAGGTAAGGTCAATCCACACCTCCCCGATCTACTCGATCAGAATGTCCGGAAGAGGAAAAGGCGGCAAGGTCCAAGGCAGGAGGCTCCAAGGTACTGCAACCATCGTCCCACACGAAGAGGCAGCGAACGCACATCCGGACCCACACACGAACAAACCCGAGGAGAGCCAAAGTCCCACACCCTTATTTAAATATTTGCAACCCCATAAGACATGTTAAGATGGAAGTGCTATATTGTTGTGTTGTGTATTATTTTGATGTTATTACTATATTTAATTACTATTGCAACATTGTGTTGCAGGGGTCTGATAGTCCTGGATTAAGACTACCTTATATATTCTAATAGGGTCATACTGGGTGTGTGCAATGTATGCATATGTGTCTATGAGGTTGCAATCCCTGTCGATTGATTTCAATTTAATCCAGTTTTCCTAATGGAGGCCCTATACCAATTATGTGTAAGCCACCTGTGTAATTACGTCAAGCTATATAAGTTACGAATTTCCTATCACTTATCACTATGCCCTAAAGTAAGTACATAGTATACTATATAATCGCCACCATCCTATCGGTAAAAGTTCCTTCAAGGAATTTTACCCTAAGAAAAAACAAAATACCTACACGAATGTGTCAAAGTGACTATGTAAGTTTGGTCTTGGTAGGTTATTTAAGTTATAAATTTTGGTTGGGTGTGGTCCAAAAATGCCATATTTGAAATTGATGTTTGGTCAGCCAAATGGAATTCTCTATTACCAATCGAGTTGAGAATCCACTATAAAAATAAACATTTAACGAGACAAGGACATAAAGATTTTTAGAAAAGAGAAGAGAATTGAGTCAACACCAGCTTCCCAGAGAGACTGATCGGATTAGGCACAGAGGTACACCTGACTGTATACATGTGCATACACCAATCCAGGCGATTTCTATATAGAAAAGAGCCTGTGTCCCTACTGTTTCACTAGCCTTCCCCTATTCCCAAGAATCACAGAGGGGAGGAGAAGTAACAGTACAATTACAACAATAACAATTAACAATTATATTAATACCAATATGAACAATAACAATATTAGTGAACATCAACGCTAGCATGAACAGCAATACCAACTTCAACACTAACAAATATTAATAGTAACAAACACAGTAACATATTAGTTATAACAATTAACATTAAACATTAAATAGCCCTGAGAAGGTCTGTATATGAATTAGCCCTGAGAAGGACTTATCTGTAATCTGGTCCTCCACGGTTCCTTTGTTGTCAGTAATAGCATCAATGACTCCATTGTTATCCTTTGGATATTTTCCATATAGTTGCACATTCATTGTAGTTCAGATTGTTATTGAACATTTTTGAATATCAAGTGCCAATGACTTTTATTCTGACAGGAAGGTTAGGATAGGAAGGTGATGTTAATGATGGATTTTACAGACTACACTTATTAGTTAAAGTTATATAGCGGTAATCTCTGTCAGTACTCTGATCACAAGTGAATGTAGACTCGCAAAAAGAGTATAAGTTCGATATGAACTCAATATCGACATCCACCTAGATCATAGCTCCAACAGAGTCACAGGCTATGTTGATAATTGTATGATCCTAACCGATGAGTGTTATATATAGCGGTAATCTCTGCAAAAACACGATAATGAGTAGGTGTAAACTCGCAAGAAGCGTATAAGTTCATTATGAACTCAATATCGACATCCACTCATATCATATCCTCAACAGAGTCACAGGCTAGCTTTAAATCGTTTAATTATATTCATAAGCTTAATACGCTATAATAATATTTTATTTTATCTATTAGATTAGAGTGAAGGAGAATAATTTAGTTTTGGTTTTTTAGCGGTAACTTCTGCTAGAACTATGACTATGAGTGAGTATAAATTCGCATAGCGCGTATAAGTTTGGTTAGAACTCAATATCGACACATTGTAAGTACATGTCTTTATATAGAAGTTCTTCTGAGAAAGTAAGTAATTATTTATATCTGAAAATGTTTAACGTGAATATCTAAGCATAGACGGGCATTCAGGAAGTTTGAAAGAAGGATGCAATCACACCCATATTTGCGAATAAATTAGTTAAAATGGCTACCGCTAATATCATGTGGGCAGAAATATTCAAGCAAAGTTATCTATTGTTGACCTATTTCGTGTTCTTTTTGGAGTCTCGGGGCTAAATGGTTACAGTTTGAAACAGAACAAAACTGGTTATTGTAGTCGACCCACATCCTATGGCTATACACAAATATGATATTTATCTATTAGTTTAGTCGGTATAGACAATATTGATCTGTTATTTCTGTCTAGGAAAGACACTATTGATCTGTTATTTCTGCCAGGTAAAGACAAATGTTGATCTGTTTTTATGTCTAGTAAAGACGCTAGTGATCTGTTATTTTTGTCTGGTACAGACAAACTTTTATCCGTTCTTACTGAATGTTATAAATATATTGATCTGTTATTTCTCTAGTAATTACAATGTTAATCTGTTGTTTATGTCTGGTACAGACAATGTTGATGGGTTATTTCTTCTGTCTTGTACCTACAGTGTTGATGTAGTTATTTCTGTTTCGTATGGACAACGTTCATTAGTAATTCCTGTCTCGTAATACTATGATCAGTTATTTGCGTCTGGTATTGTTGTTTCTGCCTGATCAAGTGTGTTCTGTACATGAGACGTTCAATTCTTCTACTTCAGTTGCATTTTCTAACTAAAATAACACTATTGTACAAAGTAATAAGGTTACTGAAAATTGGAGATTAAAAAGAAACTTACTTTTTAAACTGACAGGAATTGATATTTTAATAATAATTTTAATAATTTCTTTCATCAATATATTTCTCTCACTGATATTTTGATTTCGAATTGTCTCTCTTCAATTTGCAGATATGATTCTGTCATTTCAAGCAATACTTCTTGCAGTGTTTCACGTTACTTTTACAAGTAAGTACACACATATACAAATATTTATTAAAATTAATTAGTCTTCTTGTAGATCCTGTCAGTTCATTTTTACAGCAATCACTGCTTTGCTTAATTAATTAAAGATGGAAGCAATAACAGATGTTCATACATTTGTAAGTTTTTATGGGTACTGTTAAATGTCACACACCCTTCAATTATATTGACCCTTTTAGGTCTTTTTTCAATTTTTTTTAAAAAGGACTAAATAAAAGAATGGTATTTCCATGAAATGTTCTGAACGCGGTGTCCTGCAGTACATACAATTTGTTATAAGGTAACATATCACAAGCCAAATTATTTTCGTACTTTCAAATTCGACGTAAATATGTTGAAATCGCGAATAAAGATATGGATATATCAACAAGAGTTGCATTGTTAATGCTTATTTAAATTTATATTGATTTCAAAAGTAAAATTAATTTAATTTTTGCAAGGTAACAAACTTGCAGAATTGTGAATTAAATAAATGAAATATTTAAAATATAGTATACTTAGTTAAATTAAATTGAGTCCTTCGTTTAATTCACTTCTTTCTAAAATATCTTTCTACAAGATGGTGGACCATTATGTTTAGGATGCCTTCACATATCTCTGCCACGTGAATGCAACAGGCTCATAGGATGCGGAGACCACGAGGTATGATTTTTGTTCAATGTTGTCATCAATGGTTTCTTATTTCCATCACCTTGCTAACATGAATAATGACGAGAAAGTAACCATTCGTAATAAGGGTTTGAGATATATGTATGCATTGAGGTAAAGAAACATACTATTAGCAACCAACCCAACACCAAGAAAACCTATTTATGTAAACGTTTAGACGATAATTCCATGTATGTATGTGTCTCATTTCAGACCACACGATGATGTGTTATGAATTTAGTTCCATTCATACACTTGATGTCTGTTTAATATTTGAATACGAGAGAGAGAGAGAGAGAGAGAGAGAGAGAGAGAGAGAGAGAGAGAGAGAGAGAGAGAGAGAGAGAGAGAGAGAGTACAAGCCGTTGAATTTATTCGAGTGCATTCATGCAGATGGAAAAAAGCTTCTCTTAAACTCTGAAACATTTTGACATTTTCTAGGTGTGCTATGTTGAACAAACTGTGTCACCCTCTGGGACGATATGGTACGATTCCGGATGCATGCCGGTTACGGTAAGCTGTGTGCGTGTGTGTGTACAGGGTATTGACAGAGAGAAAGAGATATGGATGTATGTACGATGCGATTAATGGATATTCTGGTACTCCTTTTTAATACATTTATCACAATTGGTTCAGATGAGTAAGAGTGTTGCTTTGATACATTTAAACATCATTTGATCAAATTTAGGTTGTGAAATCTTTTACATAACCGCTACTACTACAGGACCATGTGATGGTTGTATTGAAGTACATATACATTACTGATATTTTATATTTATATATTTTTATTTTATATATATATATATATATATATATATATATATATATATATATATATATATATATATATATATATATACATATTTCTGATGTTGTTATAGTACAATAAGTTATTATTTTCTACGATTAGATTTTCCTTTGTAAATTGACTATCGTAGCAGTTACATTGTTAGTAAATGTTTCCTTTATAAATTATGGAGAAGGCCAGGATAGATGTCTCTTATGTTTCCTATGAAAATAATCGCTGTGTTTGTGTGATTTATTTGCTTTCCAAATCCTTCTCCAAGTGATTCCTACTCTTTTCAAAGTGTTCGAAATAATATTTATCTGAAATAATGTTTGTGCATTCATCGGCATCTTTCTGACCAGAGTTTTATTATTATACCAGAGATACTGTTATTATTTCTTATTTGTAGACTTAGTATTTTGAAGCACTATCACATATATAGCCTTATTAAATCAAATTTAGGTTGTGAATTATTTTTTCCTGGTGTTTGTTCTCTGGTGAACGGCCAATCAGAACTCCCTTTCTTTCAACCTATTGACTTTCTATAGGGTTTCCTTCGTTTTTCCTTCATCATCTTTATTATTTTCTATTATTTCTTTATATTTTCCTTATATCACTATTAATTGATTGTTCACTTTCCTTTTCCCCTCAACATTGATAGCCTGCGAAATTGTCTAACTTTTGTTTCTTTTTCCCCTCAACATTGATAGCCTGCGAAATTGTCTAACTTTTGTTTCTTTTTCCCCTCAACATTGATAGCTTGCGAAATTGTCTAACTTTTGTTTCTTTTTCCCCTCAACATTGATAGCCTGCGAAATTGTCTAACTTTTGTTTCTTTTTCCCCTCAACATTGATAGCTTGCGAAATTGTCTAACTTTTGTTTCTTTATTCCCTCAACATTGATAGCCTGCGAAATTGTCTAACTTTTGTTTTTTTTCCCCTCAACATTGATAGCTTGCGAAATTGTCTAACTTTTGTTTCTTTTACCCCTCAACATTGATAGCCTGCGAAATTGTCTAACTTTTATTTCTTTTTCCCCTCAACATTGATAGCCTGCAAAATTGTCTAAGTGACCTTAATATTTGGACTGCTTTTGTGAAAGCCCTATTGATTTGGAGTTTGGAGTAGATAATAAAATATAACATTTTAATCAAACTACAACAGTCTTTATCAAACCAATTTTTTTTAAAATCTAACTTTTATAAACCTAAATATGTTTAATCCTATCAAACGCCATGTTTTTGTTGATAAAATCATTGTTCCCAATTCATCATTTTAATGTATACTATCTTCACATTTTCTCATGTCTTCTCATTTTCCTGCGTTTTGTTCCCTGTTGTATGGTCAACCAGAACGCCCTTTCTTTCAACCTATTGACTTTCTTTAGGGTTTCTTTTCTTTTTCCTTCATCATCTTTATTATTTACGTACCTTATATTACTATTAATTGTTCAGTTTATTTTTTCCCTCAGCCTTTAACTGTGTCTATACTAACATGTAATCATTTTAATATATTCCTTTTTTTTACTTGAACTAAATTATTTTTTGAAATTATATTGTAATGTTTTTTTTATTCACTGTGCATCTTCCTCGGACAAATCTATTTAACATCTATCCCATATCGGTCTCTCTCTCTCTCTCTCTCTCTCTCTCTCTCTCTCTCTCTCTCTCTCTTAGATAATTATAATATTAGTGGGAAATGATCTGAGAAAGCATCATCCAATATATTCCATTTTTAAACTTTCTTTTAAAAATGTTTTACTAATATAAAGTCTTATTTCCTTCATTTTCATTGTTATTGTAAGTATATATTTTGCTAGGTTATAATTTGATAAAATATCTTTTATATTTTGTTTTTTCATGATAGGTACACTGATGTTAACAAGTCGTTTATCTTTCTCTGCAGTCCTTTAGTAGTTTGTTAATACATTGTTTAAACCCCCACATTATTAGAGTTGTTTCTAATGTTTCGTAATATTTTCCTAGAGCTGTCCCAGATGCTTATTTCTTCATGATACCCAGTTAGTGCATATATATGTATATAATTTATGGCTTCAAAGTTTATATAAATCAATCTCCCATCAAATATATGCTCAGATTATATATATATATATATATATATATATATATATATATATATATATATATATATATATATATATATATATGTCAGCGATTTGGTATAAAAGAATTCAGAGAAAATTAAAAATGTTATCCCACCTATGTTACGTGTTTAAGGCTCCAGTAAACAGTGACAAAGAAAAAGTGAAAACAACAAGCTTTGTAAAATTAAACAAATAATTTATTTCCCTGCAAAAACAATACAAAAATGAAAAAAACCTACGGTTTTGAGAATTAAAGCCAAAAATATTTCAAGAATAATCCATCTATATTTTAGAGATCCTAGTAATAATATGCTCTAAGAAAGTTTAGTTCTCGTCACGACGAAAAATACAAAATGGAAGGCGATGACGTTTAATGTAGCCAGTATAGTGTGTTGTGTCTACAGTTCTTTGTTGTTCCACAGACAATATTATTCCGGTGTTTGAATTTCCGAATATAATTTCAAGAAATATCTTTAAACAAGATATGACTACTCAGATATTTCTAGGAAAAAACAATTAATTCCACCAAAAAAAAATAATTCTAGATTCATCTTTATACTACTAAACACTTTTCAGTGTCCAAAGTATAAAGACCAAACTAAAATTATTTCACAAATCATCTCTATTAAATCTATCTTCTGCGCAGGAAAAACCTGAATTGCGAAATAGAGGGTCACGTGACCATATTTATTTACATCATAAAGTCACATTCTCCTTTTACTCTAAGAATAAAATAAAATAAAATAGAAAGCTGTTTACTTCACCAAGTGATTATGAATCAAGGTCGGAAACTAGGTCAAAATTATAAACTGTTTCTAATATTAAGTGTTTATGAAAAGAATGAGGTCAAACTGAATTTTCTGAGACAAAAATGTCAAATCAAGTAAACAAATTGACATTACAATACCATGTTCTAGAATACAAAATTTAAACTAGCTAACAAACAATTCAATAAAATCAAATATAAATTAAATTAGATACACATAAGAACCCTCTGTTATGATTTCTAACAATTATTATAACCATCGCATTTCGTTTCATCATTAAAAATATTAGTTTGTACTTGTCTGAATTTTCCAGTTTCTTGTAGGAAGATATCATATTATTTATCTTATATCATTTTGTTAGCTGGTTTAATTTATATATAATATAATAAATATATTTTATACTCAACTCCATTTTATTGTTATTATAATATGTTCACGAAGGCAATTTTTTTATCTGTGTCCATGTATTTGTATTGTTTGTAATTTTGTTAATTCTGTTCTAACATTTTTTGTTTGGTCAGATTTAACTTGTTCTTAATTTACTGATTGGGTCCATGAGTGTGGACGAAGAGACCTTTTTCTTTAATGTCTGGGCTGTTGGTATGTTGTTTTGACGCCAAGACATGTTTGTGAAGACAAATGACGGCCATGACTGTTTAAATACATCTTTATATTTATTTTTCTCCATTGAAAATTAATTCAGTGACTTTGGCTTTTATAATACTGTGTTGTCGTCTCCTTCGGTAAAGCATGAAAAGGAAGGCTACATTAATTAATTAATCAAGCTCCGATACCTAATTAAAACCAAGCACTAATCCCAAATTTGTTCTATTGATTATGTATGCAAATCAGTAACATCAATCACACTTAGATAATGAGCAGATAGTTTCTTTCCTAGAGGCTTTCAATTTTTAATAATTCGCTTAAAATTGTCATTTTCCATCTTGAAAAGACTTCAGATTAGCCTAATGCAATTCCTAGTATGTGGTAAGTATTATTTCAACATCTCCTGCTCTTGGAACAAGTTCCAGGTATTTGTCTAACCGACAAGTCTACTATATAGCAACACCATTTGTTAATCGTTTTAAATGTGCTCCAGCGTTTGTCATCAATTTAGCAGCTAAAATACACTGAAATCTGGGGTGAATTTGGGTTTAATCGGAGTGGATGGGTTTAGCGTAAAATTAAAAATTCTGGATGAAATTTGTTTTGGGATTCGGAGTTAAGTGGTGTCGATTTACTGGATTAAAATAGTTACACTAAAGAAGGACAAAACTAGGGACTGTAAATTTTAAGTGATTATCTTTTTTTTTATTTCATAGTGTCTTGTTTCTAATATATTAAAGGACGTAAACTTTCATAGGATCTATAAATAGATGATTACGTACATCTTAACAGTTATCAATAATATAATTATTCGTAAATATGCTTACGAGATTCGACCTTTTTCCCATTGGACTGATGGGTTAGGTGGTAGCATAGAAGAATTTAGCTTATTTCCATTGGATGACTTTGATCACACAAATAGGTATTTTGAAATATTCGATTGAGTAGATTCAAATTAATCTCATTTAAATGAAGATGTACCGAACTGAACAGCAATTGGAACAAACATATACTTCTTGACCCTTGTACAGTCGTACGATTCATAAACTAATGAACCGCACAGTTTCACCAAGCCATGGGTTGGCCCACACTTTTATCGGCCGCTTGCACTTTTAAGGATCTACTATATGTACAGTCAGTCATACGTATACACACGTACAAACAGCATACATCACCCTTGAATTAGGTACGTCTACATTCGTGGCTCCACCACATATATATACATACATTCAGCACGCAGCACTAAATACTCTGGAAACTCATGACAGCTATAAACATCTTCAAACCCCCCCTAAACAGCTACAGTCAGTCATAAACAGCTCTAGACAGCTTCAGACAGCTCTAAACAGCTCTAATTACCTCTAGTCAGCCCTATGGCTGGAGAACACAATGGAGAGCGTACACTCCTTGACAGAATCCAAAGCGATCAGTGTGTCTGTTATAAATTGATCTCCGTTAAATACATAGAAGAGTGAATAATCGTCAGGGTAAAATACCCATGCATATCATGCTTTTAATGTCCCTCGTCGCCGGTAATTTCCGGCGAGATATATGTTACTACCGTCGCTTACCTGGAAAGACACTTATTTGCCCTAAATAACGTTGTACGAATGTACAACGAAAAATCGTTAAAAAAGTTCTAAGGCATAACCAAATTTTTTTTTTGCCTAATTCTATTACATTCATAATACTGAAAGTTCATCTCACGATTTTATTATAACTTTGATAATAAATTATTTAAGTTTTACAAAACTTTCTGGTTTTGATTTTTCTTTTACTTAGTTTATGACTATAGATTCGTAACAATCTCTCTCTCTCTCTCTCTCTCTCTCTCTCTCTCTCTCTCTCTCTCTCTCTCTCTCTCTCTCTCTCTCTCATTTTTATTGAAACACAGCTATTTATTTTTACAGCTGGTGTTGTAAATTCCCTCTGGTGATTTTTAACATCTAGGAGTGCAGAATCTTTTAGATTTTGTGACGAAAACGCTGGGCTTGTTTAGGTCGTAAAGCTGGAAAACCGTTTCTGAATTTGTTCTGTTCTAATGTTTGTGGATATATATATATATATATATATATATATATATATATATATATATATATATATATATATATATATATATATATATATATATATATATACAGAGAGAGAGAGAGAGAGAGAGAGAGAGAGAGAGAGAGAGAGAGAGAGAGAGAGAGAGATTCTGCACTCCCAGATGTTAAAATCTCATAACGTTAATTTCTATCCTCCACAAAATACTAGAATCATCTTACACATGCTTGTTTTGGAGAAGACCATAAATTGCACCAATACATAAACATTATTCAAAATCTTTTCCTTAGTAGTATCATAGGAATACTATATTATAATATGATGAAAACTGAAGTGGAGACGAGATGAAAGTTGAGAACGTAATAATAATAATAATAATAATAATAATAATAAATTAATTCGATGAGGTAATTATAATGTACATGTAATTTAAGGTAACATTCATCATATTATTATATACTTTGTTATTTCCTTATGGATATTCCTTTTCCGATTTCTAACTTCGGCAGGTTTCGTTCGTGATATATCTGTTTCGAAGCGGCAAATGACATTCTAGTGTCATTCTAGTACAGACCGATTCACTGGACTCATCTTTTAGCATATTGTAGTAAAATTCAAGTCACATGATATCATAAGGTATACAGTGGTCTCTTCCATCTTTGGGTTCAATACGTAGAATAGTATAATTATTATTATTGATTCTGAAAATTAAATATTCGTTTCTTTTAGCAATATTGCTCGTGCTTTATTGTCACAAGATATTTGGACTGAAATTATAATAATAGAGCAATTGTTCTTGGTTTAAAAAAACCTTTATCCATGCCAAAAATATAGTAATAGACGAGTCAATTTAAATTAACTGAAGGCCACGAATTTTTTAATCCAGATTTGTTATTCACAGCGATTTTTTTAAGACGAAATTCGGAGCAGGAGTTGTGGGAAGCTCGCTTAAGGAGATAAGTCTTTTAAACATTAATAGCTACGAGTGTACAGTTCCTACATGCAATGTAATGTATATGTCATGATGGGACTTGTTGTAAAATGTAACAATGTGATGGAAATATATTAACGATGTAGTGGATGGTTTACATCGCAAACAAAAATTTTGATGATCAACTCTGTTTGTATTTCTTTTTCTCCTTTATTTACGCACTGATATGTTTCTTTGTTTCCATATATCACAGAAATGTAAAGCATTTAGCAAACGAAGCCCGATTCGCCGTGTGCAGACCAGCCATGACCTTAGTACATGCTTGGAATGCTGCCATGGTGACTACTGTAACGCGGGAGGATGTGGAACGACAGGTAGAATGTTATCTTTTTATATCCCAGGGACAATTGTCGCATATTTCGTTTCCGGAGAAATTATGTTAGGACAGTTGGGAACAATATATTATTCAATTTATTATTTTAAAGCGAAGATAGAAGCTGTGAGAAATTCAAAGAAAAAAAGCCCTCCAAACAATGTTGCCATTCTTTGTCATCAAGGTGAATGTCATAGCTCAATACCAATGATCAGGTCAACGTAGAATAATACAAACACTATCTCAAGAGCAACAATGCTGGAACGAACTAAACAAACCATTCAGAACTTGAATTTTTTAACCGAAACCATCATAGGGGCATACAGCCTGTATACAGCCTGTCTATGACTATCGATCTGATGCTTCGGCTGTGTTATTCTGTACTTTTGTTAACATTTAGATTTCAACCAGAGAAAGAATGTTCTCCTGAGTCTCAATAAGTAATCCTCAAACAAAGTTTGCAACCAAGAATACTGTAAGTGTTTATAGAAACCTAATAATTTTAAAGAAAAAGTGTGGAAGGTCAAGGCGAATGTGATCAGAAGGGGTCAAATAATAACTTTTAATGGCTTAAAACCTCTATTTCTTACCGCTGTTTTTTTTTTTTGATGGTTTAACGCCATTTTTCAGCACAATATAGGCTATACATGGCGGCCAGTATTAATGGTGGAGGAAGAACCCGAACAACCCCCGGAAAGAACCACCGACCCACGAGAAGCTACTGGCAAGCTTTCTCACATAACTACATTTGCCGAATCTTAGACTCGAACACACGCAGACAGAGGTGAGATGGCAGTGGTCCTTAACGGACAGCGCTTTAGACCACTCGGCCACTCGGGGCCCCACTTACCGCTGTTGAACTTCTTAAGGTGGATTTATTGGAATACGTGTCACAGGATGAAGCCGGGTTGGGACTGGATTAGTGAAGACACCAAAAGCAACTGTGTTAATAAGATGTTTAATAATGAACGCAATTTAAATATAAACAAATCTGACACCATTATAAACAAAAGATAAGGAAAAGTATAATGTTCCTAACATGGAACTATCAGCAACAAGTAACTACATGCAACCCCCACCAAGGATGATTTTAACGAATGGGATTTTAAACTGACGTGAATAACGTCTTATCACCCGATCAACAAATACAAGGATATGTGTGAATTTACAAATATATATCGCTCGTCTAACGAGACAGATGTAAATGCCTGTAATTTTGGTTACATCATTCATATAATGACTTACCAAGGTAAAGGCATGTATGTTATGATCTTATCGTTCACGTAACGATTTAGCAATGTAAAACTGAAATTATGGATTTATGAATTTATCACTCATAGAACGATGTTGCTACGAAAATGTGAATCTTTTGCTCAGATGGTAATAGCAATAATATGGAACACGTATTTATAACTATTGTGACGTCCATCCGGTTCCATATATAACGCAGCATACACAAAGGCAGCATACACAACGGCACCATACACACTGCACCACACACGGGCACCACACACGGCACCACACGCGTGCAGCATACACAAAGGCAGCATACACAAGGTACCATACACAAGGGCACCACACACGGCATTGCACACGGGCACTTTACACAAAGGCACCCCACACGGCAGCATACACAAAGGCAGCATACACACGACACCACACAGGCACCATACACGGGCACAACAACACGGCAGCTCTTTAGCTGAAGGTTTACTTCCGTAAAGTGAGAAACTTTCTGACAAGACTAGTTGTAATGTGATGTTTACAGAATATATGCTCTATAATATACCCTAGCTGTGACCGATATGCGCAGCTAGGTACTTAGAATTTTAAACCGCAGGCAATTGGCACATGCATCATGAGCTGGGTTGCTCTCAGTAGTTTGAAATAACTAGAGCCGATGAATAATAAACCACCCTCGGTGACGCTGTACGCGGCAGCGAAACCCGAGTACATTTTTGACCACATATACATATTGATGCAAGTCATATACAATTCCGTGACAATACGAACTAAACGTATTACAATTCAGGTAGGGAGATAGAAGGTCGGTGCTAATGTCACCTTTAAACGTATTGCTCCCTGATGGATAGGTCTTGCCTTGTCTATAATCAAAACAGGTTTAAGAAAATACAGATAAAATGACAAACCAAACCGACTTTACATTTTCATTTATGTCACTGTTGACATTCGACATCGTAGCTTGAACCATTCATCCTGAAGTTACACAATATACAAAATAAACATGTTGTGCGAGTACCATTTCTACTGATTCTGAGAGTTTAAGAAAGACATCGCTTGCCAATTGCATACATTTTATTAATTGCTTCTTTAGTAACCCTGGAGACATAAGTATATTATAACATGACGTTCAACGACGTATGAAAGCAAGAACTGAGAAACTACAATTTAATATTAGGCACTGACAGTAAAATCGAAAGCATGAATTCGCATGCTTTGAACAATCAAACGGATTCAATCAACACTCTTGACATGATATCAGTGCTACAAACTTTACAAAACACCGAAAATGACGATTGTTAAGGTCACAATATAGGTTTTTGTGACCAGTGTGTATATAATACAGTTTCTGTGTAAAGAAGTATTTACCTTGGGAGAGTCATCAGCTACATAAGTGAATTGTAGATATCTTACTATGCCAAATTTAGAGCGTGTGTGACTATATCTGTCAAAGGTCATCAAGCTACGAATGCATACCTATAAAATATTGTTTTTATCGCGATCGCATAGGAACCAACAGACGATAGAAAAATGAACTTGCTGTAAATTTAGTCACTGTTTTAGTGTTGTTTAAAAGCAGTTTTAATGCTTTCAAATTTGATTTGCTTTCATCACTGGGGACGTGTACTACTCTATCACACTTTGGCTTGAATGATAAATACACGTTCTATTACAGCTTTTTTCATACCTTTTGACTTACGTATCTCATATTTCACCTTTTTTTTACAGGTGTTTACACCGGGACAAGCGCGAGTTTGATATGTTTCAACTGTGGAAATCATCTTGACCCAAATACATGTGATTTGCTAACTGGATGTACTGACACTGAGGTTCGAATGTTGCATCTTATACCCTCTAAACATGTCCCTCCTCACTTCTTTCTCGCCTGCTGTGCAAAGCTTGTAAAGATAAATGATACAAATACTACAAAACTAACCTATGCTGTCTGTCTGTTCGTTTGTTTGTTTGATGAGTTCTTTAATTTTAAACATACTTCACTGTTTTTCACTTGAAGTGAACAATGGTCTTCGGATTCTGAATCACACCATAGTCCTGGAATACTAAGAAGATCCTCACACCCAGACTACAAATTTTGACGTCTGATTGGTTAACGATTTATTATAAGCTAGTAAAAGTTCAGAATTTTATTTTACTCTGATTAGAGCATGCGAGTGCATTTCAAGTGGTTTTGATTGTGTCTAGGAAGCATGGTAAAATATTGAGATCTGATTAGGACACGTCAAAATATTGACCAATCAAATGTCGTAATTTTGCTTTTAATCTGAGTTTGAAGAGAAGAATTTTATTTGAATAATGAAGTAGGGGTGGGAATAGAAATGGAATAACATATAGTTTTATATTTGTTTAAAAGTCTAAATTGTAGTTTAAGACCTGTTTTAAACAGACTGAGCAGACTAGTTCTATTGTTATTCACAGTTATTTAATAAGACAAAAAGATTACATTTATTTATTTTTGAGCGCGAAGTTAGATTCTGTACAAAATGTTGACTTGTAAGTGATCATTTCAACATATATCAAGATGAAATAGTTGGGATTTTTTCTTTTCATTCTTTTCTTCTGGAACAGTGTCTCTTTGTTGTTATATGGAACCAACGTATGTATATTTTACATTTTAGCAGACCATTTTGCAATATTTAAGTTACACAATCATATTCCCATTCACCGTATTGTAAACTTTGTAACGCACTGACAGTATATATGATGCTCTTGTAACAGTCTTCTAACACACGGACATCATATATGTTAATCTTCTAACGCACAGACAGCATAACCTTCTAAAACACTGATAGTATATATGATAGTTTTCTAACACACTGACATTCTATACGATAGCCTTCTAACACACGGACATCATATATGTTAATCTTCAGACGCACAGACAGCATAACCTTCTAAAACACTGATAGTATATATGATAGTTTTCTAAAACACTGACAGTATATATGATAGTTTTCTAACAAACTGACATTCTATACGATAGTCTTCTAACACACTGACATTAATATGATAATCATTAAACGTACGGATAATATTTATTATAGATGTTTAAGAGAATGGCAGTATATATGATAGTCTTCTAACGCACGTACAGTATATATTTTTGTCTTCTGACATACTGACAGTATATATGTAGCCTTTTAACTAAATGACACTATGTATGGTACTCTTTAAACGTACTGACACTATATATTATACTTGTTTACGACAATGGCAGTATGTATGACGCATGGTCTAACGCATTGACAGTATGTATTATAGGCTTTAAACACATTAACAGTATATATGATAGTCTTCCAAATCACGGACAGTATATATGATAGTCTTCTAACGCACGGACGGTATGTGCGACAAGTCTTCTAACACACTGTCAGAATGGATGATAATCTTCAAGCAGTCTTCTAACACACTGACGGTAAGTATGATAGTTTTCTAACACACTGACAGTTATATGATAGTCTTCTAACACACTGAAGGTTTGTATGATAGTCTTCTAACACACTGACAGTTTATATGATAGTCTTCTAACACACTGACAGTTTATATGATAGTTTTCTAACACACTGACGGTAAGGATGATAGTTTTCTTACAAACTGACAGTTTATATGATAGTCTTCTAACACACTGACAGTTTATATGATAGTCTTTAAACACGCTGACAGTTTATATGATAATCTTCTAACACACTGAAGGTATGTATGATAGTCTTCTAACACACTGACAGTTTATATGATAGTCTTCTAACACACTGACAGTTTATATGATAGTTTCCTAACACACTGACGGTAAGTATGATAGTTTTCTTACAAACTGACAGTTTATATGATAGTCTTATAACACAATGACAGTTTATATGATAGTCTTTTAACACACTGACAGTTATATGATAGTCTTCTAACACACTGACGGTATGTATGATAGTCATTTTAATGAAATGACATTATACAGAATAGACTTTTGACGCACTGATATTATACATGATTGTCTTTAAACGCACTGATAACATATATGGTAGACTTTGAACACAATAACAGTATATATGACAGTCTTCTAAAATGTCACTATATAACAATGTAAGATCCGATTGCATTCATATAAACATATGTCCACGGGGCTTATAGTTGTACACAATAATGTATTTTGACACATTTTATCGTGATGTTCAAGCATTCAAACAGTCTTGATATTTGGAAGTGTAATTTTAGTTAAGCGGTTTCTTTTTCATGCCAGAGTTGTTACCTAAGTGTTGAACCTAGAATAATCACGGATCAAGTGTTCAAAAGTGGATGTATCTCCAAATCGGCAAGTAACATTTTATTTTAATTTATAATTAACGCTTCACAAATTCAGATGCATTATTTGTAGCTGTCTCATCTTTGATTATTATTATTATTATTATTATTATTGTTATTATTATTATTATTATTATTATTATTATTATTATTATTATTATTATTATAGACTTTCAGACCGAAAAACGTTTTGGCATGGAAAGTCTTGCAGGTGCACGAAGCAGAAATTCGAATATAAAGTTAGATTAGTAACGATGACAGGAGTGCTGGAATACTTACTTTATTAAATAATCTCATATTCATATTTTAAAACATTTAAAAAATACATTTTCCCCAAGGTCCCTGGGCCATAGTGATATGTCAGAGTTGGGTCATATCAAATGTTTAATTTGTAATTTTACAATCGCCAATAAGAGAAAATGTCAGGACCACTCATATTTTAATATAACAAACATGGCAAAACAATTTCATGAATTAAACAAATTAAGTTTCAACACAACAGTAGCATATATTTTGAAATTTGGACAAAACAGATGACAGAAATTTTGACATTAAAAAACGACAGAATTTTGTACATAAACGATGACAGAAGATTTGACATAAAAGATGACAGACACTTTGACACAAAAGATGACAGACATTTGGACATAAAAGATGACAGATCTTGTGACATAAAAGATGACATAAATTTTGAAATGTCTGTCATTCATGTTATCTATGAGATCTTTCAAAAGTAGAAACGAATAAAGATCATTCTTGTAAAACGTTAAACTCGAACCTGCTTCTGAAATATATTTGTTTACAATGAGTTTACTGAAAACGACATAAATGACAACGAAGATTATATACTGCTAATGCAGAGTTCAAATATAGAAAAAAAATGGTTTTTGACAAAACACATATCGAGTTATCACCTCTCGAAGTTAGCAATGCATATGTCGCTCAAAATTCTGCCGTTTTTAAGGAATCTTTACCTGATTATGATTTGGAATCGATATTAAAATCCCTTAAATGTTTTAATCAAATCTTAGTCGTGTTTGTTTTCGGAATAGACTACAATTATATACAGGACTGAACTATAACTGTAATTTTTAACACCATCATGGAGTACTTATAAGTACCTGTGGTAAAAAAAAGATCAATATTAAACATTGGGGTAACAAGTAAACTTGATGATCGTAGAGTTAACGGTAGAATGCACTTTTTAAATCGTGAGGAATCGCCCAGCGTTACAGAAACAATTTCTTATATATTTTGAAGTACAGAAATAATTTATAATATATTTTGAAGTACAGAAACAATTTCTAATATATTTTGAAGTACAGAAACGATTTCTAAGATATTTTGAAGCACAGAAACAATTTCTAATATATTTTGAAGTACAGAAATAATTTCTAATATATTTTGAAGTACAGAAATTATTTCTAATTTATTTCGAAGTACATAAAAGATATTATGTATAACATTTGAAGTGACTATTCAAGAAGACGAAAACGAATACACTGACTGAAGTGGATGTTTTATAGTTGCAACCGTCCACTAGGGACATTATGTGCAACTTTTATAGATTCCATATCGGTATCCATTTAAGCCTTGGGGAGGGGTCGCTACTCCCTCCCCTCAGGTATTTAAGTGCTTAATTGCACTATAAATAGGCGTTTCCTGAATTACTAAAAAGTAACTATCAGGAAAATGAAAGCCCATGGGGTGGGTAGGAATGGTACCTACACACACCCACCCCTATCGATAACAACCAATTAGAAGCAGAAGTACTGGTAGCGAGGGAAAACGTTTTCTCATTTCGCTAGTAATTTTGATGAGTCGGAAACGGAAAAGGCGGCAAGGGCCCAGGTCCAGGAGTCCAGCGACACAGCAACACACACAAGAGCACACCAAGAGAGAGAGACAGCAAGGCCACAAACGCAGTCCACACCCGAAACGAAAGGGTCACACTTATTTCAAATTCAGTCCAGTTATACTAATGGACAGCTTAAAATCCAATATTGTGTCAGCCACCTGGGCAATTAATCTAATATTTGAGTTGAAGAATTGTTATTTACATTCCTACTGTCCGAATTAACTAGTACATAAGCGTACATATAATAAGTCCCTAACAAATTTATAAAATTAAAATGTCAAGCGACATATAATAGTGTAGTCAATGGTAGGTAAATTTGAGTTGTAAGTTTGCTGGAGGCGGTACCAATGAGGTCATATTAGCTTTTTAGGGCCACGGAATAGTTAGTCAAAAAGGGTTACTCGTTACCAATTGAGTCCCCTATTATACAGGCAAAATGACTATGGCAATGAAACTCTTTTCATTGTGAGGCTCCTCGTGGTCCGGTGGTGGCAGCCATGTTTTTTAACCCACTACAAACATGGCGGTCATATCTTCCTTCAAGTCGTAATTGGTGTAAGTAGCTACCACTGTTTCCTCTCCATTTCCGTTTCTGCCGCAAAACTAGTTCGGGAGTTACGAAACTTCTATGTCGAGTCCATTGTGGTAGCCGCCACTTTCCAAGTTTCCCTCCATGTCTATCCCTGCCACAAATCTAGTTCGGGAGTTACGAGACTTTCATTTCGAGCTACCTGTAGTCGCCACCATTATACAAGTTGAGTTTTCTTTCTGGAGAAGTGACGGGGCAACATCACAATATACGTCCTTAGCTTCGCAGCCCGGGATATCATCATGCTATTACTGCACTCCCATGGTGACGTCACCAGGTCGCCTGCTCCAGAGAAGCCATCCTACTTGGTCCACAGTCAATGCCTGAATGAATGAAAAACGAATACAATTGCAATTTTTAAAATCTGAACAGCTCCTTGTTCGTTACGTATAATTGCTTACAACTGGATATGTCTTCTGCGCTCCCAGCTTGAACAATGTAAAGCTCTGCTTGAAGATCCGGAGGAAACTTTTATGCGTTTAAAATGATTACGCAAAAAGATACAACTGCTGTGATTAGAGTGACGTCATTTGCGACGGATATAGGGGTACATGGGTTAAAAAATTAAACACATTTAACATCAACACTAATTAATTATCTTTAATTGATTTCATTTTTAAAGTACTATTTATTTTAAGTGGCACAGAACTCGGAATTTATATTAATGCTTAGGCAGCGCTAATATACTATAGGTTCAGAAACTCGAGAGCATTTTCGATGTTATGTAAACACATTAATTTGTCTAGGAAAGTTCTCCTGTAGGAGCATGAGAGTTTTAAAGTACAAAATGAATATGAATTTAAGTGACCAGCTCCAAATATTACCATGGCACAGGTCTCTGGTTTGTTTTTACATTCATTCTCATCAGTCCAGCAATACAACGTATTTATTCCGGAAAAATAAAGGTATTCTGATTCGTGATTTTGCTTTTGAAATTGAAAACATAGCATTGATTAAAAAAAGCTAAAGACATGTTGTGTGAAAGTACTTAATATACTTTAGAAATGTTTAACAGAAAAGATTGAATTATACTTAATTTAATAAATTACAGATTTGTTCCAATTTACTTGGAATGGAGATTGTCGGCAAAAGACAAACTGGCATGTGCAATGGTTGCTGTGATACTGACTTTTGTAATCGGAACTGTTCGGTTCTCAAGCATCCACATGTAGAACATATATTACCATTGGTAACCCACTCCGAAACAACGACGCAGAAAATAACACACACGCAGACAACAACTACGCAGACTGCAAACTATACGTCATCACCGACAACGCAGCAAACAACACATACACAGTCACCATCAACGCAGACTGGTACACAAACATCATTACCACAAACGCAGATGGCAATACTTTCGTCGTCATCAAAAGCACACGCACAAACAACCGTTTCTGCTAAACATGCAACTCTGCCAGCACCTTCACGTATTTATTTATTTCGCTGAGTATATACCAGTTTTTGTTGTTGTTCCAAGATTAAACATTTCATACTGAAATTGGAATTGAAATTAAACACATGTAAGTAAACTGAAACTGTCTACCAGTAAAAGACTGGACCACTATTTGCGCAGCTGTATCTGTAGTGATCCAGATTGTGCAAGGTTTGATATTTAGTGATACATATATTGCAAATATTAGGATTCTTTTATGACCAGGTAACCATAGTGGCACACACATAGAAGTATGGAGCAGAAGAAGAAGAGTTTCAACTTATTGTAGAATGGTGAGAATGGATGCACACACATGTACAAGGATTGATGGAAAAGACAGTGATAACAAACACCAATAATTATCGGCAAACACAGTTTTTTGACATCTGTTAATCTCGAGACCCGACGGAATTGCGCCCATGAGAGATGTCTCTGTTGGTGGTTGTATAGCGTCTGTAGTGGCTATGTAGCTGAACACGGGAGATGTAGTCCTTGCCTTGCACCACATTTTAAAAGTTGAGTCTGGTGTGTATTGGATCTGCTTTTTCCTCCTTCGAGATCGCTTTTCATCAGCTATCTCTAGCTTTCAAACCAGTTATCAGAGCGTTTCGCCAGCTGGACCTGTCTAGAGGAAGCTCTTCTTAGGTGTTGACATCGATATCAAGGGCTTTCATGTATCTGGCGCGTGCAGACAGCCTTGATGCAGAGATGCGACCGTCCATTCCACCTTTTGCCGGAGGCAAGGTCTGATTAAAGAAGGTCTTTAGGGATAGTAACACACACATAATTACAAATACACATTTATGGACAAAAACGTATTCTTACAGCGAACACTCAAGCTTAAAACCAAAAACACATCCCTAAAGACAAATACACGCCCTTACAGACCAACACACGACCATACAGATAACAAACATCCTCATAAACAAATGTTTTCGAGGCGATTGTTATGGAATGACGACCATAATGTCAGGTCAGGCTACATGCTACCTTTAGAAACATTAGAGGATACCGCCTTGTGAATGTTGACTTATAGTTGATATTCATTCATGGCTACTCATGGAAAGTCATTTATGATGGTCGGACGAGTGAGGAGATATGCTCATCTCATGGATGTAAAGGTAGATGACAAGACTTGTGTGGACAGCACATGACATCAATCAGATGTTGTTGGAAATTATGACTATCCACATCATAAGGACTTTTCTCCAGACATATCGACAATGTCGTGAAACTGGATTCAGACAGGATTTACTGGATTAAACCAAAGAGTCGGGGCACGTTTCTTCACTTAAATCCAACTCAAACGTACGTCATGACACTACTCACCCCCATCGAATACCGAGGAAGCAGTAGTAAAGCTTAACAGCTTTTTAAAATAACACACTTTTCACCTCCATAACATGATGAAGCGGATAGAAAAAGTTCCTGTTTAACGGTAACCCACGTCAGCTCCGCAGGTATGGCCACATGTCATGCACAAATGGATTTGGTAATTACAAGAACAGCAGGCTAATGCTTCTAAGGAAATGCATAAAACACAACTGCCAAATCATCAACACAATCAGTAGCAAGATTCACCCACGCTCCAATCAGTGCCATCTTCTTGACTACGACATAGTCCGGAGTAGAGAGAGCCCTTGTTTTTGAATGACAATGAATGCTAGACTTACAACTGGCTCATAGTCTCCAAGTTCAGTATCCAGATTTGGCCACAAACGCTACAAGAAGACAGAAAAGGTCCCAAAATCTCAATGTCTCCAAAATCGAATAGAATGAATAAGGTGAAACAGGCATTTGTCGAAGAACTATGCAGTAAACTAGGTATACATATATATTAACTCCAAGAATGTCGAGGAGAATTGTACATCCTTCAGATATTCTATGTACTCAACTGCTCACAGAACCAGTGGTTATGTGATGTAAACTTCAAGGGTTTGTCGAGAATGCTGCTACTATACCTTTGCCTCTGAATACAAAGCAACGGCTACAGAAAGCCTGCTTACAAGGCAGCACTACATCATCCAACATGTCGGCCCTCCGCAAAATCAACAGGACTGTCCAAAGTAAACTAGGAAAATTGCTTGACTAATGGCTGAGCAATAAGGCAGTTAAGATTCAGTCCTGTGCAGACAGGAGTAAAATAAAGAAACACCGTGATGCTATGAAGACAATCCGTTGGCCACAACAATCAAAAACACCTCCAATACTGAGTGCTGATAGCAACTCAGTCCTCACTGCAAAGAAAAGGTACTTCAAACATGGGAAGAGAACTTCAACAGTATCAAAAATTCAGTAGTATCCTTAATCAATAGTGCTATATCTGTGAGGAGGATATGATCAACCGCCCCAAGTAGAAATCAATATACCCCTTGCTGATCCTGCAACTCTGACTGAGACTATGAAAGCACACGACTTGCTGCAAAATGGCAAAGCACATGGAGAAGATGCGAATTCAGCAGAAGTCTACAACGTCACTTGAACCAGGAAAAGAAGCTGACTGAACATCTACAGTCAATGTAGAGTCAGAAAGCTATACCTCACTGGATACAAAGATGCATGCCTCATCTACTTCCATAAGCGGAATTGCAACAGACGATTCTGCGACAACTGTCTGGGCATCTCTTCGCTGTCAATAGCCGACAGCAGGTTCCACAGATTTCTGCCGTATTGTATTATGCAACATGTTGATTAATTGCTCCTTCGTTAGAATCACTGTGACTTTATGAAGTAATAGGCAAAATGCATCTTGTTTGAAGCATGGCAATAAAAAGCACTTGACACATTGCTGAATATTCCAACTAAAAAGACGCCTGTATTAATGACCCTAAAACACATGATCTATCATGGATATGACGCCAGCAGCAGTAGTGAATGTTTTCTGTTACTCGTCATATATAAACTTACAGTTATTATTGTGAGAGTTTGACTGATTTAATTTCTTACTGCAGGTAAGATTTCTACACATCACTCGAACATTATCGCTGCTTCGAGGTTGGTTTTGAAATCAAACGCATTGACCAATGTAGAAAAATGAGATTCAGTCTGAGATGTTCCTTAACAAATACTTGTCATGCAGAAACAAGCCAAAGTACAATCTGTCAATCATTTCTAATCTGCGACCTTGTTTGATTTTCTTTTTTGTCTGATTGTGGTCCTTATTATGAAAGATTGAGTCTGCTCACTCCAACGTTGAATTGTTGTCACAGCACTGGCTGAAATCGTTCATTAACTTTCATATACGATTCGGCTGCTGCTGAGGTATCCACTACTTCAACAAGAGATGGAGCTCCAGAGTTTGAAATACAGCAACATCAATTGTCTTTCTTCCAATTGGTTAAGGTTTGCTTCAGAGGCATCATTTCGAGAATGAACGGTCCTTATTGTTGTTCAAAATGTGATATAGGACCAGCTACTGCTCATAACACGAGTGCAGCTCGGTCATACAATCAACATGTTCAAGAGATGTCTTAGATACAGCGCCCCCCCACCCCAAAAAAAAAAAAAAATTTATGACGAACATACATTGCAACGATCACATTGATGACCGACGACGCAGAATGACTTCAAATTATCAGCGTTTTGATATCTAACGTGTGAAACAAGTCTTTGTATACTTTTCACAAACATGGTTTTAATTATGGACGTCTTCCTTATATCACAACAAATGCAATAGTTCTATTTTTGTTTTCCCGCAATACGATCCTTGCTTATTATTGTTTAAGGTTGGGGATAATGTATTCATAAACGTTACGAAAGATGCCTAGGTTATTGGTTACATTTCCTCTTCAAGCATAGACTCCAAGGATTTTCCATCTCACAGATCATGTTAGTGTAGAGAACGAGAGTGACGATCACTAGGTACTTAAATTATTGGCATGTGTAGTGTGCTGACAAGGTACGGCTAATCGTTCTCAGGGAGGTGTTCATTCGTATTGATCACCAATATAAGGACTTGTCGAAAGATAGCTTTTTTTATGAACATGCGAAGTTGTTCTTCTGGTTATTACAATTAAGTCTTCTGATGTAAATACGTTTATCAAAATGTTGTTGGCGGGTTGACGGTATCCAAGAAAAGTCCGCTACCGTTACGCATACCACAGGACCTGTCAGGTTGGAAGTTGTATCGTCCTGTGACATTAAGTTCTTAATAATTTAACTGATATCTTCCCGCGGAGTTCGGCGCAACACATTGTTCAGGAGAGGTAGCATGGGTTTTCTTAAATTCATGCTGACAAATTTTCAGCTGAACATTTTCCAGGCAATTAGTTTGCTTTATACTATTTCGGCATCAGTATATACCATTTAGGTGTAGTTCTTCTTTGTGTTTCATTTGAAACAGTACCAAATGTTTATAAATACATTCTCTGAGTTTCACAGGTGGAATCTAAATGCGCTTATTCAAAGAGTCTGTGATGATGAAAACATCGACTTTACGAAGACATTCTGGCAGGTTTAGTGTTGGATGAATCTTTTTACTCCCATTCGTATAGTTTCCCGCCACAACTGAAATTCTGCACTTTGTCCCCTTTTCCCAAAAACACAAATACCACTCTGGTCCCTGGAAATAGTTTGGATTTTCCCCTTTGATCGTTTTAAATCATTATCAGTCTCACAATACTCATGCAGAATGACTATATTCGTGTATTCTACTTATATAAATCATTTTTTTTGTAAAATAGACGTGGTTCTGTAACGATCGGTTTCACCTAAGCATATGGTGTTGGAAGCGTGTTTTAACAGAAATGGGCTAGTGTGTCATACAAATGATTACGTCCTTAGCTTGGAACAGAAACAGCACCACATTCTGTCCTGAAATGCGCTTATCGCGTATGTAATTAGATTCAGTTTATCCTCTTTTTTTCAATGAAGAAAGGAACATTAGAGGGTGGTTGTTTTCGTTTATCGACATTTCTGGTGAAAACAATCTTGTCACTTCGACAGAGATTTAATATCCGACTGGCAGAATGTTAATCGGGAAGACGATCTCTTTTTTCGATTATAATTTGATACATGTTCCCTAACGAGATTAGGTTATACACTTAGATTATAAACTTCGAACTGCAAAGCTCTTGCTTGATGAAACCGACTTACGTTTGGGCAGTATGCAAACGTTTGACGTCCAAAACAGAGTTTAGATAGTCAAAGCAAAAGATACAGGCACTACAAAACAAACAACAGCCACCAAAATACATTTTGTACACGTTGTTAAATTTAGATGTACTGGTATTCATGTTGTTGTTGTTATAGGGTTTAACGCCATTTTCAGCACAAGATAGGCTATATATTGCGGCCAGTATTAATGGTGGAGGAAGAACCAGGGAAACCCCAAGAAAGAATCATCGACCCACGAGAAGCTACTGGCAAAGTTTCTTACATACCCATATTGGCTGAGCCCCAGACTCGAACACACGCAGACAGAGGTGAGATGGCAGTGATCCGTAACAGTGAGCGCTTTAGACCACTCGGCCACACGGGGCCCCTGGTTTACATGTACATCGCATGCTAATTGACAGTAGCTAAATACAGCAGTGTGCTTTAGTGCCATTCTGAATAAAACTAGATATTGGCTATCCTAGGTGAAGATCTGACGACGACAAGTTAAGTATAATGTTTTAATGACCTTTGAATTGGCCAAAGGAATTGCAGCTTCTACAAGTCTAAAGTGAATCAAGTTGTTCGGGACAAATTTATGCTCTTCATCAACACCGCTGCGTCTCCAAATGCGATGATATAAGACTTCATCTGATTGGTTGATAGCGAATATAGTAATAACATAGGTTACCAGAATACGACACTTAAGCGGTCGCTGTCATATCATCATGTATCATGTATAACTTTGAGATCTGATTTTAATCAGATTAGCTTTCGTGCTATCAACAAACAGGTGATATATGTAAATACTCCATCTATCGTTGATCTTAAGGATTTAATAGACTTTACCTGAAACCAAGCAAAAACATATACAGTCTACAATGTACATATATATCGTGAACCTCTTTTTTAGGGATGGGTTATGCCAGATCTACACATTTGTGCAACACACATGTAGTTCAGATAAGCTGATATTAATATGAATGAATGAAGTTGAGATACAAAAGGTTCGATTGGCATAAGACATAGTGTACAGATAATACCATTATATTGTGCTGGTTTGTACATTGGGTTATAGTTTGCGTTAGCTATACAGAAAAGAATAAACTCTTCTTGTCGTCAATGATGTTGCAGTTACCTCAATTGGCATGGTATACACAAATGTATGCCATAGTCCAATTGTTGACTCAGTTGTAACACATGTTTTAGTTCATTAGAACGGTTCAAACTCAGTATGGCTTTTTAATAAAAAAAACTAACTTGTCAATTGGTTGGTAACTACTGGTTGATGTGTCAGTGTCTACTTGCCAATGTCTCCGTGTCTACTTGCCAATGTCTCGGTGTCTACTTGCCAATGTCTCGGTGTCTACTTGCCAATGTCTGTGTCTACTTGCCAATGTCTCGGTGTCTACTTGCCAATGTCTCGGTGTCTACTTGTCAATGTCTCAGTGTCTACTTACCAATGTCTCGGTGTCTACGTGCACTTAAAATACAAATTATTATTTGGCTTAAATGAATCAATATCTTAATAAATAAATCCAAATCAGTAATCAAGTTACGTGATATTTTATTAAAAGCAATCATCTGTCTTTGCAAACAAGGCTTTCATCATATCGAAACTTCACAAGTCTTTTATGTGTTGCAAATGTAGAAGATCGCTCCGGTGGCCTAAGTGGTTAGAGCATATGCTTCAAATGCGGGAGGTCACGGATTAGAAGCGGATCATACCAAAAATTTATAAAAGAGGTACTAACAGCTTCATGGTTTGACGTTCATCATAACGAGGTTAGTGTTAGGACTGATCGGCTTGGCTTTAAGTTAATGTGACTGGGTGGAACATGATCATGATACCACATGTCTTCGGCATTATCGTTTGGTTAGTTTTATTAATCCAAAATGGTGCTAATAACGAGCTGGTGGCATAAGAACAGTCGTATTCATCATGCAATAATTTTGTGTGCTCATTACTTTCTCGAGTTTGAGATGTTTTCTTCGTCTATTGGAGCTATGCATTATGTTTTTTATATTGTTATCGGATAGGGTCGTAGTATCTTTAGTGTCTATTTGTTAGTCAGGTCCCGTAAGTTTGTTTTACTTGAAGTACGCATGCGCATCAGAGGATATATCGTATACAGTAGAACTTCAAAATCTGATAGTACTTCCAGCACAGATTTTCTGCGAGGATTTTCGAGATCTCCGGTAAGAGAAAACTTGATATCAGGACTCGTCCATTTATCTGAACTGTGCCGAATATTTGAGCAATTTGTGTTTGACATATAACAGTTTTATTATGCCAATATGGTGTGATGGCTCCCTCTAACTCTGCACATAATATAATACTAAAACACCTTATTTGACTAAATCAATATATTGCTAGTACTACTTGTTTCATACCTAAAACTAAGTCATGCATGCATTTTTTTCAATCCAATATTTTCTATGTTAGGTGTACATAGGTGCATCAACACTGGATATAAGTATGTGAAGGCGCTTGATTTCTGCTACAAAATACATAAGGACAATCCTACCAGTTGGATGGAGGCAAATTTAGCTTGCCAACTAGAGCATGCGCATCTGATATACTTGAAGAACATCAGTTATGAAAACTATCTGCAGAGTGTGGGATTCTATGGTAAGAGTTAACATATTGTTTGTATACTGTATAATCAGATGTACAGCAAAACTTCATTGTATTGGGATGCAATGGAAGACATGTTAAAGATAAATCTCCAATAAAAGGAAAAGAGAAAACATTAGCATGCAAGTAAACACACTTTTTGAGTTTGTGTTTAAAGTAACATATATTATTGTCCAAAAAGTATATCTTGGAAGCTTAATTTCCTTTCGAACATGCATTAATATAATTAATTAGTACTCAGATTTTCACACCTATGTAGATAATATTTTTTATTAAGAACCGATCATTGCAGCTAAAAGTATAGTTAACTGTCTTTAAAGATGGGGTTTACTCGCAGTGGAACTAACCCCAAAATTATCGTGCAGTTAAAATGTGTGTAGTAGTGCTCTTGGGATATCATCGATTCACTTTTAACTCCTGAGTGACAGACAGTGAACAAGGTCTTAGTTCAATTAATCCATGGGCATTTATTCATCAGTAATCCAGTTAGACGTATTTTTATCAGTAATAAGATCTTAATCTTATAAGAATTAGACTGTTTTTTTCCATACATATTTGGGTCATTCAATTTGACTTTGCGTCGTTTTCATAGATAAGTGCATCGCCAAAGTCGACGTTGCGTTGTTTTCGTACATCTGTGCGTCATATAATTAGACTTAGATTGTGCTTTCCCCCTCATAAAAGACAGTAAACGCTAAACATAACCTTGATACTTGTTTAACGTAATGTTATTGGGCTTAATGGCGGATTTCCATCGCTATAATATGGTGGTAATAACACATCTAGCCTTTATTAATATATATTTAGTGCTATGATTCTTACATATCAACGAAATAAATCAAATTCTGTGCATATATCTATGTATGTATATTAAAAGTTTGCAATTGTGATATTTATAGTATTTTTATAGAACTTATGGGCATATCTAACGTGGGAATCACATTATTCGAACGATGATGTGTTTCTAATGTTATTGAAAAGATTAAATGTTTTTTTTTTTGTTGCTAAGTGCGTCATACAGATATGTTGAAGAGGCTTAATATATATATATATATATATATATATATATATATATATATATATATATATATATATGTATATATATATATATATATATATATATATATATATATATATATATATATATAATCTTGCAAAATAGAATCAGATGCATCTTGATTAATTAATTGGGTTGGAATTATCTAGGAACAGCAACGACGCACATTTGGTGAAGAATACAACTAAAATAGTGAAAAATAACTGTTGGTCATGGTGCAAGAAAATGCAGATTGTTGACACGTAGTGACGAAGACAGTGCGTGCGACATTATTGATAGTGAAAAGTGATTAGAAAGATACTTTCAGTATTAATATAACAATTGCATCCACACTCACTATCCAATGGGATATATTTTATAACATGCTTTCTATTGGATTTGATGCTGCGTACCAAAGTTTGTGGTTTATTCAGTACTCAGCGATGTTCTATTTTAGCTGATTTGGTTTGTGCATCCATTTAACACACATTTTACCCGAGCTTTTGTATTTGTTTGTAACAGATCAATCATATTTGTCACCTTTTTATTTACATGACCCTCGTTCCTAATTTTAGATTACATAAATGAAGACTATATAGTACTGTGCTCTTGCTCAAGTGGATAAACATTCGTATCCATAAGAAACACAATAACATTGGGACGCAATCACTGCCTTAGAACATGTGAAATACATGTCAGAATATGCCATTACGAATACTCTAAATCACATTTCCTGGCGTTACGTGTTGGTCTAGATCAGGAGTCGATAACCCATTTAACAAAGGGTGTCACTTTTGTACGGGATTAATTACAAAATGAATGAGCGCGTCCCACCAGTAAGAGTGTAATACTGTTAAAATTTAGATTTTTGGATGCCCTTCGCGTGCCACAAATACCGCTTGATTTGCCAACTTGTGTCACGCATGCTGTAGATCGCCGACCCTTGTCTAGATTCTCAATCATGTCTTAAATATGGTATTAAGCAAAGTAGCATAATCCATGACTGGAGCGATTAAGACAGAAATTGTTCGCTATCTACATTTGTGAATTTGATTATGCCACTAACCCGTGAAAATAGTGATATATTTAAAATTACAAGTCCGCCAAATCATATCGGTACTCGTGTGATCCTGAACCGTGAAGACACCGAGGCTATTAATGATTAAAATGAGAAAACTTTTCCAAGGATTCTTGAGATGTTGCAAAATGTATCAATGGAGGATCAGGATGTGGTTTCATTGATTAGTGCTTGTCAGACTGATATAAGTCTCACTCGTGAGGTCGACCACTCTGGGCCGAGATCGAATCGAATCAATGATTCAAAGGAATTAAACCATTGTCGAAATAATTGTTCCACAATGGCTTGATCGCGATGTATATTAACAAGTCCAACACGAACTCGCACCATATATTTCTATAACAATGCTGCAACGGCTCCGAACACTTCATTGCCAGGATCCACTTGCAACAGTCATTGCCATTTTAGTAGTGAACGTGCATAAATAACTTTAAACGCACGTTTAAGACTCGCCGTAACTTTCAATGTCAACGACTCTTCTTTGTATTCACTAGTGACATCATTTTCGATAGTTAATGCGTGTTTATATATATATATATATATATATATATATATATATATATATATATATATATATATATATATATATATATATTCCCATTCATCCGATAATCTAGTTTGGTGCGATAGGTAAATTTGCCAGACCTTTTCTGTCAACAGTCACGCTGTCAATTAGAAATTCCTCAGATGATCGATTTGTCAGTTTGTTCAAGCGTAGGACTAATCGAGTTCAACCCATGAATGATCATTAATGTGAACACATTGGCGTTTACGAATATCACTTGATGCTTGGTACACTAGATCATATTGGTAACATCGACGCATTTTAGGCATTTCTCTAAGTTTCGCTTATTTGTTAGAATTGAGGCATATATACAGCCGTTTAACGGGCTCATAATACGTGTATCTAGGGATAATCGTTTCACCAGGGTATTTGCTACATAGTGTTCCCTATAGCTTCCGTAACGCATCAGCAGCATCAACGCTGCCATTTGGTAAAATCCGAGTTGCTTTTACCAGTGGACCTGGCACCGAAGTTTCTAACAAACGTGAACTTCTCTATTCTTCACAAAATACAAGTTTCTGTTATCCCAGTTCTACCGTTACGTGTTTGAACCAATGTTGGGTTGGAGGTACGTGTTTTTTTGTGATGAGATCAAATCTCTAACATATGATGTTGATAGTGCGCTGACATCGTTAAGAACTATTCTTGGTTGGCCTGAATATCTAACACGGTGTCTCCCAAATGAACACGTTTTGCGTGCAGGCGTTTATGATACCAGGGGCTGTTTCACACAAGTTAACACAAGTTATTATCACGATCACCACTAAGACACAGGTTAATTTGACTGGGACGCTATTAGTGCTAGTTTTGAAGCTTCAGCCTCGGCAACGAAAGCGTCACTGGGTTATATATTCATTGGTTTTGGCCTGACTGCTGATCCATGGTGATCTGATATCGATTTTTCATGCAGCGTCCATATGCCTATCATTGTCATGAACTGACACATGTTAAACCTATGCGAGAGATTTTGACGATACAAATATGCAAAATATCGACCTGATATTTTTTTTATATACATTGACGGTAGTAAGTGGACGCATGATAACCGTGTCTGGTGTCAACTCAAGAAAACTCGTTTACATGACATTTTTCGCAAATAGAAATGCCTTTGTTGTCCAATGATTGTTTGCAGGTACACCAAATATATTCACGGCTTTACCTGGAGCACTGCACCAAACGCTAAAAATGTTCCAACCAGTCTTTGATTGAATTAAACAGGTTGCTGCTGATAAGTTGACAAATCTGGGATTCATAAAAAGACAAGAAAGTCGTTCACCGTTGATTTATTTAGCGATAGCTTAGCACATTCAGATGAAGAGCCAATATGTGGATATTTTGCTCTTGCGTGCACTCGAGCGTTCACCAAATCCTGTAAATGCTTGATATCTTTACCTTGTCACTTAGAAAGTATATCTATTGATATTAAAGGATGCTCATCTAGGGACGACTTGGCATTGATGTGGATTTATCAGGTTTGTCACCAAAGCAGTTTCGACTGAGTTTACCAGACCGGTTGTTGTTGACGTGTACTCGTGCGAGCCTGTGAATTTTTAAGATCAAATCGAAATACCTGAAACATTTAACTTTGACATTTAAACTATTGTTTTGAAGCTGTGAGGCGCTGTCACAAAGAATCTGGCCGAAATCAGTAAATAAAAATTGTATGATGCCGATTGCGTTAAGAAAGATTATGTTGACGATGTTAGAGCAACAACAAGACAATACTGAGATCGACAGAGATACTTTCACAACCACCATTAGTAATTTTAAGGGGCATAATCGGAACGATATTGACCAGCAAAGGAGAGAAAAATAGATTGGTATAGTAAATGGCAGATTTGTTTCATTGCTGTCAGGGATGACTTGGGTATACATAAACTTCGCCTATTAAAGGTGCGCGAGTTTGGATCGTATTTGTATATGATAAACAGATCTAGAGAAGACTGGGGTTAACATTACTGGTTAACAATCAGCAAAGCATAGATCAGCCGTAATACGTTACCTTAGAGGCTAAAGTGCTAAAAATATGATTCATATATACGCTATCAATATCATTATTAACAGATAGGAATTCAATTCAAAGGAAACATCTTTCCAGACGGTTACTTATCAATATCTGGTGTTTGTGTCTAAGATTAGATTCCTCATTGCATATAAATGACGGATACTGAACGCGGTTATGAGGATGCAGACTGATTTAAATAGGCAATCATAGATGTCAGCATCGATGGTGATTTTGTTCCACTTCTTGATGAATATTTGCTTCAAAGTGATGGTAGCAAACCCTCGTACACACTAAACTATCATCTTGTTAATGGCCGAATACAACTCAATAGTTGGGACCATCCTGACATATCAATACCTACTCGAGGCCAGGTTCGTGTTACAACATAAGCACGCGATAATACCCTGTTGCTGACTGTACATTAAGGCATGAAAACACTCAGGGATCATCAACAACGATGAAGTATTATTCACAGATACATCCACCCTTGTTACATTCCCAGTTAATTGATCTTGTACAACATTTACTCAACAAAGAAAAGAAAGATCTCGACTGTTATTCAACAAGGATGTACTTGTCCGGACAATAGTTCTTTGGAAAAGACGAGTACAGCTGTTTCAGGTACAAACCAATGGAGCAATCAATGATTGCAAGTGAACTTGGTATCCCATAATGCAACAATGCCTGAGAATTAAATATTCTTCAAGTACATATTTGATATGATTACATGGTAGTTGTGCATACAAAAATGGTAAACCAGCCCAACTAGTGCACCAGAAAAAAGAAAAAAAACTGAAAATGAATTGTTGATGATAAAATGGAATGAATTATATATGATCATTTCGATCTGCATGAACGAGTATTTTGATTTGGAATTACGGTAACCTGGTAATTTCTTAATAGCTTTTAATATTGGTTTGAATTTCACAATTTTCTAGGGGATGGTCATCATAATACTTTCAGTGCCTATGACCCTGGAAGCCTTAATACAGCCCTGTTGAGCGTGATTAAGACCTTCCTGTCGAGCAATTATACTTCGCGATCACATTATTGATGGAAGAAGTATGATACACCCGATATGTTATAAACGCGAACAAATAATCGAAGCGGAATAAAAACTGCAATATGAAATCACCAAGAGAATACTTTATACTTTTTATTTCTTGTGTATTCACACACAGTCTCTCATACAGTTTCCAAATGGTACTCAGTAACTATAGAGGATGAAACGATTAGGATGGGTAAGTTCAACTGTGCTGGCGGAAATAAAAACATCACCAGCGACTCCAATCACAGTTACGGAAAGGGGGAGGGGTAGAGGATTTTACCGGCGGAGCAGCAGAGGGTGTGAACAGACCAACTTTTTAGGCGTCAACGAGGTTTCCTTCTATTAAATATTTACTAGGAAGCCTCAATTTGTCAAAAATAGACCTTCCTATTAAATATTAACTAGAAGGATTCTATTTGGTATATTAAAGGCTTCCTTGTAAGGGTCCATTGGTAAAAAAAAAAGACGCCAAATATATGGCGTTCACCCCGTCTGCTGCTATGCGCTAACTGAATTAGCTATAGATGCGGTCTAATTCAATTCGATATCGTGTCCGAGGATCGTTTATACTTATCGTTACAAATCCATGTGGGGTAGCTCTGGCGCCGCTAAAGAAATTTTGAAATCGATTATAATCCATGTCAGGACACCAGGTCTGCCAAATATTTCTTAACGTATGAGTGTCAACTCCGTTAAATACGCATAACAAATTGCAATTGTCTCTGATCACTTTTGGTATTTGTGTATAACGTTGGGTTACATATATCACGTCATAGTTTTTGTGACGTCCTCGGGAAAATATTCTAGCTGGATTCTTTTGTTGGTCCAACATAACATCGTCGTACACAACTAGGTTATTAACGGATCCATCTAAGTCTTCAACTGATGGTGCTTCATCAATATCTGTGATAAATTCAATTACATTTCCACCGTAAACTTCTGAAGCGGTTTTATTATAATCTTTTAACACCTGATAACAATGTTGATCATCTACACTTGGGGCAATCAAATATAATTTATCCCAGGTTAAATACTTCATTATCATCGTAAGTAACAATTGTGTCTTACCACTTCCGGAAGGTCCGATGATAATCATTCTAATTGAGTTTGGTAACATTGGATGATGTTTTGCTGGTTGTTGTTTCTTCAACGCGGAGAAATCCATCACTTCCATTTGTTGATATAACATAAATATAAATATGGCTCTATATTGTGTGAAATGTAGAGCGCGTACACTGACGTTTGACCCAACGACTGTTACCACAAGCAATAACAGAAGCGCGGTCACAGGCAAGTGTGAAATATGCGGTACAAAAAAATATCGATTTGTGAAAAATCCTTTGAAGGAAAATCCTTTAAAAAAAGGAGGAGATATCGCCGCCAGTTTAAGTAAACTTCCGGGGTTACCATGGTCGAAATATCCCGGGGAAAAACACCTTCCGGGGTATAATTATTGCGGGCCGGGAACACGATTAGATATAAGACTTGATGATCAAAATAATCCACGTCAGGGGGAAAATCCTATAAACGCCATCGATGAAGCATGTCGTGTACATGATATAGCTTACCGTAGTGATGATCTACAACAGCGTCATCTCGCAGATGTAGCATTGATTCACGCGTTGAATGCTATTCCAGATAAATCGTTAAAAGAAAAATTGGCTTCAACGCTGATAAAATCCGCCATGAAAGGCAAATTTATATTTGGTGCGGGTAATTAATCTGAATGATTTTCAATAACAATGGGAAAAATTTATTATTCTCCGAGAGGATACTGGAGAGGTAAGGCAGCAATTAGTAAACTCGCTAGCGCTGCAAAAGTGAAAAAAAAACTACAGCGGCTGATCGGTTATCCAAACAGGCTATATGGCAAATTTATCTACCGCCACCTAGACAAATTAACTACTCACATTTTGATGTAACCGTTCCCAATGAGGTTCATCAAGCTGATATACTATTTTTACCACATGACAACGGTTACAAATACGCGTTAACCGTAGTTGATATTGCGAGTCGATACAAACAAGCAGAGCCGCTAAGGACAAAATCATCTACTGAAGTAGCTTCTGCATTTGAAAGGATTTATCGACGAGGCCCACTACGCTGGCCAAATCTATTACAAGTTGATCCTGGCAAGGAATTTCAAGGTGTTGTTTTAACAACGATGAAACATCATAATGTCGCCATCAGACGAGGACACACTGCGTTACATTGCGATCAGGCAATTGTTGAACGATTTAATCGGACTCTTGCTGAGCGGTTATTTGGATATCAATACGCGAAAGAATTCATCCAACATGAACGATCCCGTGAATGGGTTAAGAGATTACCAGGTGTAGTTACCGCAATCAATAATGAGATTACTAGAACAATCAACATGAAACCTAACAACGCTATTAAAAAGAAGTATATACCCGTACAACCACAAAAAGATTTTTCAAAAGAACCAATTCTTGGTAGTAATGTCACTGTAAGGTACTTATACGAACCAGGAGAGCTTGAGGGTGGTAAAAAAAGAGCTACCGATCCTATTTGGAGCGTCACTACGCATAAGATATCTACTATAACACGATCAACTGATGGAAACGCTAGCGTTTCTAGACCAGCAATCTATAAACTGGATTCAACTGCTCCTCAGCGAGGATTTACTCGACAACAACTACAGGTAATTCCCGAGGATACTCAATTACCGCCGCGTGGTCTTAACTAGCACCCAATGTGCCGGCACCCCGGCGTCTGTTGCACTCAAGACAAGTCAGCATAACGTTATCGTTGGTGTGACCAATGCTGCTATTCTTTCTGTCTACGGTAAATTGGCAAGGATCTTTATTCAACCAACTCCAACGCATTATACAATTGCAACTGGCGCAGTGATTATTCTGTTGTTGCTTCAGCGTAATTTTTAATTCAGCATCAATGTCAAATTCTCTATTATTTTTTTTTATCCTGTTGTTTATAACCAGAGAGTTTTTTTCTGATTATATCCTTGATGATATCATCGGCGCTGATTGTAGTGTCATTATCGTCACTGACTTCGTCAACAACAATTCTTCGAAGTTGGTTTATTCTTCGTACTCTGGATACTGCGAGATAAACTAAATTTGACCACTCAATGCGATTATCTACTATCCAAACAATTGTGTCTGTGACAGTTAATCCCTGTGAAGAGTGTATTGTCGCTGCGTAACCTAACGTCCATGGGGATTTATCAGCACGCAATGCATCTTCGACGACGCTGATATCAACCAGCACAATATCATTTAACACTAAATTCTGCTTTTCACGTTGTCCAGGAATGTCAACGTCGATATTTTGTCGCCGTGTATCCTTGGGTCTATAACAGAGCGGTACTGGAAGTGTTGCAAATTTTTGTTTATGTAATTCAAATAATTTCATCTGAAGTTTATCTCTGACTATTTTTCTACTTGCTTTTATCAAATCGTCTGGTTTCCATGTTTCCCAAAAATCATTCATGGGAGTTTCTGAAATTATTTCACGTGCTATTTCACATTGGATTCTATCCGGTTGTAATCTGATTAGTTGTTTAAACTGACGTAATACTTCATCTAATGATCTAATGTCATCGTTCATCTCTGTGTAATAATCAACGTATTCTTTGAGCCATTCATGGGGAGATTCACCGAAAATTGGTGGTGGTTGACCATGATCGCCGCAGATAATAATTTTTGTTTTTTTCGTTGACAGCCATTCAAGAAACATTTTTAATATTTTCAACGGTACAGTACAAATTTCATCCCATAATATCACCGGTGGAATATATTTATTTCCCATTCGCTCAGGGGTCCATTTACCACCGCTCCATCGGAAGAAGCTATGATAAGTACAAGCTTTTACCCCACGCTTTTTTATGTCTCTGGCAAGTTTATGAGTTGGTGTTAGCACAATCATGTTTGTGAAATTTGTAGACTTTTCCATAGACTTTTCCATAGGGGTTTCCATAGGGGTTTCCGTAGAATTTCCCCCTAAGATTTGTCGTATAATTTCTTGTATTTCTTTTGATCATCTGTAAGTTTTTCAATTGGATTTTCAACGGATTTTTCAATTGGTTTTCTTTTCTTATTGAACAAATTAATTACTCGTGTTGTCTTTCCTGATCCTCCTAATCCGTTTATGTAAACGATTTTATATCGCGTAACAGGATCTGATATCGGTGGTGCATTTGAAAATTCTGAACACTGGTTGCTTTTCAAGTATTTATCGTCGTTGGTAACATCTGCCGATTCACAATACTTGTGTAGCTTCTCCTTTTTAAATCTCCAATACCCCCACGCCTCCTCCGGGGATGTGAATTTAGCTACATCTGATCTGTATTTGTTGTGTATATACATCGAATCAGTGGCTACTCTAACAGCGGTATTAGGAAATCTATTTATCATCGAAAATAAATTGATAGAAGCATAAGCTAGCATAGAACTTCTTAAATGTGTATACTGGGGACTATATCCATCACAGTAGGTAACAATTGTACCCAACTTAGTCCCATTGATAAAAAAGCATCTTTACAAGTTACAAGTTTTCCATTTTTCGTTAAATCCGCTATGATAAAATCGTATTCAGCGCTGTCTATGATCAACCGCGAAGAGTATTTTGCATTGTTGTTCCTTTCACCATGAGTAAATTTACCGATTATTTTTCGTCCAAAATCTTTTGCTAGTCCATTTTCAATTTCAAATAACTTCCTAGACAAATCCATGATTTGTTGTTCATTGAAATCAGGAAACTGTTTTCGTTGTTCGCGTATTATTTCATCTAAATCTGGTTTTGGTAGCCAAACTTCCTTCTGAGCTCGATAGCATATAATTGCTTCGCTGATAATCAACGATATCAGCATACCACTATCAATCATATATCGTAGTAACACTATTGGCATCCAGTGTTTCACAGACATGTGTCTACCAATCCAAACATAACTACACGGGTGTAATCCTGAAGCTAATTCAAATGATAACACACAAGCGAATCCAGTTAAGTCCAAATCAGGCAATGGACCATAACCGAAACACGAGTCATTTCATGTTTGGGGTGTCCAAATCGTTTAAAATACTTAGCGGCTTCTCCATATCCGAGAAAACTCCCTGGATAACACGCAGCTATATCAATTGAAATCATACCCTCGCGGTGGTATTTTGTATTCCACAGTCCTCCATGACCGAAGTCTACACAGCTAGATTTGACATCTTCGAGAAAATCACTTTGTGTTGGACGCCATGAGTTCTTTTCTCTTGCAAAATGAGCTACCACTGATGGAATAGTAAAACTATTCGTGAGTAGTTTTTCATTGTTGAAACTCTTCGAGTTGTCAGATGAATATTTTACAGCGGCTTTTTTCATCTTCGAGTGTAACGCTTCAGTGCGATATAACTCTCCATTCGGTCTTACAAACTGATCAAATCCTGAATCTTCAGCGCTGCGAAGTAGCCACACTGACACAGGATCATCTTTACACAACGCATGAATAACATCGAATAATTTTTCTTCGTGGAAAACACCCTTACAAAATTCCCCGGGGATATATCTCACGATTCGTTCTCGTGGAAATACGTTTACTGCAGGTGTCCACGCGTGTTTGTTATGATCAATAATTTCAATTGGAGCTCCTCGCGATTGATATTTCGGTTCGTATAATACTTCTCCGGTTATTGTCGCTACCAATATTGGAAATTTTAATGATGCTTCTAATTTAGCTATATCGGAAATCATTGCCCCGCGCTGTTTTACTGTCAGTTCCCTTTCGGTTATTTTCTTACGTCCTTGTTCAGTTAGTTTATTTCCTCGGGATGCATTCGTGAAGTGTTCCATTACCCGTGTTGCTACACAATTGAGCCTTGACGAAGTCTTCATAGGTGCTAGTTTTGCAATACTTGGCTTATCATTTAACGGATATATTCCGTAAACAACTACTGTTACAGGGTAACGGTTCGTGTAGTATGGTTTGTCAATTCCAGTTAGAATTCCTGGTTTGGAATCTCGACTAACAATGACAATTTTTTTATCCTTGAGGATTGGTTCAAATTTATCTCTGATAATCCATTTTCCATCATCTTCGATAACGAATTTTATTCTGAAAAAGTACCTCTGTGAATTACTTTGTTGGGAATTGCTTTGTTGAAATCCTTTGGATGCTACACCCTTGGATGTTACACCCTTTGATCCCCCCGTTGGCTCGCCAAGATGTGAAAGTATCTCAGCTGCTCTTGTGTCGTTCATGGTAGCATCGATTACGGGTACATTGACATCTTCATCAGTAGTTCGAAATGTCGACCACGCATGAGATGCTCCATCGCGCTTAAACTCATTAAAACAGTCACTGATTTTACTCAATATGGTTTTGTCATCTATTAGACTTTTTGGTTTATCAGAGAATTTATCGAGATTAAACCTAGCATTTTTCCAAGGCGTAATTTTTGATAATCTCTTGAACTCCTTCATATCAGAGATTCTATCGAGATCGAATTTAGTATTTTTCCAAGGCGTAATTATTGATAATCTCTCGAACTCCTTCATATCAGAGATTCTATCGAGATCGAATTTAGTATCTCGATTAAATCGGGGATTAATTTTCGATAATCTCTTGAACTCCTTCATGCTATCGTCCTTTAGACGTTTTGGTTTAACAGAAACTCTATCTCGATTAAATCGGGGATAAATTTTCGATAATCTCTTGAACTTCTTCATGCTATCGTCCTTTAAACGTTTTGGTTTAACAGAAACTCTATCTCGATTAAATCGGGGATTAATTTTCGATAATCTCTTGAACTCCTTCATGCTATCGTCGTTTAGACGTTTCGGTTTAACAGAGACTCTATCGAGATTAAATCCGGGATTAATTTTCGATAATCTCTTGAATTCTTTCATATTATAATTAAAACAAGTATTTAAATAAAAAGTTTTTTATATAATGAATCATTGCAAATGGCTTATGATTGGATCAAAGACTCCGTGTAACAAATCATGCAGAAATGAATTCTGTGGGTATCATATGCAAAGCGTGAGAAACGGTTCAAAGGGTCCTCTTCCTTGCCTGTATTGTGGGGTAGGTGTTAGAGGCAAATCAGAGTTATGTATCAATTGCGGTGGTAAGCGTTATTGAGAGTTGAAGCGTTATTATGACAAAAAAAAATCAAAAATCCTGACTCTGTCAATGACGTCAACGACAACGTCAACGGCAAAATCATAAAAACTGCTCAGGACTACATAGAAAGATTTCCAGTGTTATAATTCAGCCAATTAACGAATTAGACAAATAAAGTATTATGTATATAAATGAGCCAAGAATTTCAACGACATCCAGTGATCACCAACTACGAAGCCTCTCGTGATGGTGTTGTTAGACACTGTAGACTCAAGAAATCTGTTGGGCGGGATAATGGTATGGGATATTTGAAGTTTACCGCTGGAAAGAGAACTTATTATAATCATCGTTTCGTCTTCGAGGTATATAACGGATTGATCAAGGATGACCTTGTTATTGATCATATTGATCACATTAGGACTAATAATTCTTTATCGAATCTACAAGCTATTACACAACGTGAAAACACCAAACGAGGTGGGACTGGGAAATACTCGAAAAAAGCTAGACCTGTAAAATCAATTAATACGGCAAATAACGAGGAAATAATATTTCAATCTTTTTATTCAGCTGGTAAGTATTTCGATATTTATCCGTATTCTATTCAATGCGTTGCAGAGAATATAACCAAGACGGCTTTTTCGAAGTGTTTTAAAAACAGCATTAAGTTTACTTATGTATAAGTCATAATCACGAATTTGTTCAAGGGGAATAACTCCCTTAGGTAACGCGCGTGTGATAAATCACCAATGACAGAGTTACCGTTGGTGAACGCGGAAGTAGTTTTTGATTGGTTGTTATAATTGTCATAAATATCAACAGCATACAATCAATTTTCGTTTTTTTCAAGTATTAACAGAACTATTTTATATACACGTCGTATTTAATTCTTTTTTTAGTGTGTTTTTTAAGTATTATGTGTTATTTCAACGTTGTCAGTGATCGCTATTAAACACAACAAGGAATTACAAGCACACATCTCTCTATGTCACTTCGTTGTAATGAGTGGTTATATACAATCCCGTCTGTGTTATATTTGGGCTTTAGCTCGAAGTTCAAGTGCAAAACTCAAATCACACCGTCACACGTGGTGTGAATGTTATTATTG
Organism: Unio delphinus; assembly: GCA_029339505.1. Taxonomy (NCBI): domain Eukaryota; kingdom Metazoa; phylum Mollusca; class Bivalvia; order Unionida; family Unionidae; genus Unio; species Unio delphinus. The sequence goes on along the minus strand of JAQISU010000004.1, from coordinate 8,071,288 downwards.
ACATTCAAACCGGGTTGGATTTTGTGGTTTGGTTTTTGCACTTGAATGTAGAATAGCCCGTCATCCATTGTCATTGAATCAATTTATTGTACATGCCGTTGTCATTGAATCAATTCATTCATTGTCACCCTATAATATATTCTTGTGCCGTCGTCATCCATTGTCATTGAATCAATTCATTGTATTATACCATAATCGCCTATAATCTATTGTTGTGCCGTCGTCATTCATTGCATATGTATATAATCATAATCGCCTATAATCTATTGTTGTGTACTGTCCGTGTGTGTGTGTCCACGCACTAAACGTATCCTCTTGTAGGCCAAACCCGCTATCCGCGAGTTAGACTCTACTCGTGGGGAATACGTTTTGTGATTATATGTGTAACCGTTGGACGCCGCTTGATGTATATTTGTACACCAAGGGGGTTCAAAACGGTATTGTGTAATTGTGCCGTCGTATATGTATATATCAACCGCATACACACTAGATCAATGGGGTTGAATGTGATGTCGTCATTCATTGTATATAACCATAATCGTTATAATAGCATTACGCTTCTGGATATGCTAAGATGACCAACACCTTAGCGTGTCCAGAATTCATTTTGTGAAATCCTTTGGATTTTCACTCATCAATTGAAATTGCAATGAAAATCGAAGATTTTTAATTCAACAAACATATTTTTATATAATATGATTTCTGAAAATATTAGATGTATTATTGTTGAAATCAACAAACTCAAAACTCAAAATATTAAACTATGTTCAGGGTTAGATTGTGATCAAATCATGACCGATTTTGACGATATTGAATTTGCGCAAAACAGCGGAAAATATGTACTCGCTAAGCAGTATTATTTAATTAAGCGCGTACAAAAACTTATCCGTGAAAGTTTAGTTAATACCGAAGACGTTAATGTGTTTGTACCATTATGTAAGATCGTAGAACATATTAGACAACAATTAAGTTCTGAATACGAAAGCAGAAAAATTATTAATTGTAAAGTGAAACAATTAAAAGCGTTAATCGATCAGGCTGATTCCCACGCGTAGAGAGCCTCCTTCGTATAACCGGTACACAGGTAATGAAACGCATGTATAATACCCGTTTGTGAAGCGCGCACTCAACTAGAACAAAGTTTGTAAACCTGTGTCAATAACAGGGAAGTAAAATTGTATTATGTGATACCTGTTAGTGTGACAACAGGGAAGTATAAAAGTTTATGCAGTGATTTTTTTTAGCTGAAAATTCTTTCAGAATTTCAAAATCGTGAAATGAACAATTTTAGAAAATATGTAAGATTTTTTTAAGATCTTCTACGGATAAGCATGAATGGGCGTATTGCATTATTTGATCACGGGTTAATCTCACCATGGTTATAACGTTTTGCTGAAGATTTAACATTTGATAATCAGTCAATAGAAACTTTTCACGTGGAAAATTTGGAGAATTTTCAAGGTTATCTATGACTATATCCACGTGGTATTCACTTGTTGTGTTACCCCCGAATACCTCTGTGATAGCTTGTTCAAGGAGTTCTTTATCATGGATAGATACTAGCACGTGTTGATACATTATTAAAAGTGTTTTTGAAAATCTAAAAGTGAAAGTGAAATCATTGTTGAAATCAAACCGCTGTTAAAAATTCAACGATTTTGTTAAAAATTCAATGATTTTACCCTGTTTTTGATCATTTTTACCTGTTTTTTGTGTAATCCGTCGACGAATTTTCATAAAAATCAACGGTGAAAACCCCCCGAATTCATTTAGAGAAAATCGATTTTCCCCTTATTTCGATGTTTTTCAAGGTAGATCTAACGTGATAAGGTTGTTATTGTTCGAATATTCGATGCTTTTTTCATTAATTTTGCCCTGTTTTTGGTCATTTTTTCACTGGTTGGTTGGGAAATTCTAACAAAATCGATTTTCTCTAAATGAATTCGGTGGGTTTTCACCGTTGAAAATCAAAGATTTTTCATTTTATGAGATTTATAATTCTTCAAAAACTTTTCACATCTAGCGTTATTTGTAGTGTTTCCCGGCGAAGGTCAATTAGGTTAAATTCTTGGTCGGTTATTGAAAAATTCATTCTGGACAGAAATGGATTAATGGGCTCCAAGTAAGTTAAATAAGGTGGGTTTTTCACTATTAGACTCCCCGCGGATACGTCTGGAGAAAATGTATACATGATATCCCTGTTCGGCGCTATTTGATTTTGAAGTATCAACTGCGAAACTTCCCAAGATACCATCACAGATAACATGTATTGCAATGATGGATGATATATCAACGTTACCGGGAGATCTGTGTTTGTTGTTGCGGTAAGCTGAATTCGTTGATGTTAAAACTGCTTCTGGCGAAATTAGTTTAAACCATAACGCGTGAATCTGAGGAAAGAATTCATCGATGAGTTTTTTCAATGATGCTTTTAACTCTGATACATCATACCCTGGAAATTTATAATCGGGTCGAGTTTCATCTGTTAGCGAAAAAACTTTTTGAAAATTTCTATCGAATGATTCATCGAGTAATCTTTTATTTAATGAATTCATATCAGCGATAATTTGATTTAATTGTCGTTGATGTTGTTTGATTAAATTACGTGTAATTGTTGTTGAAAAATTTAAATAATTTCCGAGAGATCCCTGAATAAGATTTCGAAGTTGTTGTTGGTGAGTTTGATATAATCGCTTCATGTTATTGAATCTCGCAGATAAATTATTGTAAGTGATTGTGAAACTTTTCCCGGTAGACTGTGATGTAAATATCCACTTAATTGGACCCTCCGTTATATACTCGGAACTCTGGTCATTTGTTAATACACGATTATAAATTGTTACATCCTCCGACATAACTGTACGAAAGAAGCTATCATCGGAGTAATTTAATTGTGAACCACTAAGTGTATCATCGATGAAGTCAGTATATTTAGGTTCTGGTAATCTTGGATGAAACGCAGGAAGACTATCAAGCCATCTTTGGTGAATCCGTGGGAAGAATTCATCGATGGTGTCACTGAGTTTTTGAAGCATTTGTGGTACGTTATATCCTTTAAACTTAAATTTTAAATATTCTTCGGCGGTGAGTTTATTAGCCGTCATAAATTCTGTTCTACGTTTAGGATGATCAGTTTGATCAATATGATCAATAATTCTATGATTATAAACTCCCATTTGATAGATAATTTCTTTACACACTTCTATGTATTTGATGACATCATTACGACGTGGTGGAATTTCACTTACTGCAGTTATTAAATAACCTAGAAATCGATTAAAATCAGCGTTCATTAATCTAAAATTGTTTTCAACAACGCTAGAATCCACAAATTCAGGTATTGAAGATAGTAATTCATATGTTAATTTAGGTATACCATCAACATCACTATTAAAACCATGATGATCCCTTTTCGTGGAAACGTAATCAGATTTTAATGGTTCCCGTGGTAAATCTTTTATGTCGACGGTACCTGGAATAAACTCAGGATAACCCAATAATGTTCTAATTGAGCTGTTATATATATCCACGGAGTAATCTGGTGAATTTACTTCGATGACCGTTGACAACAGCGGCTCGTGTCCTTTTATCTCAATTGGATATTTATCAGGTTCATCTTTGACTTCGATGATATTTGGTCCGGTGATTGCCTGGATTGATTCTATGATTGCGTCATTGATATCTTCGATGTCGTATACACCCGTTGGTAGATTTATTGTATGTGTGGTTGGCTCGGATTTTGTACCATCGGGGTTAGTTTTTCTATACGTGAACGTAAAACTGTTATTGGGGGGTTTACCATTGAACGGTGCTGATCTTACATTAGGCCAACTATAATAGCATGTTAATTGCGTTAACGCGATTGCAGATACCGCCAACGGAGGATTAAATTCAATGCTGAATTCTGGTGTTTTCGTTACCACCGAGATTAACCTTGTTTTTGTGTTGGCGGTATTTGTTGCTATTTGTTGAAGGATTTCTTGCGACATTATTATTATTGTTATTGTTTTCCGATTTTGAAATCGTTGAATCATACAACCTTACCATCTTCGAGAACTCTTCGTCCGATATTATTTGATCATCAATTGCCGACGAGATCAACATTGACAATTCCGAATAAGCGTTTGACGCAGTAATAAGTTTAACAGCGTAATCATGTAATTTCTGTTGAGAACACGATGATATTTTTTTGTTATCGTGGTAAATATTCCAGTGATTGTTGCCGCCGCGGATATACAAATTGGTACAACAACTGGAGCTGTCATTGTCATCGTCGATAGTATTATTCCAGCGCCTGTGATTACGCCTGATACCGAGTAAACAGCTACATCTAACGCGGTAATTCTACGCTGGTATTTTTTCTTTTTAGTTTTATACTCGGTGATTAACGCTTCAAGTTTATTTTGAAATTCCTTGACGGTGTTATAACGATATTCAAATGCGGTTGGTGCCAATGACGTTGTTGACATTTTATCTATTAACGACGTCAACAATTCTCTGATGGAAAATCCAAAGGATTTCAATCAAAGGTTTTCCCCTTCTAGTTTAACTGTTTACTTAAATCAGCTACAAATTCAACATACCATGACATTGAAACCCTAGCTAGATTATTATCAGTGGATGTAATCGTGAATTGTTCAATTGTATCCTTGTCGATGATTGTTGATATCGTATTATTGACTCCAGATGAGCTCGACGATGATAACGTAAACAACGTTGGTGTCACTAACGTTAATCGATAAATACCCTTTACGGTTGCAGTGATATTTAATATGTTATTTAACGGTGTCCACGTATATGATCCGTGTTGAATCGTGTATACTACGTTGTTGATATTTATTTTATCATGAGAGATTTTTGTTTTTTCAACTATTCCTATCATCCTTGTTGCATCCTCTACGATGCCATTTGTGGTCGTGGTAAGATCATCGATGGATTTCTTATTAATCGCGATTAAATCTGAAATTGATCTATTTTCGCGAATAGCACCTAACCGGGTATTAATCGCGGTTATTTCATCGAGTTTTGTAATAATATTTTCAAGAGTTGTTTTAATATTATCTGGTTTTGCATTCTTTCCGAAAAACTTGTCAACGGCGTCATCAGCCTTTCGGAAATTTTTTCGTAGCGTAGCAAACTGATCAACATGAGAATCAAAATCAGTTCGTAATTTTGGTAAATTATCAACGGTTGCTTTTACTTGTGCGATATGTAAATCAGGGTATGCACGCGGAACACCAAAGAAGTTATTTATGGGAGTTTCAATGGCGTCAATGATATTCTGTTGGAGCTGATTAAACTTGGCTATGTGATCGTTATAATCGTCACGTAGTTTTTTTATATCGCTGACGGAGTTACCACCAGTGGCTTTAATATCATCGATGGTTTTTTGTAATTGTATTATATCATCTATTTGATCAGATAATTTTTTTAATTCATCTAAATTTGCTATCGCGGAGATAGCTTTGTTGATTATTTTTTTTTACATGTGAGATAGTAACCGATTCTGGGGCACGTGATACTGATCTTCCAAAAATATCTGCCATTGTTATATATATTTCTCTTTGTTAAAATCATCGATGATTCATCATTGTGTACTCGTGGATGGCCTTGTGAGGTAATTTAGGATTTGCCGAGATAACCATTAACGCGTTAAGGGTTTCTTGTCCACATATTGGAGGATCTGTTAATGTCTGCGTGGGCAGCGTTGAATACCAAATTGGAATCCTTTGGATTCTCGGAATCGATTGCGAAATTGAATTACTTCACGATTTCGATATAATCGTGGACACGTATTTGACAAATTCAATCGGAGGTGGTAATCCATACGAGTCAAAATAAATAATCGACGTTGGATATATTGCGTAACAAACCCAATGAGTTCCAGGTCCAGTGTTATCATCAAGATTAATTATTCCAGTTTCTGGTATTTGTGGTTTTGCTGGTAATTGATCTTTCATGAATACACCTCTGAAATGCTTTTTTGGGAGTCTTTTTACTGCGTCGAGTAAATCAAAATTTGACATTGGTGAAATTTCATAAGATTTCACTAACTGGTTTTGTAGTATCTTGTGAATCGACTTCCTGGTAGTCTGAACCCCTTTCCCTTTTTTTTTCTCGTGGATTTTCCGTTTAGACCTTTACCCATTATCTTATTGACAACACCAGAAGCAAGTGCTCCGGCGGCACCAGTTCCTAACGCTCCAAGAAGTGCCGGAGCCGCTGATGCAATCAATCCTGGAATTGCAGCCAACAACGGGAAAAATCCTCCAATTTTTATCATATTTGCTATTGCAGCTGCAGATAGCGTAATCTAAACTCCCTTTTTTTCTTTAAAGGCGCTATTGAAATGATTAACCTGTGTTTTCGTCAACGATAACTTTTTTGATCCGCCGGTCATTTGATTATGTTTTAGCGTAATCGTAGTTCCGCATTTTTTAGCTGAACTTGATTGAAGTTTTTTTATCTGACCGGGTGTCAATGTGACATTAATAGTGTTATACGACATTTTTATATAACACTGATTGATTCAATTACAGGTTTTCCACTGGTGCATCAATGACTCTCATTCTTCCACCACCACCTTCAAGTATCATAGATTTATCACTGACAAGAACAGCAAATGCTCTAAATCCGTCATCAGCACGATCAACACGAGCTTGAAATTTTACATCAACGGTTGAGTGTTTAGAAAAATCAAGATGTTGCAACGAAAAGTAATAAATCGGATATAATTCTTTAAAATCCACCTGTGATATTTGAAGCCCAGTATCAATATTTTGATCACGACCCATAAACGACCATAATCGATGATAAATTCGTCCTATTTGATTATTATCGTAATTGATGATAAGATTTTCAACGGGTTCTTGCTGGTTACTTATCCGCAATGATACTTCATTGACGCTAAATTTATCAAATATCATATGAGATCGTAATTGTAGACTGTCATCTGCACCTGTCTTTTGAGTTCTGTTCACGTTCTGCAACACAACAAAAACATGTCTTGGCGCGGAAATATTTTTCGTCAGCGCAAGTTGCCAAGTAAAAACTCCAGAACCTGGATTAGACGTAGTAGCTGTTGTAACCTCCCCCCAACTCATCAACGATTTTCCTCCTTGGTCCATAAACGACAGCAACTGAGTCTCAACAGTCAACGATGGAGTCATAACAGGCATCCACAACGCTAATTTTGTCAGCATTACAATACCATCTGTTACAGGAGCAGGACCACGCCAAAGAGCATAATCATCAGTTGATCTTCGTGTAAGCGTTACAGTATGACTAGCACCAAATATTACTCGTCGAACATCTCGGCAAAATCCAAATATATGTGACAGCGGAATCACACATGAAAATCTACCAATGGCGTTAATGTTCGCTTTTCGTGATGCAAATCCTGCGTTGTAATTAGGATTATTACCAAAAACAAGAGCTTCAACATCTGCATCATCAGCAGCAGCTGTATGTTTTTTTGGTCGTCTTAACGTAAATGGATTAAGATCAGCGCTATCGGTAGTATCCTTTGCAAACATCATTGAATGACCCGCAGATTTAATAAAATCATCAGAGTATCTAGCTAAACCTATAATTGTGGTTGCAATATCAACATCGTTATCGATGGATTCAATTCTGGTAGAACTAATTGTATACTGGGCGTTGTTAAATAACGCCATTATTCCGTTGTTGACAAATCCAATCCGGATATCTTTAAGATTATCAGCGGCTGCAAACAGAGTATTATCGTGTTTCCGTAGTTGTCCTTCTACTTCGATGTATGATTCACACGGCAAGAAATATTTAGATGTGTCATCAAATCTGAGTTCAATTCGTGACCTTATATTTGGATCCTGTGCTTGATATGAAAAATACTGATAATCGCGTATAGAATTATTTCTTGCTACGGGATCATTTACTTTAAAAGCATCATCGATTTCGTCTTGAAACATTTTATACTAACATAGTTGATCTAAATGTTTAACCGCGCCTACCCAGAGCCAGCAATTAATCTCAACCTTGCAATTTTATTAATCGAGTTACCTATTTTAGTTGGCATTTGTTCCGTAGACTGTAATTGAAACTTTCTTCGTTGAAATCCATTTCCACTTTTCCTTTTACCTCTCGCCAACTACATAAGTTTTTCTTTTGCATCGCCGAGTATATCAAATGCCTTGTTGCCGATAACTGTACCAGCTCGTTCACCGAAAACCCCAATAGCTTTTGACGCTATTTCTTTACCAACCGGTAACAACTTTGGAGCAATTCTAGTAAATAATCCGGTGACAATATCACCAAGCCCATTACCATACGTGAGCTTGTAAACCGGTAGTCGCGAGTTTACAACGTAAACAGGTCTTGCTCTGTTCATACTACGATGTACTATCATTTTTATGTAAATGCTATATGTCTAATCACTGTAATAATCATCGGTAAGTTCATCGATGAAACTTCGATATAGTCCGATATCCATTACATGTCCTTGAAATAACCGTTGACAGATTTCGGTTGCTTCGTTAATTATTTCCGGGGAATTATTTCCAGCTCGTTTTCCTCCAATGAGAATTTCTAACCGTGATATATCATCAAGGACACTTCTTGAACTGGGTATTGAATTTCCAATTCCACCAAAGCGATATCCACTTCCCTCTTTTTCTGTTGTACCAGTTGCGTTTTCTTCAGAATCAACTTGGGCACGTTGAGATACAAAGGGTAAAACTGGTATCGGTAAGTTTTTTATTTGAGATATTAACTTTTCAATTTTCTTTAATCCTGTATCATTATGTGGTAGTGTAGACTTTTCAGTTCTAGCCAAATATAATTTTTTTTCCCATTCATCCTTGGAACCTATAGTGTCTTCATACCCGATATTCATATATTGTTCTCGTTGACCTTTTGGAAATGAATCAATGATAAATTGAGCAAATTGTTTATCAGTCATAGATTCTTTCTTAATACTATTTATCACATCACTTTTAAATATTTTCCCGGGTTAAGATCTCTTCGTGTTGTTTTACTTTTTTGTTGTTGTTGTTCAAATAGTTCAGGTGGTGCGCTAACAAGTTGTTCAACTTCTTCAAGTGGTTCAGGTGGTTGTTCTTGTTGTCTTATAGCAGTTACTATATCACCAGGGAGTGTTTTCAAGTATTTTTTTGCTGTTTTAGATCTTTTTGCTTTCTTTGCGGTCTCTGTACCAACTTGTTCAGTAGCGGCAACAACTTTTTCAGTTGCTGTAGTTATCGGCTTAAAAAATTCTTGAGTGTCAGTGGTAAAATCCATCTTTGCTTGTTGACGCGCTTGCAAATTCTCTCTGAAAGACTCTCTCACCGGGAGAAATTTCTTAATTGCGGCCAACCGTTCTCGTGTTAATCTAGTTATTTGTGCTTCTCCGATGTTTGACATTTTATATAAAAAAGATATCGCTAATTCATCATTGTATCTATAGCTGTATCGGTTAGCGCATAGCAGCAGAGGGGGTGAACGCCATATATTTAGCGTCTTTTTTTTTTACCAAATGGACCCTTACAAGGAAGCCTTTAATTTACCAAATAGAATCCTTCTAGTTAATATTTAATAGGAAGGTCTATTTTTGACAAATTGAGGCTTCCTAGTAAATATTTCATAGAAGGAAACCTCGTTGACGCCTAAAAAGTTGGTCTGTTCACACCTTCTGCTGCTGGCGGTGAAAACTAAGTATAGGATATCATGTTTGCCAATGTACTTATGACTTCCGGATTTTAAATCGTAAGTATAGCTCTTACGATTTCGCAATAGAGTGATTGACAATAGTGGTTTTGTTAGTTACAAATCTAGGCTGAACTCTTCTATCCCATTTGACTGTCCTCTTGCATGGGCTCCTATTTAAAATGTACTGAGACTATAGTAGTGGGTTCTTATGCATGCGCGCGTGATGTGAAAATAAAATCATGGGGGGGGGAGGCGTATATTATACTAGATAAGTAACAAAACTCAAACTCACATTATCATACTGCTCAAGGCAACTGGAGTTAATTGTTTTATTCAGAGGTACGTCACGGTGGTATAACAAACATTCTCACTTGTTTTTAAAGGACAGGAAAATCTTACTCTCGGAGAATAAAATCGTATGCAAAGTACTGGTCACACCTCTTTCTTGACAAAAATATAATTCCAGTTAGATTTTCCTACCCTTCTCACATGCACGAGAAAGATGCTTTGAGTCTATGGTTTATAGGTGTCGCTGAAACAAGGAGGTAGACATACATCATCTTTTGTTGGAATCATGACATTTGTCAGTAAAGAAAGCAAATATTTGTCTTTAGAGCATGACGATTCACATAGATACTGGATTGGAGCCTCAGATTTGAGAGAGGAGGGGACTTATGAGTGGATAAATGGATTACCGTTAGGAAATTTGCAGTGGCATGCGCACGAACCCAACTCATTTGAAGGAAATGAGGACTGTATTAGCCTGATGTATTACGACTGGGACAAATCTCTCTTGCTCAACGATGACCTATGTTCAAAGCGCTTGTATTACATATGCCAAGGTACGTACATTCTAGTATAGTACAATTCTTAAATGCAATGAAATAACTTGTTTTCGACAAATGAACACTGATAATTAGATAATGCAGGGATTGTGCACAAGCCTAAATCAACAGCGAGTATCAGAAGATACGCAAGAAACGTCATTTACATATATTAATTTTATTCATGAATGTGTCCATTGAAAAAAAGCCAGATAAATATACATTCTGGATGGTGCTGAAATTCCACCAGTCCCAAAACACCTTGCAATTAATCTCTCTCTCTCTCTCTCTCTCTCTCTCTCTCTCTCTCTCTCTCTCTCTCTCTCTCTCTCTCTCTCTCTGTGTGTGTGTTCAGATGCAGACAGTTGGTAATATACTATTGATTATGAAATCACATTAACTTTACTCTGGATACTATCAACATGTTTAACTCACGTGGGTTTAAGGAATCACGATTTTATGGCGTGGACCTGCTTCCAGTGTGTCGTCCAGCTAAGGTTAAACAAAAAATGTGTTTTCGGTCAGCGGAGGCTCCCTGTTTTCATTGACTACCATTGCAAGTTTATCCCATGGGAAAAATTACAAAAACCACATTAAATTTATATTTAATGTTGAAAAAATGACCTGCCTACCCTAATTGTATATCCAGTGCAATGCAAAACTGATATTTTGTTTTGTTTCGGCCTAACAGTTAATAATTTTAACTTACTAAAAATACGGACTTAATTTCCACCAAATTTGGCAGGGAACATTATATTATAAAGTCCTATCCACAGTTAAACATGACCGCTATTACTAACAATAAAAAACCAAACAATGTCACAGGGCCTTTCAAATCTGTATAATGTATGCCGATCAGTCGTCAAATATAGTTTTTATCACTAAATATGACCCCCTCCCACATAATACCGTTCAACAGACTGACCAGAAAAGACAACAATAAAAAAAATACGAGCTTAAGGGTAATTCACATATTTATTAATGACGTTATATTGATGTCAAATGTGGTCGTCGTTCGTAAAATTGAAAAACCCTTTGAACGGCAGTATTTAAAAAACCGCTCTAAATAATGTTAGCCAACTTTGACAGAATTCTGTCATCCTGACATGAAGCACTTTAAATACTGTAGTAGCTGATACATCGCTGTCGGGCATTTCTGCGCAAGTAAGGTTTACATCACCAATATTGACGCAAAACGCAAACCGAATTCGACCGATTGACGAAAATAAAATACTGCAAGGCTTGCTATTTGAAAAATGGCAGTCGTCACCAGACTATCCTGTTCAAAATAATACTAATTTCGGACACACGGGATACCCCTGTGTTTTCATGACTTCTATATGTGTGCATATTCTGCACATGGCTTTAAAAATATGTAATGTTTATGCATCGGGCTACGGAAATGAAATATTTCTTTGGACTCTTTCTGTACCTTAGTACCTCCTACAATATAGTATACTGTTGGTTACCTAGCCATATTGGTATTAGAGGTAATGAAGAAGCAGACCGTGGTGCTAAGATGGCTCTGTCCCAAGAACCATCGGATTTTAAATTACCGTTTACTGATTTTAAACTTTGTATCAAAAAGTACCTACATCAGAAGTGGCAGACGTCATGGGATGATGCAGTCAAAAAGAAACTTTATGCCATCAAACCAACCCTGGGTGAATGGACTCCTTCCTACAGAACTATCCGTAGCGAGGAGGTTGTCATTGCAAGAATTAGAATTGGTCATTCGTACATAACCCACTCCCACATACTAAAAGGTGAAGATCCACCAGAGTGCATCTCTTGCAATGAACCATTCACTGTTAAGCATTTTATGACAGAGTGTAGCGACCTGCAACCTACGCGTGCTAAGTACTAGAACGTACATGACATGAACGAACTTTTTTATACTATACCTATGACTTGAATTGTAGACTTCCTGAAGGAAGTAAATCTTTATTTTAAACTATAACCTGTATACCTTCCCCGAAAGCAATTTTATCTAATGCAAATACCGCCTCTTATTTACAACATCTTATCATCAACATACACCATTTACATCTCCCGTTGATTGGGAAGCTTCATATTTTCCTATTACCAACATCTTACCATTTTATATTCAACTATTATGGTTTTGAATATCGCTGGTCGATATTAAACCTTTCGTATTTTTAAACATGTATAACTTATTGTGTGGCGCTAAATAGCCTAATAGTGCTGGTGCGCCGTTAAATTCAATTGATCAATGAATTAATCAATAATGGACTCTTTCTGTCAGCATTTCATCCAGGGAACTAGGTCTGTTTATAGCTGATTTTGAAACATTGATCCTAACAATGCCACTAAATGGCAAAAGATATTAAGCAATCCAAACCGATCTAGTATAAAAATTAGTAAATATTCAACATTTGATAAAACAAGCTATTATTTTGATGAGAAACAACAATGAATAGATTGTAATGTGTTTGCAACGTCTCGTTTATGAAAAACAATTAATATATAATTTATAAACATACCAAAAACCTGGGAATGTGTTGAGAAGCGGCAAGTTGACGTGTTGAATAGCAGACTATAAAGTAAGTGTCAGACAACCATTTGCAAAATTCGAAAATTGGATTGATATACAGTATTGTTCTAAGGTAAAGATTTCAATCTTTTAAATAATATATTTTTGTACGAAACTTAAAGAGAAATACTAAATAGGTTTTTCTGGGTTTCAAGTTAAAGAAGATCTATTGACATATATACATCACATTTTCATATGCATTTATAATATAAATATGGGATATTTTTGTACACGTATATCACTTTCCTTAATTAAAGAAGGAGCGTTCTTTCTGGATACATTGGGGTTTCGACCAAAAACAACACGTGATCCAGTGTTTACAGAAATGACGTATCGTTGCGCAGTATTACCCGACTCGCATAATAGGCTAACAAGGTTGAATATCGTGCATATGAATGATGAAGATGCTAAAGAGAGCGCCCTTTAAACAATTATATTCATATCAAATCAAATCAATTGAATTAGAAGAAACATCTGCAGAAATCATCTGACTACTCCAGATATCATGCTTGATGCATTCGGTTATTAGATAGACGTTAGACTAGTTTGAGCTCTCAGAACCATTTGGGTTTCGTGTGGTTCTTGGATTATATATACCCGGTACATATTTGCTTCCATACGATATAATCGTACTCCCAGATAGCTCTCCTTTGCTTTCATTTTTATATGCTACATCCTAGAGAAGTATTTGATTGTAATAGATGACGTGATAGAAACAGACGGCCAACATCATACTACGTTCAGCCTAATGTCGGGCCAATTAAAATGAAGATGAGTTCGGGTTATTTATATATACCATGAACGAAATGAAATGGCTGTCAGGGAAGAACTATATATATATATATATATATATATATATATATATATATATATATATATATATATATATATATATATATATATATCTTATTTGTTTGGAGATACTGCTCAAATGCATACCTTTTCATGTGAAAGGAAACTTTATGCAAATTAAATCCAAGCTTCCTAAAAACTATCAAGTCATCTTCAACCAAATGTCGTCCTGTAGCAAAACTTAAATGTACTGAACAGCGTCACAGGTGCAGACAATGATTGCTTTCACGCGTGAAGAGTTTACAAATATGCGGAAAAGAAGTGCAGCAATGATCCCCAATAAAGTGATAAATCTCAAATTTTTGTTACATGTCCAATTTATAAAACATTTTGTGTTAAATAAAAGCGTCTTGTCACAAGCAGTTCATTTTCCTTAAAGTAATTTCATTGGGTTGCATTTTGTATTGCAAAATGTCGTGAGAGAGATGCTTTGCCTGAGAACAAAGGAAAAATGCAGGGGGTGGATGCTTTTTCACTGGTAAATGAAACCACAAGGTCTCCTTGTTAGAAAGCAGTTTTAGACCAGTGAGAAAAGTATAACCCATCGCACTGCTTACCAAATGATTCAAAATATGACAGTATTGTTTTCATCGACTTCCTAGCAAAGTCAGGAATTGTTGTATGCACTGAAATATTTTCACCTTATCAGTCATGTCTAAGTCTACGGATGTAAATAACAGTATAATTTCTACCGGAATGTGCATTACATTAACTAAAAGCCAGTTGTTCTCATTATTATTATTATTATTATTATTATTATTATTATTATTATACATAAGACAACGTAAATGTTATGACAAAATCAATATATCAAATGCCTTATGAGCAAGTTTTAGACCAGTTTTTCGACCTGCTAATCTCTCATATAGACTAACAAGAAACCTATATTTTCAGCATTTGAGATTTCTCTAAAGTCTCCAATTTGGTTCGGAGGCCAGGGCTGTTAACAAAGTATATGATTTTGGATCTAGGAAGCAGCTGTTACAACACATCAAACACGTATACTCCTGACAAAATAGTCATTTTAAAACCGACCATATAAAAACCGGTTGGATCGAACAGTAGAGTGATAAAAGCACACTTACCAAACCGTTCTATTCTTGATCTTCCGCAAATTTTCTACAGTGATGCTAATTGCCCTTCTTTGCTTTTACATGACATGCGATTAATTTGCTAGATGATCTTCTATTACGTTTGAAATTATATGACTGGTCTTGAAAACAGCCTGAATAATTGAGATAACTAATACCATTGATTGAAGTTGGTGAAGTTGGAGGTTAACACAGATGATCTTCTATTACGTTTGAAATTATATGACTGGTCTTGAAAACAGCCTGAATAATTGAGATAACTAATACCATTGATTGAAGTTGGTGAAGTTGGAGGTTAACACAGATGATCTTTATTTAAAGTAAAGGAACCATGAAACCCAAATTCACTCTTTTGGGAATAAATTAAACATTACTATATGTTATAAATACTTATGCTTCAATCCTTTTCTTCCATGCAAATCTAAAATATTTAGCTATTATTTTATTAATAAGGTCGGAAAGCAACATTTTCATACAAAACCATATGCACACTCAAACTCAAACACACACATTAAAGATAGGAAACCAATAAAGAACAAAAAATGGAACTTCTAGAAAATACTAAGTCCCATACAACTCAAATTGTTAGAAACTTTGCATTATGGGGCATACATTTGAACTTATAAATTCAATAAAAATTAAATTCAACCTTGATTTAATTACACTGAAAAAGAAAAGAATACATTTTAAAAATCTGTTTCAGGAGTTCAAAAGACGCTAAAAAATCTTTAGTGCCGTTGGGAATTGGGGGACATCCCCTTTTCTCGAGATTGTAATACTGTAGTGTGTTAAATACTACGACAATATGAACTATAATCTTACTATATAAAACCTTTCTTAAACCGATAATCATGTGTAATGATATTTTTCATGGCAGTGTATATTAACACAGTTTGTATCTGTCTGTCTGTATTGGATACAAGCAATTTTAAAATAAAATGTTAGTGTCATATGCTGATATACAAAAATTAAAAAATTATTAAACAGTTCTTATTGTTTGGGGGGTGGGGTGGGGCATATTTACAAGGCCTTTGCAGCCAGTCAGAACTAAGATTAAATATACCAATCTATACTGTAATGAATTAAACTACCTTACCAATTACGTTACGGATACTTTAAATTAAAATTGGCATATATATACTCGACATAAATCATCTCCTCAACACAGAACATGGAACACATGTAACAAACGGAAAATGAACAACATCCACATTATGAAATAATTAATGTGGAAAGAGAACAAATTCTCAAATATTTTAATATTTGCATGTAAGCCATAACATAATCCCACGTCAAAATAGGACAAAAGTTCATAAACAATTTTATTTCTAATAAACTGTTAAAATTGCTACTGATATGTTATTCTTTTAAGTTTGTCGATAAATACTCTGTACATCTGTACTGAAATATAATGTTAAAGAGTACATTATCCATTTCCTAAGTTAACAACCGTACACTCCATTTGTATTGTATATGGAAACAATTGTTTTCCTAATAAAATTATTAGTATTCTTTCTAGATGAAGTAAATTTCCGCTTCTCTTTATGTTTTATCAGGCATTGAATCGTCATCGTTTTTTTACGGTATTTTGCAATATAAGTCGCAGAAATTGCTAAATGTATTGTACGAGCTATTAAACTAAAACATATATCTTGGATTCATCACAGAAATTGCGAAATGAATGCTATGTACGGCAAAAATATCTGACAGTATCAATCTACTGTAGCGAAGACAAAATGGCTACAATCCATCATAGTCTAGCTTCCAAGAATAAAATAAGAAAGAAATTAGACAATAATGGTCATTGTTAGTCAAAAACGTTTGGAGTTTTGCCAAAGACAAGACATTACGAACTATATGTGTTATAACCTTTGCCCCGCTCCCCGCCCCCCGTCTGATTTTTTAAAATCAGTCTTCAGCTGACCAAAGGTTATTAAAATACTGGAATGTTGTGTAGGCCAAACCGTATTATTGGTTTCTTGCACCAGTATACACCCATTTTTGTTAAAGCTGTAGTTTGTATTCTAATTTTTCTGCATCAGAGGTGCCTCGTTGTCGACCAGACTACACGTACGTAAAGGATATAGATCTTTGTTACAAGATTCATCACGAGAGCAACTACAATTGGGAACAAGCTCGGACTGTTTGTGAATCAGAGGGAAGTGATTTGATTGTTGTGGACAGTCTGCCCCTTATGCGATTTCTAAACCGTACCCTAGATAACGATGTCACCAACAGTAAGTCTTTCTGTCTCTTAGTCCAACTTCATGACTTTTATTCAAACAGTTTGTGAATAAAATAAATTAGTAAAATGACATAATTAAGTTTTAAAACATGTCTTTATGGGACATTTCGGTTACGTACAACCCAATTATTTTTTATCTTTAAAAGATAGACTATTGCTAGCTATGATGGAATCGAGACTGATACTATCACAACACGTTGACATTTGATAGCTTCAGAACGTCAAGGGTTAAAAAAATGTCCTGTAGCACAATACGACTTGTTGGATTCAGAATATCATTACGTGTAATTATCGTAAGAAGTACCGTGTTTTTAGTGCCAGTGCATCAATACATGTATTCAAATTTCGTAAGATAAACTGTTACATTTTATTAACAGAACTCGAGACATACCTGTGAATATCGTATGACACATTGTGATTTCATAACGTATGACACATTGTGATTTCATAGCGTATGACACATTGTGACTTCTTAGTGTCAGAATATTCAGACATACGTATAAATGTCGTGTGACAGCCTGTGACTTTTAACCTTTGAACGTTCTGATATACATGTAAATATCTAATGACATTCTCTAACTTTCTTGCACGAGAATGTCAATATGTGGTTGCAAATTTCCTTTCATCATGTGTGACTTGTTTGCGCAAGAACGTCAAGGTATACATATAACTATTTTGTAAGATGCTGTAACTTGATGCAAGTAGAAGACGTTTTGATCTCAATGTTTAGCAGAACGTAAAAGTTATTTTATGAAACGTGTCGAAAGTTAGTATATCTATCTATCTATCTATCTATCTATCTATCTATCTATCTATCTATCTATCTATCTATCCATCCATCCATCCATCCATCCATCCATCCAGTGTATTGTAGTGTCAAGAAATGGTGTGTTCACCACAAAGTTCTTATTTAGATGACAAAAGCACAAACAAAAGAAGTATAAATAGTCAACACAGTTTAGTATATGACTTCTAGGCTTGTATGTGTTTTCTCACAAAATTTAGTGCTCCAAATAATCAAATATAATATTTACCAATCTTTAGAACAGATGTTTGATCAAGCATGTGGAAATGACAACAATAGTTTCAGTGTTACATTGCATGTGAATTCGTCATAAATGTTCCATTTGTGCTAATTCACATAATCTCTAACTCAGATAATTCCAAACGAATCTTGCACAGACAAACAAGTTAATAGTTCTCAATTGGTTCGTATGACGTACCGAAGTGGATACGATTTTGTGCATCCAATCAAGGTCCTGAACCATATCTGGGTTTGTGTTGCTAGAGTCCAATGGTAAATATGTTAGAGGCACAGTCTGCAACCGGATATTGATAGTGTGCTGCGTTTGTTGGCTGTGACACAGCGTGTCGTTTTGATCGATACAGTCTGGAACTGGATGTCAATATTGTGTCGATTGAGTTTAGTGCGACAAAGTGTGTCGTCATGTAGCAAGAAAGTGTATCATTGTGTCAGGTATATTATTTCGATATCTAAGTGACGCAATCATTACAAAATGTATGCAAATTTGTGATTTCAAAATGATACATGTAATTGAGCAGAAAACGCGATAATTCCAATCGGAATTCTAAATTTCCAACGACTAGCAGACGGCTGTGTTGATGACGACACAGCGAGAGTATCTTCAGCTAAATCCCTCTACGGGAACTTTTATCTTATATAAAGAGGAAATAGACGTTGAAACAACTTCAGAGAAACATATTAGTAGCCATTATGAGTATTAACTTTAATGTTTCGGTAGTCACTAGTCTACCTTGCCATTGTATTAATGCTTGAAACTATCAGTTGAGATGACAAGAGACTTTTGGTCATTGAGACATTTACTAGAGTCCAACAGAACCACAACTGCCAAAACGGTAGATCGCACCTCTGTTTATAGGTTTTGGGAACACAGTCGGGAATTCGTGACAAGTTTTCACGACATTGACTGAATATGAAAGAATTAGGAAAGATTAACCTGAGCGCCTCCTTGTGGAAACCGAGTACCCAATACACACAGTAATAAAAATGGCGCGAAATAAACAACAATTATTTCCCAATACATTATACAAGGTTCAAGATTGATGATGAACATTTTCATCACACTGGAGACACGAATTAGGAACATACAAGAGTATTACCTTTTTCCTGGAGAAAAATTGATACAATTACCTACTTCTCTCCCCAAATGGAAAGTAAGTGATAGTAGTTTACAATCCTATCATGTACATACTGGGCTTCACATCACTTTACCCAGATGATAAGTATTTAAACAAATACTTTTTATATGATTTACATATTGTATCAGATTACGATGCCTTTGTTGAAGGGTCATATATCAAACACTGTTACTACAGTTATTATTATTTGCATTGGAAACAGAGCTACAACTTTCCAACATGAGGAAAATATAAACAAATAAAGGAGATTATAAATTATCTCGAACATTATTGATATGTGCAAATGCATTTTATACGAATATAAGTTGACAGGTAGTCAGGATATTGTCGATACCCTTCAAATACAATGCGTGCAGTATAATAGTTTTTGTACGACATCATGTTAGCATATCACTTTATGTGAATTTGATTAGTCCAAAATAACCCATGAAATTCTGCGATGTGCACTTTTTACTGATTGTCTGCGACCGTGGGTAGTTTTCCTTACCCCTCCGTCTGGATTTTGTTTTGGCACTATTACTATTGACATTCTGGTTCCATTTTTTTCGATTCGACTGCTGAATGGGGCATTATGTAAAATAGTTTGGCCTGTCGGATGTTGGCCAATTTACCCTACAAGGGCTCGTTAAAAATAAAACTAATTGTATCGGTAAATAGATAAAGTTTTGAGGGGACGTCTAACATGGACCGTACCCTTTGACAACAGTGGTTTTAATGTTAACTTATAGAAGAAAACAAAATCACTTTTGTTTAAAAGAGAATGCAAAGATATTTAGGTCTTTCAAAAGACAAAATGTTATCCAAACGGGTTAATATAAACCCAGCGAGCTAATGTTTATTATTATATTATGCAGTTCCGACACTGAAACCAAACTGTCAACATCTACTTTACTTTTCCAAGTCAAAAAATGTACACTTACATTTCAGTAAATCTTGAATTTCTAAATTCAGTAATCATCCCCTTACATGAATATCCAACAACTGGAATGCTTTGCAATTGAATTTACACTGTCGGTGAAAACATCATTCACATTCGCATTAAAATCGATATATAGTGTTAAGTTACATAGTTTGTTCATATGTACATATAAATATATATATATATATATATATATATATATATATATATATATATATATATATATATATATATATATATATATATATATGTGTGTGTGTGTGTCATGCTGTTTGATGATGATATTTGTGTCAACTATTCTATTGATATGGATGATATGGAATTCCAGTTCATTTATGGAATAATAATTGGTAGATAAAATCTACTTTTAAATATTGTTGGTTATATAACTGTACATTATTAATTCAACTAACGGTAGATGAATTTTGGCAGATTCTAAGGAAACCAAAATCCAAAACCATAATCCAAAGCCTTAGTAGTTTGCATTTATATAAAATTAATCAGGAATCTTTGCTGAATTATCACGATGACGACCAGATTGCGTGCATGCTCATCAGTTAAAATAAAAACACGCTTCGGTGAAATAAAGAACAGCAGTTCGCTTTTTTCTGATAGCAATCTGTATACAAGTTGTGAATTTGGACCTTTATGTTTTTGTTCTATCAAATAATTAAGTATAAAGCATTAATTGAATCATATCGCTCCATTATCCATCAAAAAATGAAACACCTAATGTAATAAACAGGGATGTGGGTATAATAATAATAATAATAATAATAATAATAATAATAATAATAATAATAACAATAATAATGAGGACTTTGTATAGCGTCTAATCTATGATATGAATACAGAAAAACAAAAACAAAACCCATGAAATTGGTAAAGATAAACAATGCTGAAAATATTAATGGTACAAAACATTATTACTGTAGGTCTTTATGTTTGTTCTTGGAGTCGAAAAAGGCGAGTTTTAAGAGCTTTCTTGAAAAGGATCACTGTATTTGTGTCTGATTAGTGTCTAATTTATAAAGTAAAGTGTTTTGCATTTTATATTAATTCATTTAAAACAATGTTTGTACATGGCCTAATACGCACATTGTTTTCTGTGACAGTGTAATGGGGTAGCTGAAACACAAGTCCTAGCACAATACTTAGTAACTCAGAATGTTTCTTTAAAACGTTTTTTTTCCATATCTCAGTTGGATAGTATACTAATAATTAAAATCTAACATATGTTTTGCAGAAAATGATGAAAAATACTGGATCGGCGCGACCGACAAAGTAAAGGAAGGACAATTCATTTGGGTAAACGGTCAGCATGTGGAGAATAATTTATGGCACCCAACTGAACCCAACAACGCAAATGGCAATGAAAATTGTGTTGCCCTCTGGTGGGACGATGTCGAAAGGAACTTGGGAATGAATGACGTTCCGTGTGAAACATTTACTATGAAATTTGTGTGTCAAATGAAATGGTAACATCGGGCACAAATCGCCTAGAACTATCAATTTCAGAAATTAGTGGCATAGTATTTCGTGGAACCACTTAAATTAAATTTAAATATTACAAGTTATTCTAATTTGTCCACATGGCTTTAGTTATCTAGAAAGTTTTCTTTATATTTTTGTTCAGGTTCATTTGAATGATTTCCAAAGTATGCAGGGATGGATATAAATTTGATTATGGTGAAATAAAATGTGGATATGATGTCACCTCTTTATTAAAATGCGCACTTTTGCTGCAATGTAGATCCTTCTGGAGCACGCATGCCAACAGTTTATACACTTACCGGTATTTGGTAATAACCATATCTAGCGCAAAATTCGAAATGGTTTCAATAAAGAGGGTTGTGCTAATCCACGCGAATTTACAAGTCGCAAGAAAAAGGATTCGATCTAGAAATATTTTGTACATATCACCAAAATAGCCCTTTAGCTGAAGTCAGCTCAGCGGCTGCAAGAAATACAGGCAAGTGTATACAATTTTCACCGATGTGTGCCAGACCATCTATCCGTCTACCTGTTTATAAAACAGATTTCTGTTGATTGAGTAGATAACATAAAACGTAGAGATTGTATTCACTTCAATAGCAACATAGTTACATAACATTTTAATGGAAATGGTTAAATTGAGAAAGTTTCGTTGTATCATTATAATTAGAAAGTATGACTCATCGTTGAACATATAAAAATGAATGATTTTTTACAGAAAGAAGAAATCTGTAAGGAAATTCTGCAACGGAAACCGCGAGCAGTTACAAGGGAGACATCGAACCAAATACTAGATGATTTGATCCGATTCTTGTCTCCCATGAATCAAGTATACGACAAACCATTTCTCAACATAATTCTCACTATGAAAATAAGCTTATTTAACCATCATCATCATCATCATCATCATCATCATCATCATCATGTCTCTTGACCTAGTGTGGTCGTTGAGGCACTGTGCTGCTGATCATCTGACCAGTTCCCTCCACTTATCTCAATCATGTGTTAATGCCTGTGTCTCCGCAAAACAGTCTCTGGTCCATTTTGTGATGATGTCAGTGCAAGTGTTTCTCTGTCTACCTCTCCTTTTGCCACCCTGGACGCTGCCCTGCAGTACTGTTGTGGATATACTGTTGGCTCTAGTGACATGGCCATACCATTTCAGCTTTTTCTTTTGCAGTGGTGAGGAGGTTTTCAGGATGGCCTACTTTGTGCCTGATGGTGTTACGCACTTCTTCATTTTTGATGTGGTCCATGTATGAGATGCCAAGGATGGTTCTGTAGCATCTCATTTCAAGTGTCTGAATTCTTTGTTGTAATTCTGCTGTCAGGGTCCAGGCCTCACATGAGTACAAAATGATTGAGATGGCTAGTGCTCTCAAAAGTCAATGTTAGTTTTCAGACAGATGTTCTTGTCTCTACAGATGGATTTTAGCTTTGACATAGCTGCCGTTGTTTATGCTGCTCGTGACCCAATTTCTGCTTTTTATCCTTCTTCGGTGGTTATGGAATCAAGATATTTGAACTGGCCAACTGTTTCCAGTTCCTGCCCTCTAACTTTAATCTTGGCTGAGATTAGTTTGCCACTATTTGTAATCAGATTTATCTTCTCGACACTTATCTCCATGTCAAATCTGGATGATGTTTCATCCAGGTTCTTCAATAAGGTGGCAAGTTTGCCTTGACTGCCTGCCAGCCCATCAATGTCGTCTGCAAAGCGTAGCTTGGTGATGTTAAGTCCTCAAATGCTGACTGTCCCAGAGTGGTTTTGCAGGGCTTGGTTTATGATGCGCTCTAAGTAGATATTGAAAAGCGTAGGTGACAGGAGACACCCTTGATTTACTCCGACTGTAACCTTGAACCAGTCCCCCACAGAACCTTGAATAATTACTGCTGTGGTCGCCTTGGCGTACTGCTGCTTGATGGTATTGGTCAACGTTTGACCCATGTTGTACTTCTTCACTGTGGCCCACAATGCCTCATGCAACACTCTGTTAAAAGCCTTTTTGAAATCGATGATCACATGATAGATATTTTATTGGTGTTGCAAGTACTTTTCACGCAGAACCCTGAGATTGAATATTTGTTATGTTGTGCTTCTTCCACTCCAGAATGTTCATATCTATCTATCTATCTATCTATCTATCTATCTATCTATCTATCTATCTATCTATCTATCTATCTATCTGTCTGTCTGTCTGTCTGTCTATGTATCTTATACACACACACACACACACACACACATATATATATATATATATATATATATATATATATATATATAAGGAATGGTGCAACATGTCTTTAGAAGGGGTGAAGGCTGGGGGCTAAACTAAAGTAAACTAAAGAGAAAAAAATCCAAATTAAACGAATAACATCTGTTCATTGCTAGAGAACTGTTTTGACTTTGATATGTCTCCATTTGGTTTTCGTGTTTGAAATTCAGTCATGAGAAGATTCTAAGTAAGGGACAAACAAAATATTCTGACATTACACTGAAGGCAATCCATCGTCCAATTAGAATGCTTAGTGCGTGTTCAGCCTGTGTACTAAATGCAGACTTTGGCGCTAAGAGTCTCAGCTTGAGAGTTCAAAGTTTTTCAAAGTACTCCGGTAAACGTCTTTCCACATATTCTGGTAAATGTGTTCTGGGGCGCAAGAGTTAACTGTCTTCCCCGAGTATTCTGTTAGAGGTCGATGGAGAACGAGGTAAGAGCTGCAGGGCTAGAGTTTATATTTCGTTAATGTTTACTTCGGTAAACGTTTGAACAAAGCCATTGATAATCTACATTTTGACATGATCATAACTATGTAGATTACTTATTTATAACAAATACTTTCAAAAATGACACTTTAAAAACGCAAATACAAACATAGAGACACACAGACACACAGAGCCGATTGTAGTATCCAAGCAGAACGAGAGACTAATTGTTTGATTAGTTGTGACGTCACGAAACTAGTTAGATCATGTCAGAATACGTATTTTCATATTTACATGCAGAATATTTTACAATTTCATGCCAATTATAAACATAAAAGCAATTAAATGAAATACTTTGCTCTTCATTATCTTCCGTGCTTCCAATATCAAAAGTATGTATGTATGTATGTATGTATGTATGTATGTATGTATGTATGTATGTGTGCGCGTGTACGTGCGTGCGTGTGTGTGTGTGTGTGTGTGTGTGTAGGATTTAATGGCACATCTTGTTTTTAAAAGTACTGAGCACAAACTAGGTACCAAGACTTTGAAAGTCAAAGACGTTGACAAAATTTAGAGGTGATGCTATCACAACCAATGGTAAATAAGCACCATCAGACTAATGATGAAAATTTCCTTAAAGGCATAGAAAATAAACTCAAACACGGGAAGATCCTTCAAATTAAAGGTAAAATGTATTCTGAGGACACCAAATATCGAGAGCTTAGATGCGCGCGCGCGCGCGTGTGTGTGTGTGTCTAAAATCTAAAACGTTAACAAAATATTTGAATATATTGCAGGTCGAGAAATTACGATAACAAACAATGATTTATTCCTTTTAAACTTCCAAGCTTAATAAGAAGCCAAATCTGTAATTCTAAGGAAATTTTCGCCATTGCTTTTCTCTTTAATTTTCGCAGAGACCAAAATACCATTCACGTCAGGCAAAAAAAGGAGCTGCAATCAAAAATATTTCTAGCGGCGAAATATAAAATTTATTAAGGATGCTCAACATTTGTGTTGTACAGGACCATTGAGACGTGGTAAAGTCATATATACTGTCACTTTAATCCTTAATTCAGGCCTACGGTCCACAGTACAGAATTGTTGACAGAGTATACACATTTGCAGCGCCATCATCAATAAATTGTTTCTAATTAGTTGAAATGTTTTGAAATTAGTTGTAATGTTTTGTTCTCAAAGGGACATTCTAGGGTAAACATGTACACTTGTCTTAGATTGTATCGTATTTGGCAATGTGGCATCACATCGCATCGATCATTCTGTTTTGAAAAATGATTTTGCCGTTATAGAATCTTCTGTTTATTTTGATGGAAAATTTTTCTTCGATTTATAGTTTGTAAAATAGTACAATCAACTTTTACTAGTTCAACTTTGTTTGGGACTATATTTTATGCACAGCAAATGAAAGGTGTGCCGTATGTCAGAATTAACTAAATTATTCGCTCTTCTTTTTATCCAAATAATTTCCACTCAAAATAAAAACTGTGATAAAATGAATCTCAAACGGGTAATGACTTAATTTTAAATTTATGAAACTCGTTGAATAATGTCCAGCATTTGGTCGCCAATAGCTGGAAATTATTCAACTCGTTTCATAAATTCAATCTAATATCATTACGCATTTGAGATTTTCTATTGATGGTAATACACACACAAATGAACCTCATCTTCCAGAATGGTCGTCTCTTTATGTATGCGGTAGAGACAAAATCTCTCAGCTCTTTTAAATCTAACCTGTTGATCGTTTATAATATTACGTACATGTTGGATAGATCCAAAGTTAGGTAGAGATCCTTCTTTGGTAAATGCCGTACCAATAACAAAGAACTAATATCTTTCTAAATTTAATATAGTTTTAAAATATATAAATATTAGTTTATGATTTTTGATATTGAAAAGCATCCAATAGCCTTTTCAATAAATAACATATCTTAATATTAAATTATTTTCATAAAGAGCATAAGTTTCACGAATTGTCTTGTGATGATATTTAAGCATAATAATGACCTGCAAACATATCAATATAGCCAAAGTTTTGTGTGCTAATCCCAAGATTTAAGATATTTTCTCGGTCCAATGTCATACTGTATTTTGTGGAAACACTTTGAATGGCAGATATTTTTTCGATATCAATGTCGAAGTAAACATTGTACTTATAGTAGACTGAAGACTTTTAGTTACAAAAACTCGATCTATGCCAGCTATCATTGCAATAAATTATATTAATATGGAAAGAAAAGGACAGAAAGATGTGGCAGAGGAGCAATACTAGTACTGGAGTATATTCGTGGACAAACTGTGCTGTCTGGGAAGAAGGCGATATATAATGTGAAGAACACATATTTTTAACATACACCCACACCTACTGACCATAGCCCAGTCTTACTAACTAACGCACACAAAAACTGACCAACACCAACCTTTATTAACAAGTATCCACATTTAGTAACATAAGTGTTAGGGTAGGATATTAAGTAAGGAGGCGGTAGAGTAAGGATAAGTCACACAAAAACAGACAAAATATATAGCACACTCAGGTGTACACACATACAACCATAAGGTGGGGTAAAAGAGGGAAAAGGTTGTGAATGTTTACACAACTTATATGTTTATATTCTTCATATTTAACATATTATCACATCTAAAACAAAAGAGCTGAGGGGATTTAATTTCATTATGGTCTATAAACATAGAGAAAATACAGAGAAACAAAGAAACAGATTGTATGTATAATTTTAGCAATGATAGCATCTCCGCTACTGAGAGATTGATGTTGGGCGTAAGCGAAAGGTGCCTAACATGCACCATGCATTTGAAATGTTTTCCTTCTCAAAGTTCTTCTGATAATTTTCAAATGCATCAACCTTCTCTTAATTCCTTGTATTGCCTTATACAATCTTCTTTTCATTATTTAACAAAGTCCTGAACAACACCATTTTGCCACGCCTGGACTGTTGGCAGACCAGTATATTCTTTGATCTGAAATTTGTACGTGGTGTTTCGTTCGTTTGGACATTAATTGAACTTTTTTGCAGGATTATTTTAGATTCAGTTTATTATACTGTTAATTGTTATTTTATAACATTCATAATTAAATTATTTAAGATTTACAAAACTTGTTGGTTTTGCTTCTTTCAGTTACTTAGGTTGTAACCCCAGGGTCGTCAGTAAAGAAAATTATCCTTTTGTCCCCGAGGCTTATATTTGTATTCAACCAGCCCATAAGCTGACTTTTGGACAATATTGAACCACCATCCTCTCTTACACGGTTAGATTTAAAGGGTTTAAGTCCCAAGCCACTGCAGAGAAAGTGACTGCAATTATTAATGACATTTTGCAGTCTGTGTTGGATGAGTTTAAACAGCAGTGTCAAACTTAAGATCAATATCGTTTGAGACGTTTTATCACCCAAAATATTCTCGAAATCTTGATAGAATTTGATACACCGGCTGAATTGATATCTACTCATATCTTTGACAAAATGCAACACGTCCAGCAATCCAGTAATGCATTTGACTTGTTTAGCGGAAAAGCATCCGTTACATAACACACATTTCACCGTCTTCGGGAAGTGGAAAATACTGAATTTTATTTGTGAGTCAGCTCCTGTCTACCAAAACATGAACTGTCAAGCCCGACAATGATCAGAATTACTAATGTTTAGCCTGAGCGATTTTGGTAGTTAGAGTTCATACTGATAAGGTAGAAACAACATAATGGAAACGATTGTGTGTTGAATTAAAACGTGGACAATGCCAAATCACGGAGTGAAAAAAACATCCTTTTCGAACAATCAGACATTTGAAAAGAAGACCGCGCGTGGATCAAACGAAATGCAAGCAAGTAAATTAGTGTTGTTGTTATAGGGTTTAAGGTCATTTTACAACACACGATGGCTGCCAGCATTAATGGTGGAGGAATAACCCGGGAAACACTCCGGAAAGAACCACTAGGGGCCCCGTAAAGATGTGCTAGCTTCTCGCAATATGTTGAAAGTTTACCCTCAAGCAATATCATATCCTTTTGACAAATGAAAGAAAAGTTTACGGTGGAATGAAAAGTTGTGGCTGACTGGCATCCATACATTGAATTTCGGAGCTAAAATAAATGACCCAGTGCTTTATGTGCAGACGAACATTTGTGAGTCAGACGTTTTACGACTAACATCTCACGAAATGAATCCATAAAATTGACAGAATGATTATACCTGTTCAAAAGATTTAGAATGTGGACATAAACGCACCAGTTGAGAAGATTCAATCGTTTGTCCAAGTTCTATTTGTTATTACGGTTAGTCGTCGAGCTGAATCATTAGTATTGCATTTAGAGATATGTCTACGAACCAGACAAATTGGATCGCCAGGAGCAAAATAAATTAGATCATCTTGTATATTGCTTTCTTTAATACCTTGAATGTTCTCAAGACGTTTGGGTTCACATTCCTAATTCTTGTGTTGCTCATCATATTTGTCATTAATGTCTTCAGTAACATTTATTTCATCATTATCGGAATCATAGAGCTCTCTCTTGTAGACGCAATGATATAGTTTCTAGCTCCAATCTAATTTCCCCGTGTGGGTCCTGCATCTTATTAACAACGACTGGGATAAAGAAGAGGCGAATCGTTACGGTAGTTGTCATAAATACGCAACAGCGATTGCTCTCAGTTTCTATGGGTAATTTGGTATGAAGCATTTTTTCAGAACAAAATTCATGATTCCACTAGTCACCATGGATGGAGCTAAGAACATTTTCTTGAAAGTGGGAACTCACAGTTTAATTACATAATTATATTTTAGAGTAAAATTCCCCAAATGCTGCAATGTCTAATCAGTATATTTTCAACACTTTCTGAAAAGAGAGCGAAGTCGATACGTACTGAACCCTATTCACTATATGCATCAAACAGCAACCCCGACGGCATTCGATTCAAAAGGCGGAAGCTTTGTACGTTGAAACGAAACCTAAATATCAGATTTGAATATTTTCATGAAGGGATTGAGAGAGATTGCTCATGCCCATTTAATGTAATGAGTTTTTAGGACGACGTAATAGAATATTTAAGCAGTATTTTTTACGAATATGTTGGTATTGATCTATTGAAGGAATCCACAAATGTTGCCAAAGCTTGTCAATTAGTGTTGCTAATGAATTTCATACTCGAGAAGACCCTAGCGATGTACCATTCCATGCATCAATCTGTGAGAAATCGATATTAAACCAAGGCTTTACATTGGTAACATTGATTGCGTAAAACGCAAGACAAGTGGATCTAACATACCAAAAAACAATATGGATCGGGTTCGGAAAACCAACATATGGTGTACGAATGTGTAACAGAATTGTTACCGAGAGGATGGTGGATTAAATGAACAACACAAACACAATATGTGAAAGAAAATATAAATTTATGAAATAAATTATTAATGAAAAATAATGATGTATCAACACAATAACTCATGCGCTCAACCACAATTACACTCACAACCATTCACAATACATGAATAAATGAAAATTACAAAATAAAACTCAGATATAAAGTGATCTCTTGAACTATACACGGATCCAAGGAACCTTTACGAAAGTTATATTACCGCGAGTATAAATTATGATGACAAATCAAACTATACTATCGCACGTATGGATTGCGACAACTAGCACGAACATATACATGTATTCAATCAAGTTGCTAGCTTTTATTGAGATTTATGCAATCCCTTGAAATACTATTGTGATCTGAAATAACCATGTAAATACAACAATGTATTCAATTGTACTACAATTGCAACACACATATGTGTCTCGACCCTGTATAACCGTACGATTCACTAACAGTTGAATCGCCGCCCAGTTTCCCCGAAGACCTAGGGTTGACCAATACTTTTATCGGCCGTTTGCCCTTCACGGATCCACCACAGTTATATGTACAGACAGCATACAACATCTACTAGAACCAACATTCCTCAATACCCTAGATGTCGCCCCGGATGTTTACAACTTTAGACAGCTCCGGCACTCGGACTTCTAGATTTCCGGATATTTACACGTCACGACAGATGTAGACGAACAGACAGTTCGACAGACAGACAGATACTTCAATTCGATTGCACAATAAATCAGCAACAATTTCAGCTACGATATCAGAGATGTTATCAGCCGACGTTATCAGAGATGTTTTCAAATGCGTTATCAGAGATTATCAGATGTTATCAGATGCGCTATCAGATGCGTTATCAGATGCGTTATCAGCTACAATAAAGAAACCAGACTAATAATAGTTGTATCAAAAAAATAATCTAAACCTTAGATTACGCTAATGCATTTAAAGTCTAATAGTGACTAGTAATTCCAAATATTCCACGTTTAAAATCTGCATTGCAATAAAGGCATCATTATATGAAATGATAAACTGAATAAAATTCACAATAAAACGAAATATAAATTTAACACTCACCCCTTTGGCTGGAGATTGAAAGACGAGCTTATCTATCCTGTGATTAGATACTTTAGGTCCCGTAAAATTGATCATAAATATTCTGCCTTATATACCCTCAAATAGGTGAGCATAAATCACAGCAAGATTACCGTGCACCACGTGAAACTAATGTTCCGGATTTCATGTAAATAAAAATTAGGCACATGCAAATCGTTACACGCCGCTTACCTTGGAGAAAACCACTTATTCACCCCAGGTAATGCATGTACGACGATACAAAGAAAATGGTGAGATTAGTTTGTAAATCAAGAAGAAAATAAATTTAATTTTCGCCTAATTCTGTGACAATACCTTCCCCCTAAGAATAAAAATGTACACATTTTTAAAACTAACACAGAATAGAAGAAAAATAACTACTGATGATATCCTACAACATTTACACTGGTTACACTACAATCTGGATTTATTACTGGGCAAATTCATACAAATTTCCCATCATGCCCTACTCGAGTAGTCTGCACCTACATTTTCAACTCCCCTTATTGCTTCTACACGGAAGCGATAAGGTTGTAGTGTTAGCGCCCAACGCATTAACCGAGCGTTAGCGAGCTTGGCCTTGTTTAAATACAGTAGGGGTTGGTGATCAGTCTCGAGAACGAAATCTCTCCCAAATAGATATGCGTGATACTTCCCAATTCCCCATACTACGGCCAAACATTCCTTTTCTATGACGGAATAATTCTTCTCCCTGGGTAGCAATTTCCTACTCGAGTAAGCTACGGGTAACTTACTGTCGTCTTGCTCTTGCAATAAAACTGCCCCCAACCCAGTTTCAGAAGCATCTGTTCTTAGAATGAAAGGTTTGCTGACATCTGGCAATTTTAATATAGGTGCACTAACAAGTTTTTCTTTCAGAGTACAAAATGCTTTATCCTGTGGCGGTCCCCATTCAACTTTGTTTGGTTGCCCCTTCTTGGTCAAATCAGACAGCGGGCTAGCAATGGCTGCAAAGTTCGGTATAAACTTTCTATAAAAACCTACTAGACCTAGAAATGATCTTACCTGCGTTTTATTGGTTGGCTTTGGTGCGTCTCTAATTGCTTCAACTTGCTTGGGATGAGGTTTTAACTGACCCATACCGCTGACCCTATGACCCAAACAATCTAAATCTGTATAACCAATACTGCATTTAGTGGGTCTCACTGTAAGGTTCGCTTTGCGGAGTCTATTGAAGAGCTCGCTCAGGACGGACACGTGCTCACTCCAAGTATTCGTGTACACAAATATGTCGTCTACAAAGCTATCAACGTTTGCTAAACCTTTAAGCAACTTACGCATCAAACGACAACAGGTGGCGCTGGCTCCAACTAACCCGAATGGCATCACTTTGAATTGATACAATCCTTTCTGGGTCGCAAATGTTGTCAAAGGTCGGGACTCAGGGACAAGGGGAACCTGCCAATATCCCTTGGACAGATCCAGTTTGGAAATCCATCGGTTTCCCGACAGCTTTGCAAATAGACCCTCCATATCTGGCATTGGTTCTGCATCGAACACAGTGATTTTATTCAACTGCCGAAAATCGATACAGAATCGGTTCGTCCCGTCCTTTTTCCTGACTAGCACTACTGGAGAAGAATATGGCGAGTTGGAGGGTTCAATCACCCCCAGATCCAACATTTTACTCACCTCTTCATCCACAGCTTCACGTGCGTTGTATGGCACCGGATATCCCTTGATTCGAATAGGGTCAGACGTATTCAGTTTAATTTTGAGGTCCAACAAAGCTGTACAACCTGGTCTGTCTGTGAATACATAAGAGTGTTTAGCCAAGAGCGCATTAATCTGTTGACGCTGGTCTTTCGTCAACTCCGCACTCACATCGACTTTATTTATCCCCTCCCCCGCAACTCCCAAGGGACATTCAAGGGAACTCTCGATATTCGAATCAGCTTCATCATCGTGTACGACTGCCGTACAAACGACATTTAAGACCCCCTTTTCAACATTGTTGCTCTGTCTCTTGATGTATAACTTGAGCATGTTAGCATGGAATGTTTTTAAATCCCCTTCCATGTCAATTTTATAGTCCATGTCACCTTTTACCTCTTTAACTTCATACGGACCTTTCCACTGGACTAATAACTTATTTGAACTCGTTGGAAGAAGCAATAGAACCTGATCTCCCACAAGAAATTTCCTATTTCGCGCTCTGCGGTTGTAATACTTGGTATATATACGCCCCGATTTAATTAATTCGTCACATGCAATCTGGCATGTACTCTCAAGTTTATTTCTTAGATCTAACACGTACTGGTAAGTTGTTTTTATATCCTCGTTCGCGACGTCACCAGTCCATAGTTCGCGTAGTATCCGCATCGGGCCTCGAACTGTTCTACCGTACAACAGTTCGAAGGGTGAAAACCCTAAACTTTCCTGCGGTACTTCACGGTACGCGAACAGAACAGCGTTCAAATAACGGTCCCAGTCTTGCGGACGTTCCGCGCTCATCTTTCGCAGCATGCTTTTCAGGATACCATTAAACTTCTCTACCAGTCCATTGCACATCGGATGGTATGGGGTAGTGTTTAGCTGTTTGATGGATAACAGCCTACTTATTTCACCCATGAGGTCAGAGGTGAATTGGGCATCACAATCAGTGAGGATTTCTTCTGGCACCCCTACCCTACTGAAGATATCAACTAATGCTTCAGCTACCCTTTCCGTTTCAAT
The DNA here is from genome assembly GCA_029339505.1 of Unio delphinus. Taxonomy (NCBI): domain Eukaryota; kingdom Metazoa; phylum Mollusca; class Bivalvia; order Unionida; family Unionidae; genus Unio; species Unio delphinus. The sequence continues at coordinate 8,037,547 of JAQISU010000004.1, read as the reverse complement.
AGTTGGTAACGCTACGGCTTCGGGGTATCTGGTCGCGTAGTCAACCAGAGTAAGAATATACCGATTCTTTCTTTCGGTAACTGGGTGTATTGGTCCTACAATATCTACTGCCACTCTTTTAAACGGTGTATCTATTAATGGCATCTGTCCTAAGGGCACCCTTGTGACCCTTCCCTTACAGACGGTTTTCTGACATACGTCGCACGACCTACAGAACCGTGTGACATCGCCATTAACACCGGGCCAGTAGAATTCAGCGACTACCCTGCTAGTGGTCTTAGCCTTACCTAGGTGTCCTGTCATGCTTGACTCATGTGCCACCCTAAGTACTTGAGATCTATATCTCCGGGGTACGACCACTTGCCAATACTTCTTACCCTCCCGAGCGCTAAACTCCCTATGAATTAATCCGTTCTTGCGTACGAATCTCGAGCTACCCCCACGCTTGCAGTGTTTAATCGTGCCGGACGTGATTTTCTCAACAATTGTTCTGATGGATTCATCACGTTCTTGCTCTTGTTTGAAATCATCACGCGAAATTCCGAAGATCGATTCAGGGACTATTAATTTATGAAACGCGGTTTTCTCTCGCCGTGTTTGCGCTCGCGTTTCGACTGCCTGAGCCGAAGGTATTTTAAAATCGGCCATGGTTGGAAGACGGGAACCTTCAACATTACCGATCGTCAGATCGTAAATAGGGTTTTCCATACAAAGGGCATCAACAGTTACCGTTAGGAAAGGCGTTTTTACCGTGATCCTTGCTATGGGAATGCGACCGATCGTCTGATCAAGTAACATACATGGGGACTCCCACCCGAGCATTTGGTTATCCTGCACGAGACTACGTTTGATCACTACGCCCGTACAACCAGTGTCACGTAATACCACGACTTCTCGACCGTTGACAAACCCTCTCGCGGTTGGTACACGCGCTTCGGGAAATAAACACGTGCCAAGCGAATGAATACAAGGTTCTACCTGTACGATATTATCAGATATACCTTTACTCTGTATAGCCACTGCTACCTTATGTACAAGTCCCTTTCTTTTAGGACAGTCTTTTTGAATATGACCCCATGCATTACACAAGAAACATTGCACACGCTGAATAACTGGATTCCTAACTGACCTATTTACCTCAGCTGATTTTACAAGCTCCCTAGGCATAGGTCTCGCAGACTGGTTTCCAGACTTAAAATCTTTTAAAACCACGTTCTGGGTTCCCCCATGAGCTTCGGCAAATAAATCGGCTTGCTTAGCATTATCTTTTACGTTTGTGAAGACTTTCTCCTTCAGAAATTGATCTAATTCTCGCCCAACTGTATTAAATAATTGATCTCTGAGCAAGAAATCAGTCAACCCTTCAAACGTTTTCACCGCTTTGCCGCATTCAATCCACCGCTCAAAATAGTTCGCAATTCTAACGGTGAACTGACCAAAGGTTTCTCCCTTATCGGGCTTGCTATACCTGAACTTTTTACGAAAACCCTGTTCAGTGAGCTCGTACCTTTTGAGAAGTGCTTCCTTTAGGACGTCGTACTTAAACACATCGTCTCTAGGAAGTCGCGAGTATACATCCAGTGCTTTACCCTTTAATAGAGCACTTAGATGCAATGCCCAGTCATTTTGACTCCACTTCTGGTTTTCGGCATACCGCTCAAAGCGATGAAGATAACTATCCATGTTATCTTTTTCATCGTCAAAGGGAGGTAATTTGGGATCCCTTAATTTGTTAGTGGCAGAATCGTGTTCTCTTCCAGATGTTGCTAATTCTACCTTACGTTCATGATCCCGTTGCTTTTCTCTTTATTCTAACTCTAACATTTCTACTTTTGCTCGTTTATCTAACTCTAGCATTTCTACTTTTGCTAGTTTATCTAACTCTATTCGCCGTTCCTCCAATTCCCTTTCCCATCCTATCCTGTCCATTTCGGCCTGCTTCTCTAATTCTATCTTTTCCTTCTCTAATCCTATCTTTTCCCTTTCGAAGGCCCATTTCCTTTCTTCGGCTTCCCCTTTTTCTCTTTTGAATTCCCTTTCTAATTCCCTTGCCCTTACCCTTTCTTCCCTTTCCCGGGCTTGTTCTTCCTGAATAAATTTCCTTAAACTTTCACCTTCATATCCAAACTCTTTGCCTAAGGCAACCAAGTCCTTAAGGGATGACATGACAAATTGTAATATAAATATAAATAGGTAACCAAACCAATGCTTTACACACGTTTATACTGGATATACGGACCTAGATAAACTAAACGAAAACAAACCCCAACTTGAGTATTATCTTGTCAAGAAGGTCTCGCTCAAATATAAAACATTCAAATGTATACTTTCACAAAAATGATTGACAGTTCACTTAATCCAGCGGTCCCACTTCTGACACCATTGTACCAGAATTGTTACCGAGAGGATGGTGGATTAAATGAACAACACAAACACAATATGTGAAAGAAAATATAAATTTATGAATTAAATTATTAATGAAAAATAATGATGTATCAACACAATAACTCATGCGCTCAACCACAATTACACTCACAACCATTCACAATACATGAATAAATGAAAAATACAAAATAAAACTCAGATATAAAGGGATCTCTTGGACTATACACGGATCCAAGGAACCTTTACGAAAGTTATATTACCGCAAGTATAAATTATGATGACAAATCAAACTATACTATCGCACGTATGGATTGCGACAACTAGCACGAACATATACATGTATTCAATCAAGTTGCTAGCTTTTATTGAGATTCATACAATCTCTTGAAATACTATTGTGATCTGAAATAACCATGTAAATACAACAATGTATTCAATTGTACTACAATTGCAACACACATATGTGTCTCGACCCTGTATAACCGTACGATTCACTAACAGTTGAATCGCCGCCCAGTTTCCCCGAAGACCTAGGGTTGACCAATACTTTTATCGGCCGTTTGCCCTTCACGGATCCACCACAGTTATATGTACAGACAGCATACAACATCTACTAGAACCAACATTCCTCAATACCCTAGATGTCGCCCCGGATGTTTACAACTTTAGACAGCTCCGGCACTCGGACTTCTAGATTTCCGGATATTTACACGTCACGACAGATGTAGACGAACAGACAGTTCGACAGACAGACAGTCAGATACTTCAATTCGATTGCACAATAAATCAGCAACAATTTCAGCTACGATATCAGAGATGTTATCAGCCGACGTTATCAGAGATGTTTTCAGATGCGTTATCAGAGATTATCAGATGTTATCAGATGCGCTATCAGATGCGTTATCAGATGCGTTATCAGCTACAATAAAGAAACCAGACTAATAATAGTTGTCTCAAAAAAATAATCTAAACCTTAGATTACGCTAATGCATTTAAAGTCTAATAGTGACTAGTAATTCCAAATATTCCACGTTTAAAATCTGCATTGCAATAAAGGCATCATTATATGAAATGATAAACTGAATAAAATTCACAATAAAACGAAATATAAATTTAACACTCACCCCTTTGGCTGGAGATTGAAAGACGAGCTTATCTATCCTGTGATTAGATACTTTAGGTCCCGTAAAATTGATCATACATATTCTGCCTTATATACCCTCAAATAGGTGAGCATAAACCACAGCAAGATTACCGTGCACCACGTGAAACTAATGTTCCGGATTTCATGTAAATAAAAATTAGGCACATGCAAATCGTTACACGCCGCTTACCTTGGAGAAAACCACTTATTCACCCCAGGTAATGCATGTACGACGAAACAAAGAAAATGGTGAGATTAGTTTGTAAATCAAGAAGAAAATAAATTTAATTTTCGCCTATTTCTGTGACAGAATGTCTCGCATGTTTATAGCATGCATGTCCCATGTATTATCCGACACGAGAACTAAATGTCCGTATACAGGATTCATCATGGACAATTGTCCAAAAGAACCGACACCAACGGGGCTCAAGTGTGCAAATCCAAAGATACCTCGTGGAGCAAATATGTTGATACGACTACGATCTAAGTTTATAAACGGAATCGAAAATTAAGAAATACCGTCCAAGATTACGATGTGGTGAACTTATAACCTTTGCGACAGTTTGTTTGGTTGTAAGACCAGTGCCACACTGTTTCTTGTGAAAAGCAGACGAAACTCACGGAGAACATATAAAATACATCGATGTATATTCATTGTACCCTTGTGTGTGTATACATGCTCAAGTACTAGTGTTACGTTGCATTTTAATATAACACATAAACGTCGAACAAACTCGCCGGTAAGAAGTCGGATGAGATATAAACTTATTCCACTGAAAGAACGACAAGCGTTTGCTAACGTCTTGCTCATTAATGTGTGGGAACAACTTGCTTAGTGATGCAGGATTCCTAACACCGAATACTTTGTGACTCCAAATGAAACCTTTCAACTCATCGATGATAAAAAGAACATGCCGACATAATTTGAAAAGATAAGGTCCTTGCGAATTAAAAAGAGGTCATACGTTGCGCCGAGTGAGTTTGACTTCTCGTTACTCATTTGATTTTATCAAATTCCTTTTCAATCAGAGATAACCAGGAGTTATTTACATGTTTATATAAGCGTGACTCAAACTTTTCTGGATTAATTTCATGAAATTATATTGTATTAAAACATATAAGGAAGGCCATTTCGGGTTATGATGTAATAAACAAAAGGCAGCTGTCATTTCCTGATTGTTGTTGACACCACTAATTTTACTTTGTGCCAAGTGAGATGTCGGCATCACAATTAGGCGATGATTTTGAATCCATCTGACCAATACAAAGAAAAATACATATAATACTGACAAAAACGCAGGCGACGACACATGACATTGACAACAGAGCAGAGAACACAAATTATGCCATTATCAAATAGGCAAACAATCCAACTTACACCATCAACGACAGTACAGAGGAAGAGACAGATGTATCTTATTAGACAAAAACGACATAACATACACAACTGCGATAACAACACAGAAAAAATATGCCTTCAATATCAAAACAAATAACACAACACCATCAGTAATTAGGCGGAAGACACGGCATACGCCATTACCCACAGCACGGACCAGAAATCATATGCCAGCAACTGTGAGCGTCACTCCCTCCAAGTATAAATTACTTACATATATATAATACTATGGTCACTTTCATGAATAAAATCACCTATGCAATAATATCGAAGGTTTTGATAAAAGACGAGACAATATCATCAATACAACTTATGGGTAAATGTTTAAAGCACATCGGCAGTGTAATTCATATAAAGCTATTCCATGTCTTATGGTCTGTTAAAGTAATATTTTCAGGAATAAAAAAGCATAGTAAAGCTACGCTGCAGTCAAAGCAAGTATGGCCATCAAGGATTTTACTTTTTTGGGGGGAAATAATCTACTTAGGAAACACCGGAGAAATTGTAATTTGAAACACATCGTCAAGTTTTTCGAAACATTGTGGTAAAGAACACTTCGGTGATCTTAATGAAACTGGTGATCATCCAATGAGGTTTATTTTTCTTCTTTCAGATGCTGAAGGCAAAAGTTTTCTGAGCAATAGAATGTACGATTTTAGGAGTTATATTCATTTTTGAACAATATTGACCAGTACGGCTTGACCATATCCAAGATTGAAGTTCGTGTGTTTTAGAGTCATTTGCCTAAATGTTTCTTTTAACGTAACTTTGCCCAAGAAAACCACTTGAAATTCCAGCTGTATGTTTGAATCGACGGGACAGGGATATCAACGGAATACACATTTCCAACGACGACTATGTCGGAGGTTGCTGTGTGTGGAAAAGCAGCGAGGAGAGATATTTATACGTTGTAGAATATGGAAGAAATTCAGGTGGTACCTGCTCTAACTACATCATGCCTGTCAACTCTCGAATTAATACTTGGTAACTACATTATCCATCCACACATTGTTCGTACTATGCCTAATGATGCATGTCGTCTGCGCCAAAGGTGAATTTCATCGTAAGAGAAAATGTTGTTTCCACTAATTTAGACTTCGTGACATTTAAAAAAACAAATTTGATAGTGCGTACATGTTTATAAACAAATCACTGGACTCACTCAAAACTTGTTTGAGCAGTTTCTAAAACATAATGAAAAGGCAGAATTGTTTTTTTTTATAGGTGGACGATATGTTCATTTGTACTGAGGGTTAGCCAAGACTAAACACACAGGCTGGTCCCAACATCAATTTGGTCAAGAAAATATGTAAAGCATAGAACTGCTGGGGTGGGAATTGAATGTTCTTAAATTTTGATGCGCGATATGCAAGACAAACACAGATGTTATCTTGTAATGCGCTCATTTTAAACCAGACATCCACAAAGAACAATGAATACTTGGTTAGGGGAAGCAAAAATATTTATTTTGTTGCAGAGGAGAAACAGAAGGGAGAGACAGGCAAACACGTTTCTTAAGCTGAGTGTCTTTATGATATGCGTATTATAGACTCACGTTTACCAGCACATACAACTGTGACGTGATCGTGTTGTTGTGTAGAAGTGTTTGATTGATGGCCTCATTTTCTGTGACTACTATGCAAGCCTTCTTATCTTACGCAAGTTAGGTCAATTTGTTATAATTAGGAATTTGGTATAAAAAAGTGAGGTTTTTTGACTGTACGGACGTGTATTGATCATGATACAATTTTCTTCATCTCGCCTCAGATATATTTGATGATGATAGCTTAATGTTTGTCTGTCTGGAAGGACGTGTGTTTATCTTTGAGTACTTGTATCGGTTGTAAGGATTAGTCTTGGTCTATAAGTATGAGTGTTGGTCTGTTAAAGAGTGCTTGCAGTAATGTGTGTTTGTTTACAAATATGGGTGTTTGATATCAGTAGTCGTTTACCTTCCTAACTACTATGCACTACACTGTACATCACTACATCACGCCAATCCCCACTTCTCATGTGTACTCAGAAATGTAAGGCACAATGGAGACCTGGTCCCCAAATATTTAAACGTTGAACAGTTTGAGTCAGCATTTGGACCGCATCTCTAGAAACAATAGCATGCGTCATTATTGATGTGAAATACTCAGCAAGGTAAGAAAACAGTGGGAGATGCTAGCAGTGTGGTGTTTCTAGTTGAAACGGTATGTTTCGGTGTTTTTGGTTTATCAGTTTTTGGGGACGAATTGTCGTCTGCGTTTGCTGTAATGATGTAAATGTTCTAGTCTGCCTTGTTGGTAATTGTGTATGTATTGTTGTCTGCGTTGTCAGTGACGACTTTCACTTGGCCGTCTCATTCATTTTTGCCTGCTTGTTATTTCAGAGGGGGCTGGCAATGGAGTTGTATATTCTACATATTGGTGATTGACAACCGAATAGTTCCGATTACACAAGTTCGTATTATAACAACCATGGCACGTGCCTTAATTCTGCCGTTTACCGACAATCTCCGTACCACCAAGTAAAGCGTGTCGCATCTGTCATTTTATGAAAGAATTATACGGCATTGTTTTCCTTTTAGCATTTATAAAGAATATTAAATAATTAAAGACAGCAAGCTCTTAGCTATGCATTTTTTGTTTTGTTTTAAAATCTTTACTATGCTTACAATCTCGAAAGAAAAAGGTTACGAATACAAAATATTTTATATTTCAGGAATATAGAATTTGTGATTTTTTTAGAGAATGAGAATAAACTAAAGCCTCGTTCATTGTCCTTCTCTTCGTGTATATCATGCATTGAACCATCTTCACTTGCCTCCATCATGTTGATGTTGTCCTGAATTGTGTATTCCACTGTGCCCTTTAATCTATTAAACAGACACTGACAGCTATGGTGCTGATAGGTTTGAGGGTGTTTGCATGATATAAATTCTGGGATGACCCGGGGTGCTGGATAACCTGTCCTCTGTTGAACATCAAGGTGTCCATATGGCACTTGCATTTAAGCTGTTACAGTATGTTGGTGAAAACTGTATACATGAATGTAGCTGTCCTGATTTCACTGTTCATCCTTTGCGTGCCACAACTGGTTATAGAGATTATTAATCCGACATACTGGAGTACGAACAGAGTACAGTGAACAGGTAACCTCCTGGAGTAATGCAAAGAAGTCGTGAGGCAAGTGTCATTGCTCTACAAATGATATAAAGGCAACTCACAATTTATGGAATGGGCATATGAGATTTACTCCATTAAGTTCAGAAAAGATGATGGCCGTATCACATTGAGTGAATTCACACAAACCTTGAATGGAATGCAGACTTTATTCACATTCTAGTAACTAGTATGTTGATGCTGACAAGATTGTCATGTTCTTTGGATTACGTGGCATATAAATGTAACAGTTAATTTGGCTGTATCCTCCGCTAATAGTGCCAAGGGTTTAGATCTTTGGTCTGCTGGACATATGGCGTGCAGGATCAAACGTATGTCTTCTCCTTCATCAGCGATTTCAAGAGCTTCAGTGTTCTCGACGTGTTCCACCAATTCGCTTTATTTCTCTTACCAGTTTTATGCGAAGAATGTGTGAGCGTTTACTTTCTGTATTGGCACACCGGGAGACCACTCCAGTTTATAATTTAATGAGCTGCCATCATGGCATAGAGCTGCCATTATGGATGAGAGCACAATTCCACCATTTATAAGCATCCTAAGTCTTTCTCCCTCTTTGTTGATGGAGGGCTCCATTTACACGTCGAGCACCAAATTGATTCTTTAACATGCAGGGCAAGTTTATAAGGTAAATGTCCACGGTTGTTTCAATAGCTTTGTTAATCTGTAGTTGCCCTCCCGTGGTGTGTATAGGTACCAACAATGATAGTTGTAGATTAGCGGACTGCCTAGCGGGGAGCATGAAATACCAGATCTCGGTGCATCATGAGAAAATGTACTGAGAGTTCGCATTTTCACAAAGATGTATCTGGATTTAATGATTAATGTCCGACACAATAACCGAACAAATCAGTCACTAAATCTATTGCCACATCTTCAAGATGGCATTCTATCAGTTCTCGTCAGCATACTGGTCTCGTTGCGGTTCTTATAAAGCATACTCGCTTGACATTTAATTTACTTCCGCATTTTATAAGCCAGACATAAAATTAAGTTTATAAACCCAAAGAAGATTGGCTGATTTCTGAATACATTTTTTTCATATTGTTGATCTGAACTGCAGTGCATCAATCTTATCTACATTGCTTAGCCGAGAGGAAGCATGAGCCAGGTTCGCACATGTGCAATAGGAAGTTAATATGGGAAACATGTGCAAAAGAAACATATATCGTTAGAACATGATGTGTCTGATTAAAAAATCTGTATCATGGAATTAATAATGATGACGTATTCGGTCTAACAGATGAATTTACTTTGCAAATAACGTTACATGTATATAAATAGAAAAATTTGAGAGCGACATGTTCAGGCTTCGATGCAGTGTTTAGGTCATCGAATCGTCTTGAAGTGATTGGTTAGTTACAGGGTGAATGTGTATTTTAAAATGTTCTTCCTAATATAAATCCATTATATAAATATTTAAACTTAAATAAATACAAAACCCTAGAAAGGTATGACAAGAACTGTTGTAGCATGCGATAACATCTACTCCAAATTTGCGATAATTCTAAATCGACATACAAGCATACAAGCTTTTTACCTTCAAATACTGACTTTGTTAGGTGTTCAGATCGTTGGCTTTAGTAATGAAACTACACTAATACTAATTGTGAACATTGAAAGAACCTGTAAGATTTTTCTGATGAGAACTGGGAGGAGACCAATACTATACGTTCACCAAATATCGTTGACTCCAAAGGGTGTAATCACTAAGTGTTTTAGCATATCGCGTTCATTCAAATATAATAAAAAGTGAAGAAAAAGTTTACCTCCATAACACTGATGCGTTATTAGAATTAATTGACGTTTTGTAATATATATTTAATCGAACACGCCATGACCTAACGCCATCTTAGACAGCACTAATTTGTCATGAATGGTCACTAGGTCTTCACTCGAAGACACCATGTTTTCATGTAAGGGATTAGTTCAGTGGCATGACATTGGTGGGAATCTGGTAGAACTCACGTTAAATTACACAATATAAATCTTATTCGCTGTCTCTTATTTTAAGATGTATATGAAATTTCGTGCTACCATTTTGACGTCATATACAAGATGTCATTAGCGGACATATTGTATTGTGGAAATTATATATTACCTACTTTTCTTGTACTGCGATCTATTTATTAAAAAATAATTCCCATCATGGGCGAAATATAGATTACTTAATTATATGGCTTATGTTCAGCACAATGGACACAAGAAATGTGTGAACGTGCCAAGGTAACTGGAGTAAATTGGGTTACTCAAATACACCACGGTGCTTATCAATAATCGTTCAAGCTTGTTTGTAAACGATAGACAAATTTCTCGTTAAAAAGGATTTTGTGCTATGTAATACTCAAACCTCATCCTTGGCACACATACAACTCCATCGAGTTAGATTCTTCTACACTGCACGAGAAAAATGCTATTCATCTATGCTTGAGAGGTGTTGTTAAAAAGAAGGTTAACATACTCACTCATTTTGTTTTGAATCATGATATTTAAATTAATTATGAAAATGCAAATATTTATCTTTAGAGCATGAAATTGCACTCGGATACTGGACTGGGGTCTCGGATCTGATACATGAGGGATATTGTAAGTGCATAAATGGATTGCCGTTAGGATCTTTAGTGGCATGCCAAAGAAAGCAGCAAATTTGAATGAAATAATGACTGTATTAGCCTGATGTATTACAACTTGTACAAATCTCTCGTGATCAACGATGACATCTTTTCTAAACACTTGTATTTTATATGTCGAGGTATGTAAATTCTTGTTTAGTACAAAATCGTTAGATGAAATGCAATACTTTGTTTTTTGTCAAATATGCTCTGATATTTAGATTAAGTGTGGATTGTTTTTCCATCTCAAATTACCTTCTGTCGATAACCAAGTAAATATGTGAGAGACTACATATGCAGATACATTCTGTCAGCTATAACTGCATGTGCTATATGAAAATTGACTGGTTAAATGAATTACAACACATAATATGTGAATTGTGCTGTAGATCTCCCCGAGTTGCAATTTATCAACTTTTACCATTTAAATTATCTCTAATTGCATTATACTTCCTTGTCAGTATTCATACCTACCGTTAGTACAGAAAGGTTTTTTTCTGTCTCTTTTCTGTTCCCCAGTGTCTCTCTAGCTAGCTCTCTACCTCCCCACCACCACTCCCGCTCTATATTTCTCTCTGCATACCTTTCTCTCCGTCCCTATATGGTTTTGTCTCCCAACCCACCACTGTCCTTCCCAACCTCTCTTCCTCCACACATTCTTTTCTACCCACCCACTTCTCTCTATTTTTATGTATATGAGCAGAATAAATATGGTTGAAGGGAATTCAGTCAGAGATGGTCATATTATTCAGACTAAAAGCACAGCAAAATCACATTAACTTGTATCAGCTTTTAAAGGTGAACTTAAGAAGACACAACCGCCAAATCAGATTCATCTCGAAATTTACAGAAAACATTTGTGAGTGTGATTTATACAAATGGTCCTAATCCGTCATGAAATGAAGACGCTATGGCTACAAATACAACAAATCTTCAAATCTTCTTTCTAACAAAAATCTCTGAACACAAATTGACCGAATTTGTCTGGAAAAGTACCGTCATAAATGTCTTTCAATTTTTTCTATTATGTATGGCCGTCGTTTCTATATAAAAAATGCATTTAAACAGCGTATCGCCCAAAAATTCAGAACATCTTTACCAACGTTTTGGAAATGCACAATGTCACTAAGGTCTTTGAAGTCTATACAAATCATTCCGATCCAGCGATAATATATGATAACTGTCACTATGGATGAAATATCCTAACTATATTGATTTGTTATCAAAAGGTATTTAACAAAATTTGACAAATGCAAACGAAAGAATTCGAGTTTAAAAAACATTCAGATTTTCCAAAAAATTGTCAAGTCGACATCCAATGTGCCAGCAGTTAGTAAGAAAAAGAACCCTTTCAACGACATTATATCAAAATCCGCTTAAAAGAATTTGGCTAGCAAGGACATAAAGCACGTGACATAACACCATGTAAAGTTTGGGCAGTTCTGCAATATAAAGAACCATTTAAAGCTAGTTTGAAAACATATTTAATCAGTAGAGCTTGAAGAAACGTCTACGGAAAAAATAATATCGACCCAGTTTTAATGGTCAGCTCATCGTGCAGTGATTTAACGACCACTTGAGTCACTTGTGGTTCATGGATTATATCCACAGTACATATTTGCTTCCATATGATAAAATATTACTGGCAGATAATTCTCTCTTGCTTTCCCATTTATTTGTGATACATCCAAGAAAGGTATTTAATTTTAAAAGCTCATGCCTTGCATTTTGGACGAAAAGGTCTATATTTCTCTTATATGTCTTCATAGTGTTGTAAGTTTAACGACATCTTTTAAAATATGATAGGCTATCCATGGCGGTCAGTGTATCTGGTGTGGGATAGCAGAAATTGAGCAGAAATCTAGGGATATAAATTAAGTAAAACGAATGCCTTCTCTGCCATTTACAGATATCAGGTTTGGTGGTTTGTCAGAATATTGCTTCATCTACAATTTAATTCGAGTGTGCTTGTGATCTTGGTTATGACTCAAATAAATAATTTCATTGTCAATACTCATCTAACTAGATGTCTCACCAGTACACAGCCACATTTATCAAAGCCGTAGTTTGCATCATATTTGTTCTGCAACACCAGACTACACCTAAGTAAAGGAAATATATCTGATGGGAACAAGCTCGAACTGTTTGCGAATCAGAGAGTAACGATTTGATTGTGGTGGACAATAAGCCCTTTATGGCATTTCTATGCCATACCCTCCTTGGATAACGATGTCCACCAGCAAGTCTTTCCGTCTCTCTGTCTGTTTCCGGGTCCAGCAGAGGCATTTCGATATCTTGAAATATAATATATATTTTCAAAGCGTTATGACTTTTTTTAAAGTAGTGTTGGACTGAAATAATCACTATTTATATCATGACTTATATTCAAATAATTTGTGACTGAAAAAGAAAAGCTATTTAATTGAAGGATGTAATTAGGGTTTTAAAACCTTACTGTATTCATGTTATTAACCTAAATTACTTTATGGGCTTTTTCGGTTTATTTTAACTTAAGTTTCTTTTCCCATAAAGTTATAGATCGTATATATGGCTGTATTGAGACCATTTGATACGGTCACATAAAATTGACGATTGTTAGCGTCAGAACGTAGAGGGACATATCAGTATCGTATGACAGACTCTGATTTCTTTGCGTCAGAACGTCAAGTCATATTTGTAAATATTATATATAATTAAGTGATATGTTATCTTCAGAACGTCAACACATGTAAATATTGTGTGCCATATGTCTATGCTTTCATGGATGTCCTTCCATGATAGAATTTTAAAAAACCTTCACTTCTGGAGACATGATGTGAAACTAACTTGATACTTTTGTTTAACCAAATAATTAAGTATAAATTATATCAATATGGTCATTCAAACAATGTTCGTACATGGCGTGATTCACACGTTATTTGCTTCGTCGACACTACAAAGGTATTGCTGAAAATGAGTCGTAACACAATACTTTGCAACACAGACTAATTTTTGTCACATAGTTTACTTATCATTAAAATGGTATTTTTGGAAGAAGAGGATGCAAAATACTGGATTGGCGCGACCAACAAGTTACAGGTAAGGAAATCTAAGTGGGCTTACTATCAGCAGGTGGGGAATAATTTCTGGCACCCAAGGTATCTACGAATGAATGTCGTTTCGTGTGAAAAATATACTATGAAATATGTGTGTCAGATGGAATGGTAACATCTAGGGCATAACCGACTTTTGATCCGGAAATCGAATTCCACCGGATAGTATGAACTTCCGAGTCGGACAAGGCAGGAACGACCGATTCGGATAATAAAAATAATAAAGTTAAATTTCTATAGCACCGTCTCTAACACTGCGTGTCATTCGATAGTGCGTTAATAAAGTTAAATAAGAAGTCAGAAAAGTCCAATATGGTCAACACAACCACGCTGTGAGACAATCTATTTGAACTGGCGGGAAAAAACCGGAAATGAAGCCGGATATGGTAAAGTACTAAATAACATGCTAGACACGGCAAAACCAGATACCAGAAACCCGGAAACGGAAGATGAAATTTTGTAGAAAAAAAATACGGATTTAGCATTTCCGATTAATTGAATCGTATCCGGAATCGGAAAAATTTCATGCCCCAAATCCGGAATCGGAAATCGGTAGAAAAATGCTAATCGGTTATGCCCTAGTAACATCGGTCACAATTCGCCAGGAACTATCAATTTCTGAAATTAATCAAATACTATTTCGCATAAACTTTTAAAGATTTAAATATTTTAGGCTATTCTGATTTCTGCACACAACTTTAGTTATATATCCTTTTCTCTATTTCATTCTCTCTCATCCATTCGTTCTCATGCATTCTCCATATCATTAATTCTCTCATTTTATCTTCGCACACACTCAAAAACACCCATTTTTCTCAATCTCACACACACACACTCTCATTCTTTCCATCATACACACATTCTCATTCTTTAAACTCTCTCTCACTCATTCTCTCTCACTCTCAATTTACTCACATTCTCAATCCTCCCCTTCTCTCTCATACTAATTCTCTCCCACTCTCATTCATTCTCGCACTCATTCTCTCCCTTTCTCTAATTATATCTTTCTTGTTTCTTTCTTTGCTCATCTCTCTCTCTCTCTCTCTCTCTCTCTCTCTCTCTCTCTCACACACACACACACACACACACACACACGCGCGCGCGCGCAAACAATTGCACAGCATAAGTATATTAAAAAAATTGATAATGCTCTACAAAGATTTTTGTTTAACTGATTCTGTGATACACTGTCACATGTAGCAGGCTGCAGATGAATGATGGTAGAACTGAGGCCGTTCTGGTCACAACGCAGGGACTTTCTAATTCGTACCCATTGCCCCAAACGGTCGGTGTCGGCGGCACCGGCATTAGATTCGCTCCGTCGGTGCAGGACCTGGATGTTAATCTGGACGGTGCTCTCGCGTTTAACCAGCGTGTCATGGGTGTATGTGGGGCTACATATCTTGAGCTGAGACGCATCAGCTCCATTCACAAATATCTTTCAGTTGATGCCACTAAAACACTTGTGTGTTCATTAGTACTTTCAAGACTGGACTATTGTAACTCAATTATGTCTGGTTCGTCCCAATATCTACTCCAGAAACTTAAAAAAGTGTAAAACACAACTGCTCAGATCATCTTTAGAGTACCAACATCAGAGCACACCTCCCTACTGTTCTATGCCATACACTTTCTATCGATTCGATCCAGAATCAAACACAAAATGTGTTCTCTGTGCTAAGTTTCACTGAGAACTCCGGTATGTTGTATACGTGTCTGGCTTCACCCATTTGTACACACCAGCAAGATACATACGCTCCTCTTTTGGCAATCGTATACTCTTGGTTTCGACTATGAAAACAAAGTCATATGAACAAAGTTCTTTTACATACCTGGACCCAACAAAGTAGAATGAATTGTCCTTTGAAATTAGACACAAAGACGCTGTGATACCTTTCAAGAGTGCTCATAAAACTCACCTTTCTTGAATGCAAGAACAAACATAAAAACCTAAAAATGTTTCGTACCTTATATACTATTGGTTTCGACTATGAAAACAAAGTCATATGAACAAAGTTCTTTTACATACCTGGACCCAACAAAGTAGAATGAATTGTCCTTTGAAATTAGACACAAAGACGCTGTGATACCTTTCAAGAGTGCTCATAAAACTCACCTTTCTTGAATGCAAGAACAAACATAAAAACCTAAAAATGTTTCGTACCTTAAATATTTCCTGCATTTTTTAATGTTTTCAATTTCATGGTTTTGTGTTTCTGTTTTTCTGTAGTCATATCATTATAGATGTTGTAAGGCGCTTAGTGCTTGTCAAGATTAGGCCCTATACAAAGTTCTCATTATTATTATTATTATTATTATTATTATTATTATTATTATTATTATTATTATATACTCTCTACGAAATAAACAGTAAACCCCTTGTTCTTTAGTTTCGAGAGTTTTCAAGGAACAGGCTCCTGTAGGTTTTATTGTGCTGAAGTATTGTAGAATATATACCAAGCTTAAAGAAGTACGTTATGCATGTTATATAATGGTGGATTTAATCCGCCCACACCTAAGATTTTGTTTGCACGACCCCAGCTTTGTATGGTTGTAAAACCTGGTTTAAGCCAAGCCGTCAGACATTGCTTGTACTAGAGAGGCCATCAATTTTGCGATAGGCATGTTCAATGAATCTCTAGATATACACGACCTGACGTATGATTAAGCTCATTATGTATTTTACCAATTCAATCTTACATTGACATCCAAATACTAAATTTTTTAAAAAAGCTTTGCAGGATGCTTGCAGTTTTTTTGTGCGAAAAAGATTTTGCACTGTCGTTCCAAAGCTGCAAGTTAAACAAACTGTCTTTGTTTTTTAAATGTTTAAAATGCTGAATAAATTAAATCTTAAAGTCGCCACAGTCATTAATGCTTCAAGGTCAATTCTCGGTTAGTAAACCTGAAATGAAAATTATTGTTAAATTCCAAGACCATTTCTTGTATGGAAATGCTTCGAAGGTCAATTAATTTTGCTATTTAATTTTGGAAGTTATTGTTTAATATGAATCTGATTCTCTCTGTAATATGTGAAACAGGATAGAATTTCCGTGATTTCTCGAGTCACGACGACTCGTTGGCAATAAGTTTTCATATTTGAAATAATCCTCATATACTCGTAGTCAAGCAGTCATCACTTGGTAGTTCATTTTCTATCTGCATGTATCTTTTTTATACGAGACTGTAACACATTTTGGTGTGATATTATTGATAAATTTTAGACTGTATATGAACATGCACATAGAAGCAATGTCTATTAATGATTTAGTGAATTCTCTTAGAAATGATGACCAGTGACTTAGACATTCTTTAAGGCAATGAAAAATTGATGTTTTTCCACCTCACATGCATTTTTAGTGTTGCTTCCAAGTGGAGAATATATACAAGAAATGTTCTACTGTATCAGTGGGGAAAACGGTTGGGGGTGGGGGAAACGCTTATGTTAGAATTGGCGTTTCCAATTTTCAAAATTTGTTCCGTTATTATACATATCACACTGAACACAAATGCTACTTCTTGGTAAACATCGCAGCAAATTCACTTTTCTTACTTAATCTCGAATCGTTTCCTTACCTTTTATATACATGCTCTTCTCTAAGAAATTGTTAAATCTTGTATTTATTATACGTTATGTTACACAGTGCGTTTAATTGGTATTATGCTTTAATTTACAACTCTGTTTCAAGGTATTAGTTGACATGGACAGGTGGTCTCCCTTAGTCCATTGTTTGAGAACTTGATCCTCGTGCCAAAGTATCATATCTGAACTTAAACTCTAAAATTTATTACAATTAGGACCTTTTTGACGACCACTGTCTTTCAGAATAAATTCTCTTGGTGCGCACATCTTGTCAGCTATATGTTGGATTAAATATTTCTAATGATTCATATTTTTGGTTTACATCACTTTGTTTTTCTATTTACTTTCTATGTTCAGAGTTACCGAAATGTAATTAGGCAGTCATAAAAACGATTATTACATCAATAATTCCTCTTTTTTAGTACCCATCCGGTGGCCTTGTGGTCAGAGCGTCCGCCTCGGATGCAGGAGGTCGCGGGTTTGAACCTCGGCCGAGTAATGCCAAAGACTAATACAAATGTTACTAACAGCTGCCTCGCTGGGTGCTCAGCAATAAGGGATTAGTGTTAGGACTGGTTGGCCTGGTGTCCGGATAATGTAACTCGGTGAGAAAATCATGCTACATGTCGGCGGCACGATGTCTAGTGCTAGACATCACTATAAACTGCCACACTGCAGACATCGTAGCGATAGGACTGAAAAATTGTTAAGCTTCATTAACGAATCCAACAGACACACACACACGCACGCACACACACCTCTTTGTTAGTATCAAGTTGCGAAAAAGGTTGTTTGTTCTGTATTGTTTTAAATACACGGCTGGATGTTGTATCGATATATATATATATATATATATATATATATATATATATATATATATATATATATATATATATATATATTGTAGTACATTTGGAGTATTTACATTGGTATATATCTCCCCATTTTAAGGATTTCTTGGATTTTTGTGATCATGTGTTTGATTCAGGGAAGTCGGTGAGAGAGAGAGAGAGAGAGAGAGAGAGAGAGAGAGAGAGAGAGAGAGAGAGAGAGAGAGAGGGAGGACACGGTGAGCCAATGCAACATAATCAACAGCAACCATTCAATGTCGAAGCTGTCTTTCAATTAATAAAACTTTTAATTGATTTGGTTGTTCTATTGATTTCCTCACCCAATCTTGCATTTATGCAATTTTGAATCGGTGAAAGGTTTTGGTTTTGCGGTATTTTACGATACAGCAACAAGGCGAACTCTATATCATTTTGAGGCAAGTACAGTGAATCTCCCAAGAACACACTACTGTATCCGATCTGAGCGGATCCGAGAATGGGATTCTAATCTCAGCCTTCTCACCACGAGTCACAAGCCTACTGCAGATATAGTGCGCTATCTGGAATTGGTGGGAACATAATGTTATATGTGCGGGTATGTATTACTTCGGATATTATCTTTGAATCTCATCCTGATATTTAGTACTAAGTATTCTATAATTACTTTTCATTTAATCTTGAATACAACATGTCCCATCTCCATGGTGGGCTTTAACATTGAAAAATGGATTTGAATAAAACGGTTACGCTTAGATAACATTGCCAAAGTCAGTTTCGGTAGCATATCATGCATTTGTGTTCCTTAAGGTTTTGTTCTTTCTCTCTTTCAATCTGTGTGACTTATATTTGAAATAGTTTCCTGCAGAGGCCTCGGTGTGGATTACATTCCAGAATTAAAAACCTTTTTATGTTAGGCAGGTACCAAATACAGCTTCATATATACATTAATCCATATAAACTTACATGTACTTTAATTTGAAGACAACAGGTTAAGTATCAATGTTTCTCCATATTTATCTTAGGGTAATAAAATATTGACATGAACTCAAAAGTGTTCAGAATGATGGAAGGAGAGAAGCAGATATTTGAAACAATGCAGAACATGGAAACATACCTTAACTTACGCCTGCGTCATCTCTCTGCGTTTGCTAAGAATACAAAAATATTTCTATTACTGTGGAAACATGTGATCTTTTTTCTTTCTTTCGGCAAGCTAACATTGACAAAATGCCTATGTCATCTAAAATAAACAAGATTTGTATTTATGACTAGCACGGTGATTGACCAAAACACATGCAGCCTGCACGGAATGTAATTGCCAATTAGTATAATGTCCAACATAATTTAAGAGCTTCACCTTGGATCATTTCAAGTACCAGATTTACAGAGGACGAGCGTTGACACGTGATTGCAAGGATTCTGATAAGTATCGCATTGCTATGTTTTGGATAAATATGATTCTGAAATTACATCACGAACAACACGTAGAAGTCCGTTTTTTTTTAATCTTCAAACAGCTCGTTGACGACAAGTTGTCTAGACTATTACATTTTAGGGTGGATTTCATTCATATGTAACAATCACAGTTAAGATCTAAATAACGATGCTTTTTCCTGGCACACCCCTTAGGGAACTTTATTTGGTTGCCCTTTCCTAGTCAAGTCTTTCATTAGGGCGACACAAATACCTTACTTTTAGTTCTTCACAGAACTTTGTCGTTGCAATGATGTATACTTTATGAATTTTTATTGACATTTCAAAACTGGATTGGTATTCTTGGCTTGCTCTTCATGCAGAAGGCAGATTAGAATCCGGAATACACGTGTGATACTATGTTCTATGTATTTCCAGATTACCATTTCCATTTTAAATGTGATATTGTCTCCAAACAAGTTTCGTGCTTTGATCGTCTAATGAATCTATATGGCAAGCAAATGTACTGTCACATGATACATTATGGTAGAACTGTAGAAAGTGGTGGATTTAGTTGTCACAGTGTCATCGAACTATTGGATAATATTCGATTTAGTTGCCACAGTGACATCGAATTATTAGATAATCATCGGTGTAGTTGCCAGTTTCGTCTAATTATTTGAAAAGGGTTTATTTATCAGCTATTAATGTTATGAGTTTTCAAAAGCATCATTTAAGTAAACTGTCATCATACTATTTATCAACTGTTTTATAGCTGTAATTTATTTTGGAGACAACGAGCTTTTCGTTCCTAAGTTTTTGGAAAAAGGAAAACAACAGCAACACTATTATAACTGAACAAATCAGTCTTTTTCTTCTAAATGAACACGTAAGACATAAACTTTCACATTAAATTTAAAGTTCCTATGGTTTAGTATAGAAACTGTTACTTGATATAAAATTATATGTAATACATTTTGCAACATCAGAAACACAGTACGCAAAACTAGTAAAATGTACGACGACAAGACGGTTCAATAGGAGAACAGTACGACGACCAAGTAAACAAAATAACTGACCAAAAGCTTGCTTTCTAGAATGTTTCAATGTAAACAGCTAGATGGTGAAGAGTGTCAAAATCACTCACCACCTGTATAAACTATATCGTAGTTAAGGTAACTTTAAGACACTTTTCATTTTCATTAATTTAAAGACATAGCATCGAAGTTAAATGGTCGCTGTCGATTATGTTGCATTGGCTCTCTCTCTCTCTCTCTCTCTCTCTCTCTCTCTCTCTCTCTCTCTCTCTCTCTCTCTCACGGGTGTCCAAGAATATAATTAGAGTCATCAAGCAATGCAGTTGGTTGATTGAAGTCTGGCTTTGTGCGATATTGATTAAAAATATGAAAGCAGACAGGGATATTGGTTACCTCTGATCAGAATAATAATACACAATAATGAATGCATGCACATACGCCAAATATCTTGAAAAGGAACTAATCGAATTGCAAATACTAACTCAAATATCATCATTAAAGTTTTATTTTTAAGCTAGTTAAATGCATACATGCATATATGCGTAAACACACACACACACACACACACACACACACACACACACACATTACTTCCTCCTCATCATGTTCCTTTCCTGTAGATCCTTTTCTTTCTTAGTCCAGTAGGTGTATTGATACAATGATGGATAAATGACTGGATAGAAAATATCATTTATTTTGTTAATCGAACTGGCGAATCCATAAAGTGCACTAATGTTTTTGCATATCGATACTACGATTACTGCTAAGCATAACAACACCAACAAAAAGAAGAAGACTGTGTCACAAAATTAGGCAAAACGTAACTTGATTATGCCTTAGAACTAGTTGACTGTACATGCGTACAACGTTATCTAAAGCGAATAAGTGTTTTTCCAGGTAAGTGACGGCACTAACATGTATCTCGCCGGATGCTACTTGCGACAAGGGACATTAAGAGTATGATATGCACGGAAATATTTCCCTGACCATTATTCACTTTCCAATGGATTTAAGATCGATCGATTTATGAACGACACACTGGTCATTTTGGATCTTATCAAGGAGTGTACGCTCTCAATTGTGTTATCCGTCCATATGGCTGACTAGAGCTAGAGCTGTCCAGAGCTAGAGCTGTTTAGAGCTGACTAGAGCTAATCTTACTAGAGGTCTCTGTATGTATGCACGTATGTCTGTATATATGGTGGAGCGACGATCATAGACGTAGTTAATTTAAGGGTGCTGTATGCTATATGTATGTGTGTATACGTATGAACTGTACATGTGGTGGATCCGTGAAGGGCGTGAGCGGCCGATAAACGTGTGGGCCAACACAAGGACTTGGTGAAACTGTGGTTCATTAGGTTATGAATCGTACGACTGTACAAGTGTCAAGAAGCATATGTTTGTTCCAATTGTTGTTTCAATTTGGTACATTTTCATTTACATGAGATTATTTTGAATCTTAGCTGTATTCCAGGAGATTATGTGAATCTTACTTACAGTGCATAACATTATTTGAAACACATTTGAATACCTTGAGATTATTTTGAATCTTAAAAGTAGTCCGTACGTGAGATTATGTGAATCTCACTTACAGTGCAAACTTTTCTTTGAAACGTATCTGCAGTCCATGAGGTTTCTTGAATCTGTTTATCATATATATATATATATATATATATATATATATATATATATATATATATATATATATATATATATATATATATATATATATATATATATATATATAATATTTGCTTTTTATTTTCAATGTGTGAATGTTTCTATCGAGTGACTGGATTAATCGTATGTCTAGAGCGTGTGAGAATCATTAAAATTATACATTTTATACATCATATATGTTTATTTCATTTATTTAATAAATTTCCATCTTTCACACATTGTGTTGTTATTCAATTGATCCAAAACCCACTCGGTTTTTATTATGCAACAGACTGGATGAATTTAAAAAAAAAATTAATATATAATATAGTCAAACCATATCTAATTGAAAATATAATTGGATTCCTAATGGTTTTGGTGTTTGACCCGTTGGGGTTAAAGCTTACGACAGGCAAGCATGTAAGCAACGGTTTAAAAGAGTTCTAATATAAGCTATATTTTCTTAACATTATTTGGAAATTTTGTTTGATGTAAATTATGTAAACCTTTGGAGGGAATCTTGTTTTCCTTGGAAGAAAACTAGAGAAAATCTCGTATTTTTTAAAAAGTATTTCAGATTTTCGTCTACGAAGGATAATTCGTGTAAATAATGACCAAATCTGCCTGCTTCAAAGCACGTTTACTTGTAATAAACTAACCGATAAAATCATTATCTATCGAGTTGTCTGCGGCATCCACAAATAGAACATTTCACTTTGCAAACCACTCATCGTAGAATGGTACAGATAGTGTTATAATCCTCCTGATCAACACTGCTCGCACAAGCTGGACATTATTCAACGACGTTCATACATTGAATATCAAATCATTACCCATTTGAGATTCTTCTTATAACGTAGTTTTTATTTCCGTGTAAAGTTTAGATAGAAAGAACTAATAATTTCGTTCGTTGTGACAGACGTTGCACCCGTTATTTGTTGTGCGTAAATTATAGTCCAGAATAAAGCTGAATTAGAACTATAAATGTCATCATTAAAAAGCTAGTACGGATACTTGTTTTTTTACACACACACACACACACACACACACATATATATATATAAATATATATATATATATATATACGTACATACATAAATACGTTAATTTCGTGTTACGTTTCTTCCCTTTTTCTCATCAGTCCACACACACACACACACACACACACACACACACACACACACACACACACATATATATATATATATATATATATATATATATATATATATATATATATATATACGTACATACATAAATACGTTAATTTCTTACTACTTTTCTTCCCTTTTTCTCATCAGACCAGTGTGTATGTATTTTGATGGATGTATAGATCATTGAATAGATGGAAAAGTTGTCTTATTTTGTTAAACAAATTGATGACATCACAAAAGTGCACTACTTTTTTGCATATCGATTCTACATTGAACAATATTAATTATTAAAATAATAATACCATCGGCAACAACCTACGGTGAACCAACTCCACAAGATGTAACCTTATATACATATACATACTGTCATTTCTTCTGTTGAAGATTGTATCCTTGTGACCCAAATAAATGATCAGCTATTAATCATTTTGATCAAAGAGACCAAACATGAGCAATGATGGAGTTTTGACCCAAAACATAAACGCTTGGCTGAAACGAACACGTACTTTTCCGAAATAAGTGATTTCGAAACCAAAGAATTAAGTAACAGTAATAAATCAAGAACTGAACGTAACATAGATAACCACATATAACTAACCACACGAATTTGGTAACTAAGAAAAATACCCGACTACTTCGCAGGAGGGAATGGTGACAAAATCCGCACACCAGAATGGTGATGCGAGATTGAGATTGACCACAATGGCTGAAGTTGGAGTTTAAATGAATACTACAATATCGGTTAATTAGAGCTGCTAATGTGGATACTGTAAACAACTAACTCTGATGGTCCTACTGGGTAGTCTTCGTAAGGTATTTATCGCTGCTCACACACGAATTCCGCCTTTTCTGGAAGAAAACAATTCGCTGTCCGAGACCCAATTAGTTTGTCGATAAGGATGCTCCTTAATTGATATTTTGTCTTGCATTCCTTAATAGATACATACATGCCAACCCCTGACGAGGAAAAAGTGTAATCCAAGTGGTCAAAAAGAGGAATCCAAGCAGAAAAAGAGTAATCCACATATAACATACTACCATTACAATTAACAATGATTTATTTGCTTTTCTCGTCTTTTATCATTCATTAATGGTTCAAGTGTTCATATGTAGCACTTTTAGCTTTAGAAAGCAATAGATTGTCATGGTGCATTTCAAAACATTTTGTACCAGCTGAGGCCATGAATGTTTTGCATGCCAGTAGAGCACTCAGTACCGGGTTACTTAGCCTGGACCTGAATTCAGTTTTATTTTTGTTAACAACACTGAACAATCTCTCACAGTCAGCATTAGAAAGGTAAAGAACCAATATTCCTTTCATAACCTGACAATGAAGAGGAAATTTATTTCTTCCAGTGATAGAGTCTTTTAGCTGGGAAATAAGGTTCTATTGCACATCAACTCTATCTGCATTAAGTATATTGTCAGGTAGAATCTCAACTTGATACTTCAGAAATTCTTCTTCCAGATGATCCAAGTTAGACAAGGGTGGCAATAGAAAGGGATATCTCTTGACAAAGAATCTAACACTTTTGAAGCTTTTTGACTGTCTCTCATTTACATAAGCAACTGAAGCATTTAAAAGCAGTTCATCTCCATATGGGAATTTATGGAGCATGTAATCACAGATATCTATTAATAAATGGCCAATATCTACTTCTAATTTATCAGCAGCCTTACCAGCAGCAAGGTGCATCAAATGACAGGGGCAACCTGTTATGAACGCTGATGAAGACATTTTCAAAATATAGGATGCAACTCCTTTATGAATTCCAGTCATCACTGATGCATTATCAGCTGCAAACCCCATACAGTTCTGCCAACTTATGTCATGTTTCTTCAAAACATTGTCAAGCTAATCAAAAATGTTTTGTCCAGTGGAATCTACTGTTAATTCTGGTAAAGAAAGAAGAACACTCATGACTTTGCCTTTTTTACTGTCAAAGTATCTAACACATACTGGGTACAACTTTTTATCATCATAATCACATCTCCCGTCTGTGGCAATACTAAACGGCCCAATTTTCATTGCTTCTGCAATTTTAAGTGAAGTATCTTCTGCTAGGCACCGAACAATGTGAGATGATTTTGTTCTTGCACAAACATATTTTTCTGCAATTTTCGAATCAGGAAACATCCGCTTGAACAAGGGACCAACGTGGTCTGCTACCGCTAAGGGTAGTCAGTGTTCTATTAAAAACTCGGTAAATAACACCTCAGCATTTATAGTATTCAAGTCTGCACTTGAGCTCTGCTGTAAATAAGAAGTTACCTTAGTATTAGAGTTCGTAAGGCGAGCTAATTCGATGTGTTTCCTTGTTTTCATGTGTTTTTCCACATCAAATTTACCACCATGACCAATGCTAAAATCGTTTCCGCACAGTCTGCAATGAGCATGATGCTGTCCTAGAATGGAACGCTGTATTATGCCATTCATATATTCATCTTTGAATCTTTGGAGGACTCGTTGTTTTGCTTTTTTCTGATCCATCTGCGAAATTCTTGGGGAAAAAAATGTGCTCTAACATACACAAAGACTAGAATCCATCTTAACATCTGAAGCCATTTAGCGCCAACGATTAGACGTCACGTGATGATGCCTCGTCGTGTTTTGAGGATTGATTACATTTTGCTTTGTTTATTATTGACTTTTTCTAACCCATCTGTGAAATTATTTAAGAGATATTTTTTGCACTCATAAACGCATTGAGAATTTTTTAATACTTTTTAGCGCAAAAAACTTTTAGACTGGTTCTGCACTATATAAAATTAGAACAAAGAGTATGTGCATAATGATTTAAACAAAATAGAAACCAGTCTGTTCTCTCCTCACTAAGCCGCTATAAATAGAATATGAGGTCGAAAGTTTGAAAGTATCTTAGTAACATGATAGTTGCTATAAATAGAACATGAATATTAGGAAAGATATTTTATCGTGAAAAACAGCCATTGTTTTGCAATTTTAATGCGTTTCAAAGGCTTTATACAAGGCATGGAGAGCTGGTTTGTGCAGAAAACTAAGTAACACTGGAATGAATTGGAAAGTACTCAAAGTGATCATGAATATGTATATAGATGAAACGTCTTGTTATATTTCATAGTGGAAGGAAATTGGTGTTATTTACTTGTAGACAAGGAGATAATCTTTCTACTGTATGTTTTGCCTTGTATCTGAAAGACATTATGAATCACCTCTTTCATTAACATAAGCAAACGAAAATAATGACTTTTGGGAAATGTAGAGTAGAAAAGATGTAAATTTCAAATTAGGATATTCAAAACTGACAGCAGTTAGAAATATTTAGAACTGATCCATACGGAGAATGGCATATATGTATAGGGGAATTAATAACTTAATTAGTCAAGGAAGGAAAGATATGTATCTTGTTAAGAAAAGAATATTAAATCTGAACTGGCATGTTAACTATTAGCTTAAATAGTTTGATATTACAGTAGTTCTGATTCACACATATGCGTCTGAGATCTAGTTTTGAAAGATTAGATATGACGGATATTATTCAGATTCTCTAATATACGTACTAAATTTCAAAACAACTCTGCCCCATCTTTATATTTTATGGTGAGCTTGGTGCAACCCTGATACACTTACAAATAAAAAGGCGGATGGTTGGGTGTTGGTTAAATCTCATTAATCGTGAACAATCAGAACTATCTTATATCATATATCAGATACTATTGAAGGATTATAATAATGGTCTAGGCAGAAGTGGATTGGTTAAAAGCATTGAAAACATCCTATCAGAAACCGGGATTAAATATATATTTTGAATAATAAAACCTATAATGGCTGATGGATACTGTTAGCAAAAATCTCAGCAAGGAAAGCTGATTGCTAATGTATTGGCATTCAAAGCGAGATGTAATCTTTTGCCTCATGTTGTAACCTGAGTGCAATACCGAATTGGTCTTGTCGTGTTAAAGTAGGCGACATATTAGAACATGAAGAAGCGAATGTCTGTGAAACGACGTAAAAAGTTTCAATCTCTTTTGTACGATACCCTGTCTTTTAATTATTTCCACATCTCTCTCTGCATTAGAATTTAATACTTGTTCGTATTCCATTGGCGTATTGACTGTCATATTGCTGTCAATCTGAGTTAAATTGCAGTTACCGTGAATACAATTACAAAATCCAGGGCTATGGTACATGTATGCAAAATAATATAATAATGTGTTATCTCATATATTTGGGAATGCAACCTGTGTTGAATAAAGATTTTGTCCTCTGTCGTTTGATACAAAAATATGGATTGAGCATAAGTATCGAAAGTTAAATTACGCATGTTATACTAAATTAGTATGCAATATAACTAACATATTTGGATGCGCATTTTAGATACTGAATAAATACAAAAAGATAATTTTGTTTTGTTTAGAATGGGGATGGGAGATGGAGCAAGAACCGTTTATTTGATGGGACATTTGGAAGAACTATTTGATAAGATGCATGATTCTTTTTCATGTTATCTGTCTCGCCTTATCTTTGGCCATAAACAACTCACTATTTCAGCTGATTCGGATTACATGCAAGTTCATTAGAGACTATTTCCTAGTTCATTCTGTTTAAATTATTCTTTCCATTTCCATTATTATTATTGAATTAAGTTCCGTTTAAACCGCGTGCATCGAAACTTTAATTAGAGTTTTATTGTCATTATAAGTATTGCGATTACTACATTTAGGCATATTTGGGCACGAATCTGCAACTGGGGAGAACCAAACGACATGAATAGGTAGACAGGCAAAAATGCCTTTGTAATCTAATATATGCTAGAGTGAAATTTATGACAAACACGGTGACTGACCAAAACATACGCAGCCATCACGAAATGTAATTACCAATTAGTCTAATGTTTAACATGATTCGAGAGCTTCTTCTTGAAGCATTTCAAGTACCATATTTACAGAGGAAGAGCTTTGAAATAGGATTGCAAGGATTCTGGCAAGTATCGCATTGCCACTTTTGATTTTGAGATTACGACACGAATGACACGTACAAGTCCGTTTTTTCTATCTTCAAATAGCTCGCTACTACAAGTTGTCAAGACTATTGCATTCTAGGATGGACTGCATTCATATGCAAAACTTACAGTTAAAATTATAAGAACGTTTTATATAGTATATTGCTATCTTCAAACACCCGTGCCGTCTTTCACTAAATTTTCGTGTTAAAGATCGTCCATTTAGATTTTCTTTGTCTAGCTATGTAATAGATAACTCATTAGCTGCTCCACTAATTAGACAGCACATTTCATTTGTCATTTTATGAAGGAAAATAAAGTGATAATATACATTGGAGCTTGAATCCAGCTTGAAATAATAAAATGTTATTATATATTTGTATGTATATGTAAAGAATTATATTGATTTGATCCTTTTAAACAAAATACGTGACGGAATGTATAGTTCCAAAGAATAATATATGGACATTTTTCAATACTGAGACACAAAATACCTAACTTTTAGTACTTTACAGAACTTTGTCGTCACAATAATGTATACTTTATAAATTTGTACTGACATTTTAAATTGGATTGTTATGCTTGCTCTACCTGCATAAGGCAGATAGAAATCCGGAATACACGTGTGATACTATGTTCTGTGTATTTCCAGATTACCATTTCCATTTCAAATGTGGTATAGTCTCCAAACAAGTTTCGTGCTTTGATCGTCTAATGAATCTAATTGGCAAGCTAATGTAATGTCACATTATACATTATTGTAGAGCTGTAGAAAGTGGTGGATTTAGCTGTCACAGTGTCATCGAACTATTTTATAATATTTGATTTAGTTGCCACGCTTACATCGAATTAAAGATAATGATTAGTTTAGTTGCGAGTTTCGTCGAATTATTTGTTTATCAACTATTATTGTTATGAATTTTCAAAAGCATCATTGAAATGAACTCCGTCATCGCACTATGTATCGACTGTTTCACAGCTGTAAATGTTTTTTGGAGACAACGATGTTTTCATTCATCAATTTTTGAAAAAAGAAAAATAGCAGCAACATAATTAAAACTGAACAAAGATATTTTTTCTTAGTTTCTAAAGAACACGTAACATATCTTCATATTAAATTCAAAGTTTCTGTGGTTTGGTATAGAAACTGCTGCCTGATATAAAATTTCCCGCAAAACCGTTTGAAATATCAGAAACACAGTACGCAAAACTAGGAAAATGCTCGAAGACAAGAAGGTTCGATTAGGGAGACCAGTACTAGCAGCAAGGACAAAAAAAGGACGAAAGAGCGAACCAAATGCTTGATTTCTGGAATGTTTCAATGTAAACCGCTAAATGGTGAATACTGTCAACATCGCTTATCAGCTGTGATGGTCTGAAGCGTTTATCGTACTTGTTGATGTAATACAGAAGGCATTGTTGGTATATGAAAATACATCTTTCATGTTAAAACACAAATGAGAGAAATATTCACAGACAGTAATATTTAGACGAACACGTATACCAAATAAAGTAATACAATAGATCGATTCAATTTTGATTGATAAATACTAAAGTTTTTTGAGTGAGTGGAGAAATTATAATACAGTCAAATATACGATTACATCAAACAAAATTGACTACAACTGTATAAACCAAATTATATTTAAAGTAACTTTAAAACTTTTCATTTTTATTAAATTAAAGACAGAGCCTCGAAATTAAATGGCGCTTTTTATTTTCTTGCGTTGGCTAGATGCCTCTCTCTCTCTCTCTCTCTCTCTCTCTCTCTCTCTCTCTCTCTCTCTCTCTCTCTCTCTCTGACGGGTGGTCATGTATGTAAATAAAGTCATCAAGCAATACAGTTGGACGATCGAACTCTTGCTTTGATTTATATTTATTGATAATACAATAGAATCCTAGGGTGTTAACTACCTTTGATCAAAATAATAACAAACAATACTGAATAAATAAGTAAACGCCAAATATATTGGTCATTTTCAAAAGGAACTATCAAATAATTTCAAGTGCTAACTCAAATCTCATTAAATACAGTTGTATTGTCAAGCTACCTAGCTACCTAGCTACCTACCTACACACACACACACACACACACACACACACACACACACACACACACACACACACACACATCCATACATACATACATACATACATACATACATACATACATACATACATACATACATACATACATACATACATACATTCGTTCTCATTAAGTTCCTTTCTTGTCTTCCTGTTTCTTTCTTCGTCCAGTATGTGTATTGATACATGGATGGATAAATCACTGGATAGACAATATCACTTGATACTGGATAGACAATATCACTTGATACTGGAGAGACAATATCACTTGATACTGGATAGACAATATCACTTGATACTTGATACTCTATACATGGATAGACAATATCATTTGATACTGGAAAGACAATATCACTTGATACTTGATACTCTATACATGGATAGACAATATCATTTGATACTGGATAGACAATATCACTTGATACTTGATACTCTATACATGGATAGACAATATCATTTGATACTGGGTAGACAATATCATTTGATACTGGATAGACAATATCACTTGATACTGGATAGACAATATCATTTGATACTGGATAGACAATATCACTTGATACTGGATAGACAATATCACTTGATACTTGATACTCTATACATGGATAGACAATATCATTTGATACTGATAGACAATATCACTTGATACTGGAGAGACAATATCACTTGATACTGGATAGACAATATCACTTGATACTGGATAGACAATATCACTTGATACTTGATACTCTATACATGGATAGACAATATCATTTGATACTGGATAGACAATATCACTTGATACTTGATACTCTATACATGGATAGACAATATCATTTGATACTGGATAGACAATATCACTTGATACTTGATACTCTATACATGGATAGACAATATCATTTGATACTGGATAGACAATATCACTTGATACTTGATACTCTATACATGGATAGACAATATCATTTGATACTGGATAGACAATATCACTTGATACTTGATATTCTATACATGGATAGACAATATCATTTGATACTGGATAGACAATATCACTTGATACTGGATAAACAATATCACTTGATACTTGATACTCTATACATGGATAGACAATATCATTTGATACTGGATAGACAATATCATTTGATACTGGATAGACAATATAACTTGATACTTGATACTCTATACATGGATAGACAATATCATTTGATACTGGATAGACAATATCACTTGATACTGGATAGACAATATCACTTGATACTTGATACTCTATACATGGATAGACAATATCATTTGATACTGGATAGACAATATCATTTGATACTGGATAGACAATATCACTTATTTTGTTAATTGTACTGAGGACTCCTTAAAGTACATTAATTTCTTGCACATTGATATTACTATAATTACTACTAATCATGACAAGAAGAAGAAAAAGACTGGAGGATTTTCGGCAAGATCAAGTTGATAAATAATATAGTCAAACCACATTTAGCTGAAAATATACTTGCGAACTTCATTCAACTGGTTTATGTTCAAATTAATTTTCATCAGATGGGTTCCCTATTTTGTTGGTGTTTGGCCCATTGGAGTGAAATCGTCCGACAGGCAAACGGTTTTAAAGAAGTTTACTACAAGCTAAATTTTCTTAACTTTCATTGTCAACTTTTATTTTTGTAACTTATGTAAAGATTGGGAAGGAAACGTCTGTTTTCCTTTAAAGAATACGACAGAAAGATCAAGTATTAAGGATATCAGATTTTATTATGCGAAGGAAAATACGCGTAAATAAGGACACAATCTGTATAAATAACGATCCAAACTGTGTTAGTAATGATCCAATCTTTATAAATAATGATCCAATATGCCCGCTTCAAAGCACGTTTAGTTGCAATCAGTTCAATAATAAATTAATATTATCTCTCGAGATGTCTATGACATCCACAAATATAACTCTTCACTTGTCAAACCACCCACTGATGGATGGTTCAGGTTGTGTCATAATCGCTCTTATCAACTGTGACAAACTGAATCGTTAACCATACCTAATTGCACATCAAAAAATGCATTGCTGTTTACAAATGCAAGGTATTTTAAAATGGCATCATTTATATAAAAAACACAAAGAGAGAAATGTTCACACACAAAAACATTTAAACGAGGGTGAATACCAAATGAAAAAATAGTAAAATAGGATTCACCCTTGACTGATAAATACTAATGGTGTTTGAGTGATTATAAATAATATACAGTCAATCATAAGAATATATATATATATATATATATGTAGATGATCTCAATTGAGTAATGATTTAATATTTAATTTATGAAACGAGTTAAATAATTAAACAATATTCAACAAATTTCATACATTAATTATTAAAACATTACCCATTTGAGATTCTACTTATCGTGTAGTTTTATTTCAGTGTATAGTTTAGATCAGAATCGTAGCTGGGGGTGGCAGGGGGGTACATATGTCCCCGGGCGCCAAGGTACATGGGCGCCAAAATGAGGCTTGCAACGTTACATTATAATAAGTAAACAAGGGTAATAAATCGGTCACAAGATC
This sequence comes from Unio delphinus, assembly GCA_029339505.1. Lineage (NCBI taxonomy): Eukaryota > Metazoa > Mollusca > Bivalvia > Unionida > Unionidae > Unio > Unio delphinus. The sequence continues at coordinate 8,004,454 of JAQISU010000004.1, read as the reverse complement.
GCTGGGGCGCCAGTTTTATAGTTCGTCCCCGGGAGCAAAATATCATCGCTACGCCTCAGGTTTAGATAGAAAGAAGACCTAATAATTTCGTTCATTGTGTCAGACGTTGCACTTTTCATTTGTTGCACGTAAAAAATAGTCCACAACAAAACTGAACTAGCATTAGTTTAATAAATTTTAAAGTAGAATATACTTGTCTTGTAAACAATAAATCAACGAATAATCGTTCTTCCGAATAAACATGACATTTTACACAAGCAAAATAAATTTTCCACACAGAATGTCCAATGCGCCTAATGTCGCATTGTTTAATGCAATCCCATTAGAGTACACTAGACGATCCATGTTTACGTAACCTATCATGCCACTTTCATAACGAAATGCTATAATGTTGTAATATTTGTGTGAAAGAATGTTTGCTGGATGCAAACGTTCCCATATTTACTCATATATTTGTGGCAGGATATTTGCAGTGCTTGACTTGGAACAGTAGACTACAGAATACGTAAACATATTTCGAGTCGGAATTCCTTCACATAGTTGCCGCGTAAATATGCATTGGTTGGATAAAGTTCTTTAAATTGTGAGACCTATTTATATGCAAACACTGGTGAGTATATATTTTTCTATAGGTTAACATTTAAACCACGCTTGTATATCAGATTAAATTCCATGTATCATTTTTACTGTCTCTCTCCCCCCACCCCACAAACCCGCTATCAAATGAGCAATGACGATAAGTTTGGTTATTGTTCTTGTATTGGCGTTTTTGCCATTTTTCATGCTATGATATATTATATTTGGCATAACAAGCCCCAGTGGTGATACTTTGGCCATATTCAGACAGACGAGACCAATTTTTCCCAATTACTTACGTGACTCAAATCGATATATGGCCGCCAAAGTGTTAACTGAAAGCAAACAATCCCAGAAGGCTGGGTTAAAAATGTTTTCGTACGATCGCAACAAATCATTAAAGAGAATACTGCACAATAATTGCATGGGGTTGTTATTTATATTTCATATTAGATTTAAATTTGGCATTTTGAGTTTTAAGATTCGTTCATTGAAGGGGAGGGGGGTGACCTGTGCTTTACAGAGTAAACACCAGGTGTTGACCTCATTTCTGACCTGGTTTCGGAGTTGTAAACAAGCTTTTTTTAAATGATTGGTTGGTTCCAAGGACAAAATGGAGTTTTGTATAAACATCTTTCTATTTTAGTTGGGTCATACGCTGTTTATGTGATTTCTTGAACGTAAAATTGTTCTGAGAGATTCTAGAAGGTCGTGACCCCTTTCTTGTTTACGTAAAAACAGGTATATAAACTATGTTTTGGAGCGAGTTATTCAGTAGAAGTTGGGCTTTTAGAATACTAAGTTGTGTGTGTCGTTTTGAGCTATTTTTAATTACCTTGTACTGGAAAGTATGTCAATTCTTTTGGATCAAGAGGAATTATTTTGTTATTTATCTGGAAAAGAATTGTGCCCATAGAAATTTTATTAACTAGAACTGACTTCATCAAGTGACGTCGTCTTCCATATTAGATACTTCGCTGGAATTCGAACTTAGAATTATTTGGACATTTTATTACAAGGACTTTTGAAATTTCTGAAAAAAATATTTGTACTCAATAAATTGTTTATTAAGTTTTACAATCTTGTTATTTTCACTCTTTCTATGTTACTGTTTATTCGAGCCTAAGCACGTAACAGGGTTATTGGGGCCATGCAGTATCGCATAAAATTATATGTTAACATGTTGTAATATCAAAAACATGAAACTACATACACTGCAGACAAATTGAATCGACATTGTGCTAAAAACAGAGTAGATTACATTCGTATGAAGCATATCGTATTTATTTTAATTTAAGACTTTTGTATTTTCATTAAATTGAAGAAAGAGCATCGCAATAAAATGGTGGCTGTTGATTATCATGCAATCGCTAATTCTCTTTCTCTCTCTCTCTCTCTCTCTCTCTCTCTCTCTCTCTCTCTCTCTCTCTCTCTCTCTCTCTCTGTGTGTGTGTGTTAGTAAGACGGAAGTTCAAGAATGTAATTAGATAAATCAAGCAGCAAAACTATCTGGCAACCTAGTCTAGCATAGAAAGAGCAATTCAGTTGGGCATTTGAACTCGTGCTTTAATTGATATTTGTTGATAATAAAACAGAAGTCCAGGGTGTTAACTAGCTCTGATCAGAAAAATAACAAACCAAACAATACTGAATTAGTAAACGCCAAATATCTTGGTCATTTTCAAAAGGAACTTTCATAGAATTTCAAGTACTACCTAAAATATCATAATTCAAATTTAGTAAGCTAGTACGGGTACTTGTTTTTACACACACACACACAAACTTCGTTTTCACAGTGGGAACAATGAGTATATGATTGTCAGAAGAAGATGGTAAGTATCTAGCTGGTGTATACACATGTGTGAGGCTGGATAGGTATGTTGGACTGGAGTTTGTCAGTGAAACATAGCACAGAGAACAAATTTAGTGTTTGATTCTGTATCGAATTGATAGCCAGTGTAGGGTACAGAGCAGTGGTGAGGTGTGCTCTGATCGAGGTACTCTAAAGATGATCCGAGCAGCTGTGTTTTGAACTTTTTGAAGTTTCTGGAGTAAACATTGTGACGAACCAGACAGAATTGAGTTACAATAGTCCAGTCTTGAAAGTACTAATGAACACACAAGTGTTTTAGTGGCATCAGCTGAAAGATATTTACGAATGGAACTGATGCGTCTCAGTTCAAGATATGCAGCCTTGCGTATGTTCATGACATGTTGGTGCAGTGTGAGAGTACTGTCTAGAGTAACGCCTAGGTTTCGTACTGACTGTGTAAATTTAATGTTGGTGTTGCTGATCTTTATTGTCTGAGGTAAAGGATGTGAATGAAAAAGTCTTTGTGTTGTGATCAGAATAGCCTCTTTGTATCATCATTTATCTGCAGCCTGTTACATGTCATCCATGATTTCACATCAGATATGCACCTCTCTACTCCATGGATGGTAGCATCAACTTCAGTTGGGTGGCTAGACTTGTATATTTGGGTGTCATCAGCGTACAATTGGTGCGACACTGGGTGATGATCATGCTACTTGATGCCCCAGTGCTTGACATCACTGTAAACTTAATGCAGATATCGTAGCGCTATGAATAGATTTTTAAAGCTACGTTAAAAATCCTAATCTCTCTCTCTCTCTCTCTCTCTCTCTCTCTCTCTCTCTCTCTCTCTCTCTCTCTCACACACACACACACACACACATACACACACACACACACACCCCCTACCCCTGATACTGAATACTCTTCAATAAATGCTAATGATAAAATTGAGCATAATCTAATGAATGAACTTCGTGAAACTAACCATGTCATCTTGTTAGGCGATTGGAACTGCTGGACTTTATATATTGATGATTGTATTACATTATCAACCAATACAAGCAACACAGATAGGCTTGATCAAATCCCTTCTGATTACATTAACGATGTGCATCGTCTCATCAACAATGGTATTCTAGTGAAAAGACATACTTGTGATAAAAAGAAGCCACATGAGTCTGGCCATCACATGTTAGAACTATATAGAAATTGCAATATTTATATAGCCAACTCATTAATAGGATATGACACAGGAATAGACAAATGTACAAGTATAAGTGTATGTTTAATAGGCTATTGTGCCCCACTGTAGAAGGTTTTAATGTCATCAAACACTTTTGTGTTCATGTTTATGGTCCACTGCTCTCTGACATTCATACTGTAATAACCTTCACGGTAGACGTTGAGGTGAATGCGTGCTTATCTAACCAAAAATATTTGGAGAACAAAAACGACTGTGGAGGTCTGATAAGAAAATATGTTCACATCAATCACTAGTAGAGGATAAATAGAATATTTAATTACCAAGCTAAATATCTGAGAGAAATCACCAATATCTATAAACAAATGGTAAATTAGATTTCTGACAGAAATTGCAACAATTTGTTAAAAGGTGCTAATTAAAGATTGGCAAAAATTACCAACAAACAAAAAGACCGTAAAAAGTACATCGGGATCTATTTTTTGGAAAGAATGTAAGTGAGCTATGAATAAATATAATGCTACTAAAAATCACGATTAAACACACCCCAAGGTAAGAATATCATGCTTTCTGGCAGTAGAAAGTACAAGCAAAATAACCAGAATATTGTAACCCTTCATACACTAAGGAAACTCAAGTTAAACTAAGAAACTTGCAAACAATAAATCCCAAACAACTGTGGTCATTAATAAACAATTTGACCAAAGCAAATGATAACATACCTCTCAACATGAACGCCTTGTATGATAATTTAGAAACATAAAATCATCCATTGAGAATAATTGCGAGACAGATTCGTATAAGGAACACTGAACAGTATTAAATAAACCGATATCGTCCGAGATAATGCTCAAAATAGTGAAACATTTGAAAATTAATATGTCGCCTAGTAAAGATTATATCTTGAATTAATATCTGATGTTTTCAGATTTGTTTCTTTAAGGTATTGTAAGGTTTAACATGACTTTAAATATAGGTATTCTCCCAGAAAACTGGTTAACAGCTTTGATTAAACCAATATATAAAACATAAGGGGGATAAATCAAATCCTACATAATAACAGGTCAAGTTCTTTAATGATAAGGTTTTTAACGCTGTTCGTAACACTAGATTGTTGCTTTTTCTAGAAGAAAACGATTTACTGTCGGAGGCCCAATCAGGCTGTAGAGAAAGATGCTCCACAGCTAAGATTTGTTGTCTTGTATTCTGTAATACATCTTTCAAACTAAAGACATACTCCATTGTTTTGCAATTTTGTGGATTTTTTGTGATAATGAATAAGTATGTGGATATGAAGTCTCGTATATTTCACAATGGAAGGAAATCAGAGCTATTTACTTGCAGTCAGGGATCTAGACAAGGAGATAGGCCTTCTCCTGTACTACTTGCCTTGTATCTAATTTATATTGAGAATCAGCTTTTGTCATTACCATAAGTGAAACTAAAATAACTACGTTGGGGAATATAAAACTACAGCATTCAAAACTGACAGAAAGTATAAATGTTTATGGCTGACCCAAAATGGAGAATGGTAGATATTTGTTTGAATTAAGAACCTAATTAGTCAAGCAAGGAAAACTATGTACCTTATTAAAAAAAAGAATATTAAATCTAAACTTGCCTGTTGAATGTCAGCTTAAACATTTTGATATGACAATATTTTTGATTCTCACATACGCTGGTGAGATCTAATGGTTTGAAAGATTAGATATTTTGGAACACATTTATTTGAGTTTCTAAAATATGTACTAAATTATTTTAAAAAATCCACCCCGCGTTTTTTTGATGGTGAGCTTGGTACAACCCCGCTACACTTACAAATAAAAGGCGGATGGTTGGGTATTGGGTAAATCTCATTAATTGTAACCAATCAGAACTATCTTATATTATGTATCACATGCTATTCAAGGATTATAATAATGGTCTAGGCAGAAGCAGATTGGTTAAAAGTATTAAAAACATCCCATCAGAAACTGGTTTTAATTTGTTTGGAATAATCAATACTATCCGAACGTATGCTGGTTGGATGGGAGACTTCGTGATCAGTTTATAGAAACATTACAATCATCTATTACTAACGCGAGAAATGCAGATACATATATAAATTGTTTACACGGAATTACCGATAGAACATTATTTATTTAAGAGCTTGAACATTATATGGCAAATATAATAAAATGACGACGAAATAATCAATTTTTACCTATTCAGACTGGAAGGTGGTAAAATGTGCACTGATATGAAAGATTGTGTATACTTTGCATGCACAACGGTATGGGTGTCGAATTTCAATATGTACCTGAATAAAGTTATTTTAGTTATTTCAGAGAACAAATAAAGCAACTCATACCCAAACACTTCTATACATGACATAAAGAGCCAAAGTTTAAAGAAATATTGTTTTGAGAAACTTGGCGCTTTAAGAAATCTATCTAAATGATTGATATTATTATATCAAAATTTCGTTACCTTCATCTTTACTTGATGTTTTTATTGTTCTTTGCAATAAAGAGAAAGGTAACACTATCTTCATCATTGTAATGTAATGAGTTTGCTAGAGATTAAATTGTGTTCCATAATTAGTAATTTATAACCTGTCTTCCTAAATATATCAATATCGATGTATTTATGTTTGAACATAATTTTATTTTATTGAGGTAACGACAGTAATAGTGTAATAATGCTGTGCATCTGAGCTACATTGTAATTACTGCGAAAAACATTTTATATCGATCATGGCTGATATTCACGCATGCAAAATGAGATGCTATTATTTTGCCTCATATGTTGCGTACTGTAACCCGAGTGTAATAAAGAATTTGTTTTCTCATGTTAAAGTAGGCCACGTACTTGAAAATGAACAGGCGAATGTCAACGAAAAGACGTAAATAGTTTCAATCTTTCTTTTTACGATACCATGTTTTTTTTAATTATTTCAACTTTAAGGTCTGATTCAGAGTTTAAAAATTGTTCGGATTCCATTAAAGTAATGACTGTGATATTGCTGTCAATCTAAGTTAAAATACAATTACTGTGAACACAATTATACAATTCATGGCTAATTTACATACATGCAAATGTTTTACATTAAATGTTGGTTAATGCAACTTGCATTGTCGTTTGATATGGATTGAATTAAATTACGCATGTTATACTAAAGGACCGTGTAATATAATTAACATATTTGGATGCGCATTTTAGATACTGAATAAATACAAAAAGATAATTTTGTTTTGTTTAGAATGGGGATGGGAGATGGAGCAAGAACTGTTTTTTTTAGATCGCAGATGGGTAACAACTATTTGATAAGGCACATGGATATGGGTCATGTTAACTGCCTCGCCTTATCCTTGGCCATAAAAACGTGTTCTTTCCGCTGATTCGGATTACATACCGGTATATTAAAGACTCTTTCCTAGTTCATTCCGTTAATATTCTCCTTTCCATTTACAACATTATTATTCAATTAAATTCCATTTAAACCGCGTGCATAGAAACCGTGATTAGAGATTATTTTCATTATAAACATCGCGATTACCAGAGATATTTGGCACGAATTTGCAATTATAAGATACAAACGACATTAACAGATAGACAAACAGAAATCTGCCAAATGGTTGGTTATCGTGTGTCGATACAATTTGTTGAATTGACGTGATGCATGGGTATAAAACGGGTCAAGTGGATCTGATGAGCCACACATTCTAATGACATGAAAGGCCTCTGATGACGACAATGACACGAGCTTTGTTTTCTCACTAAGATTGTATTAAATATAAAGTAAATGTTTTTGTAGTGTTCATCAACCATAGACAATATAATGTTTTTACTGTGAATGCTACACATAAATAGAATTCAAACAGAATACAAACAAATCAAACATTACGTAGAATTAAGATAAGTGAATACAAAATCCATATTGGATAACCTCTTTACCATACAAGTATATATCTGTGTGTGTGTGTGATGTGTGTTTTAATGCGTGTGTGTGTGTGTGTGTGTATGTGTGTGTGTGTGTGTCTGCGTGCGTGTGTTATAGAGCATCATGTCAACATGCAGACAAACTGTAAAACGTTGAACTGCTATCAAATGGCAAAGCGCAATAAGCATATCTAGACAAGAAGTAATCTACGTTGCCGGAAGCTCGTACATGGCACAGAGTCTTCCTGAAGGAACTAAAACTTGTGTTCTCGGAACTCGGGAAGCCTTTAAACTTTGACAGGTTTGGTAAATGTATTGGGGGTATTGAATCAATAGATTTCTTATTTTGTTTCGATATTTTTACATTTCAGTATGATTCCGCTATCGCTGAGTTATACATAGACGATTCTCATATCTGCTAAAACGAATCAAGCATCCTTTCCTTGATGATTACATCTAATAAGTATTTATTGTAGAATATCTTGATTAATCCAAATAAATTGAAATGAGATTTTTTCCGTATAAGATTTATGAATACTCTTAATCAGTTTACTTTTGCATAAATCATTATTATAAACCTGTAAAGCCTCAACGACTTGATATAAATTAGCTTGGTCTGTTTACCATTACAGATGTCCATCCAGTAGCCAGCCATTCTCACTTATATATGTAAATGTTGGAGAATCCTGCCAAGCTCACAATCAAGCATGTAATTTAGGCTCGGTTTTGTAAACATGTTACACGTATCTCAAAAAGGCTAAATGAATATGTTCTACTCTGTCTTATTGTTCAAACCCACATATTTCACCTGTATATATATATATATATATATATATATATATAAATATATATATATATATATATATATATATATATATATATATATATATATATATATATAACTGTGGTCGTATCAAAATAATTAAGCGGATATTCTACAGGTAAATTAAAGTTACATCATGTTTACTTAAGACAGTAAATAGGTTTCCAAGCTGAAATAATTAGGATTTTAGTTCACATCATATACCTATTGTTCTTTATAAATGTCAATCCAAAATATTTATAAGTTTTGACAAATTCTAGTTCCGAATATCGTAACTTAAACATAACATTTTATCTGTTTCAAAAGTTACCAAAGTTAAATTCGGGCGTTAATTCTTGTGTGATTTAACTCAAAATGCGATTTCCATATTTATTTGACCTGTTTTATGACAGGTATGTCTTTTGATTGGGATGTTATTATCAATGCGATGATGTATGGTGCTTCTGTGTTATGTTTAGAAAGGTGCGGTGATATTGATCTACTCATTTGTTCACTTACTTTTAGTTCCACAAATTTTACTAATGTTATCTACCCAATATATATTGAGAGCAACCTTAAATCGCGATCACCACTGAAGATTGTCTAAACCGCAAAGTTATCTATAGTTGAGACAGCCATGAGTATTATTGACCGTTCTATATTGAAATACCGACAAAAGTTAAATTAAATCTGAATTGGTTCTCTTCACCAGTTCGTCTTATACATCTCCTTGAATGTGATGTTGCGAAATGTTTGAATTGCTGGGCATACCATTTAAAACTTGTCGCAACAAATCAATAAATATACATTTCACCATAAATTACATTTTAACGGATATGATAATTGCATGTGTGCGTAATTAAAACAAAACTACTCATACTATTGTCATTGTGCGCATACTAGTCAGTAATGTTCGCATTTATACAACGTTTATTTTGGGAACCTTTTAAAATCTATGCTTTCAATTATAATGTTTTTGAATAATAAACTTTTAATAAATGTATTTGAGACACCTTACGGGTTTCTAGTATTTATTCTGATACTTTCAAGCAAAGCCATCTGTGTCACCTCTGGCCTGGATAATTTTAATTTCAGAGAGGTGGTATTGTATTTGGCTGCTTTACGATGAGCTAACTGTGTTTGGGTCAATCACACTGGGACATATCCAGTTAATTGTGGTGGAGAAAGTTTCACTGTGACCCCACCAATACTTTTGTTATGTTTTTAGTTTTGCAAAGTGATTTTCACTAGAACGACATTCACTACGTGATAGGCAGTTATTCATATTCGTAACACGTTCAATTATGTATTTCCACTGGTGCATAGAGGACCCTCATTTGGCCAACAGCACCCTTATCGCAGCTTAATATCTGTCATTAGCACAAGTCGCATCTACACATGCATAAAAATACTCCGATAATAGCACCTTGAGCCACTTTAACTACAGGTTATATATCTGCTTCAGTATTGCGTGCATGATTTTGAAATCGCCCTATTGAGTATGAATACGAATCCGTTTTATCAGATGTATATTTAAAAATATCATAGTTGTACTAGCTGATCTCGCTGTGTCTATAGTTAAGAATCATCGAGGAAATATCAGCGTTGTCTTGAATTGAAGAACGCATTGATTACATTGTTAACAAAACCAACTGGTATTGGGAAGAAAAATGATACCGCCAGCATAATTTTAAACTAGTTTTCCCTCAAATTCCGAGAATGCCTTGCATGAAAGAAGAACCCTAGACATGTCTCGCACTTACAATACTAGTTTTAACTGATTGGAGTCTATGACCGGGTAAGGGTAATACTGAAAATCACTTTCTTACTTCAATCTACTAAAGGAGCAGGGTTCATATTAGATGCATGATCGGAAATATCACTGAAATAAGCCGTTATTTCAACATTATTGATTTTGTTTTAATACCGTTGACGTCCTTAGCCGGAATCTACTCAGCCCCATTGCCAGATTTTCAAGAACTGAATCTGAGAATAGTTGTTGAGTAGCTTTATTAATGATTTTACTTACCACATAGTTTCCGTTAAAGGCAGCAAAAGCGCTTTTGGTGATGCTCCTGTCACCAATCATCTCGAATCGATTGAATCACTTGCGATTGCAGATTCTTTAACCGACCCAGAGCAGCGTTTCATCCTATCAAATACCCGCAATGCAACTAGTTTAGACATCAAGTGTCAAAGTAAATGTGTCAGTTGGTGTCATACATATATTTAGCAAACATGCTAAATGTTAAAATCAAAATGCATCAGGTAAACGAAGAATTAATAGATTTTTTTACCTTAAATTTCAAATAACAATTTCATTTACATCATGTCTCCAGATCACTTATATAAGTTATTCTATTTTTCGAGAAAGATGTCAATCTTAAATGTAAGTAAACGTTCATACTGGTGATTTCTATACGTGGTTTGTCATTTTCATTTCATTGATATTTCATGCGCTATTACAACAAATACATTTATGTACGGAAAGGAAGCCTTAATATCACACTCAGGTTCATATTGACCAATGTGGTGCATATAATAATAATAATAATAATAATAATAATAATAATAATAATAATAATAATAATAATGATAATAATAATAATAATAATAATAATGATACTACTACTACTACTACTACTAATAATAATAATGATACTACTACTACTACTACTAATAATAATAATAATTATAATGATAATACTAATACTACTACTACTACTACTACTACTACTAATAATAATAATAACAATAATAATAACAATAACAATAACAATAACAATAATAATAATAATAATAACGAGGACTTTGTATAGCGCCTAATAATTATAAGCTATTAGCGCTTACAACATATATTATGATTAGACTACAAACAACCTCACAAACACCATGATGATAGATAAAATAAAAATAATGCTGATAATATTACGGTAGGAAACATTATTAGGTCTTTAAAATTTGTTTTTGCAGTCGAGAAAGTTGAGTTGTAAGAGCACTCTTGAAAGGGATCACTGTGTCTTTATGTTTAATTTCAATAGGCAATTCATTCCACGTTGCTGGGCCCTGGTATGCAAAAGAACGTTGTCCATATGACTTCGTTTTCATAGTGGGAATAGTGGGAATAGTGAGTATACGATTGTCAGAAGAGGAGCTTAAGTATATTGCTGGTGTGTACACATGAGTGAGGCCAGATAGGTATGTTGGACTGGAATCCGTCAGTGAAACGTAGTACAGAGAAAAAAAATTGTGTTTGATTCTGGATAAAATGGATGTCCACTTTAGGGTACCGAGTAGCATGGAAGTGTGATCTGATCGTGGTACTCTAAAGATGATCCGAGCAGCTGTGTTTTGAACTCGTTGAATTTTCTGGAGTAGACATTGAGATGATCCAGAATTGAGTTACAATAGTCCTGTCTTGAAAGTACTAATGAAAACACAAGTGTTTAAGTGACATCAACTGAGGGATATGTGCGAGTGGAGTTGATGCGTGTCAGTTCAAGATATGCAGCCTTGCATATGTTCATGACATGTTGGTTCAATGTGAGAGTACTGTCTAGAGTAACCCATAGGTTTCGTACTGACAGTGTGAATGTAATGTTGGTGTTGCTATTATTTATTGTTTGAGATAAAATATGTAAATGAGAATGAGAAAGGCTTCGATGTGATCAGAATGGCCGAAACTTTATCATCATTTATATGCAGCTTGGTATATATCATCCGTGATTTCACATCAGAAACGCAGCTCTTTAATCTTTGGATGGTAGTATCCACTTCAGATGGTTAACCATATTTGTATATTAGGGTGTCATCAGCATACAATTGATGAGACACTGGATGATGATCTATGACACTTGAGAGCGGATGGGTGTATATAATGAAGCCATCAGGTCCAAGAAGAGACCCCTGTAGAACACCACAAGACAGATCAACCGGGCTGGAGTGTATCCGATTTGCAGATACAATTTGTGTCTTGTTGACTAAGTAGGACCTGGACCACAGTACGGCTGTCTTGTGAATGACAATACCTGCTGGAGACGGTGAAATAATATATGATGGTCTATCGTGTGAAATGATGCAGACAAATCAAGGAGGGTGAGATAATATCATTAACCAACCTTCAGAAGAGCAGTTTCAAGGGCAATAGGCAGACTGTACAGTGCTAACACTGTTTGAATTCAGATGAGATACAAGTTGATTAGAACAACTTTAGCTATGGTATTTTCTACGAACGGGAGATTAAAAAACTAGGCGGCAGTTATTTAAATCGTTGTGGTTGAGTGATGGTTTCTTCAGCAGAGACTTGACAATGGCAGTGTTTAAAAATAATGGGTATTCCCTCAATAAAAGAGACGTATTAATAACATCAGTTAGTGAAAGAAATATTGGATCGAAGCACTGAAGCAGCAGTGATATTGGAATTAGATCAAGTTGACATGACTTTGGTGCACTCTTTATCACGATTGTACGTACTAAATACATAGAGACAGGTTTAAATGCTGGTAATGGATGCCGCTGAAATTCGGCATGGTGACAACGAGTCAATGGAAATTGTGTTGTCATTTATATCCAATATAAGTCAGCTTGCAAGTGTCTGTGAAAACACAATGACATTTATAGCTTTTAACTATTTATATTTCTTCGAAGCCTTTGTTTTGCTTTATCAGTTATGCCTAATGAATATATGAATTATATGTACTTTCTACTGATAAGCAGCCTAATATCCTATCGTTTTTATATCAATATGTATTGAATCCGCAATTGGACATAGTCCTGTATTACATATATATATATATATATATATATATATATATATATATATATATATATATAGTACTCAAACCACTATCGCGGGTTTGAACCCCGGCCGAGTCCTACCAAACACTTACTACAAAAATGGCGCTTGTAACTGCCTCGCTTGGATCTCAGCATTGAGAGATTAGTGTTAGCAATAATCGGCCGTGTGTCAGGATATTGTGACTGGATGGGATATGATATTGCTATACATCACTATATTCTGCGACAATCCAAACATCGTAGCAATATGACCGAAAAATTGTTAAAGCTACGTTAAAAATCCAAATCACACACACAATCATACGAGAGCACTCTATGTATAATTTAAACAATGGAAGTAAAATATTTAATTTTACTTTTCAGGTTCAACTTGCGACCTTCGTGTCGTAAATGCCCACTAATGGCACATTCACTAATTATTATACATTACCAACAAAGTTGCCTTGCTCGTAAACCAAGAATCATTTGTCTGATGACCTGATCGCATGATTAGTTTTAATCTCGGTCATCATGGTTTAATTACACATTTAATCTGATGCTCTCAATCGCATTCGTATTGTGAGAGCGTTAAGGTTTTTTATGTTATACTTGTAATTACAACTCCTCCACTTGGGATTGTAAATAACGACAATTGGAGGCCGATGTGACAATTATAACAGTATACATCTGATTGTTTTCAGGGCAAGTGTCTAGAATCCAAACTCGAATACTGAACAGACTGCATTCTTGTACATTAAGTTCTTGTGTGCTTTACAGTAACTGTTAATAATGTCATATAAGGAAATGCAATTCAAAATTTTCATAACTCTAAAAGTAATTTCTCATATTACGCTGTGGATTACAGGAGTCATATCATTAGAGTCATAGGCAATTCAAGTGTTAACAAATACTTAATTCACGCTTTAAAGATATAGCACGTGAAAGTGACATGATGAAAATTAAATTTCATAATAACCATACACTTCAGTTCGTCTTCGTTATATAAATTCAAAACTTTAAAACAAATCAACTATATTTTAAAGAGACGGTGTCACAGAACATATGTTATATTTCCTCCAATATCCATAAAATATTTAATTGTGTAAACAAATTATGAATAATATTGGAGGCTTTTCGAATCCACTGAATAATTAAATTAGGTATTATTTTTACCTGTTGGTTTTGTCTTTAAACGTAATCGACCTTAATTCTTACCCAACTATCTGTCTGACAAATCAAAATGCTGAATGCACATATTTAGAGAAATCATTCATATTCTGGAGTATCAGTTATTACATCAAATGGTAAAGTAAATGTATATAACGGAGGGGCTTGACTTCAATATTTTGATCTTCAATGTTTCCATTTAGCTCGGATTAAAAGCAACATACAATATCATTCGGTAAAATTTCATTTTGACGTAGACTAAAATAACCAACATTAATTGAAAACTGCTGTAAATATATCTGATTTAGCCAATACGGCTCCATATCAATCTTACCGGCATCCAATTATATAAATTGTGGTTTGGGCTCTAAATATCAGATTCATTTCAGTCATCCATAAGATAGGATTACACTTGAGACAGACGACGTTACTGCGTTTACGATTATCTAACGTACTACCGTTTACAATCCTATCAACGATGTATTAACTGAGATTTTTTTTTTTTTTTAATTTTTTTTATGGTTTAACGCCATTTTTCAGCACAATATATAGGCTATACATGGCGGCCAGTATTAGTGGTGGAGGAAGAAACCAGAAAAACCCGGAAAGAACCACCGACCCACGAGAAGCTACTGGCAAGCTTTCTCACTTAACTACATTAGCCGAATCTTAGACTCGAACCCACGCAGACAGAGGTGAGATGGCAGTGGTCCGTAACGGACAGCGCTTTAGACCACTCGGCCACTCGGGGCCCCATTAACTGAGATGTTAAAGACACTAAAGAAAGCAGTCAAGTGATTGAAAGATTCCTTTGTCATGATTTCTTTCATCAAACATTATCAATGAATATATAACAATAAATGTAATCACGATTTCGTTCTCATAACATATACATCTAAATTAGGATACAAACCAAATTTAGCAACTCAATCGTATTCTCTGCTCTCATAAATCTAGGTCAGGGGCTTAGACGCATGTCGGCTATTCCAGTCCAGTATAAAATAGTGGAATATGTCTAGAACACGTGTTGTAAAAGTATGAGACGAAGAAAATCTTGCCTATTCTTCTTCCGCAAGAAGTACCTGTCAACATGTAACCATTTCTATAATATATTTTGACGCTGATATATTTTGACTGTGATATTTGATAATGTAATCATCTGGTGTGAGATAACTTGAGATCACGTTTTCCATAGAATGTTTTGTTTAATATGCCAATACTATATGATTGGACAAAAAGGAAAAGTTGTTCTTGATATACACATTGAAAACCAAAGGTGCCGAAGACAGCAATTGGAGAATGAGCTGCACTAACTTACATCTCAAAGCGTTGCAAAGTCACTACCAAACCCAAACACTTCCTCTCTATCGCGTATTACTTTCTTTGGGCATTATCAGTTTCCTAAAACAATATCACACACGATCATCCACGCCATAGCTGTCTATTTGTAACAGTACTTCACCAACACTCGCATTATATGTATCTACAGACATTTGGTATGATTTAGTGACATCTGGAACTGAATGAACTGTTTGTATTACCTTTAACTTATGAAAACCTTCTTCCATTGTACTGACCAGCGAAACTTGGTCTTCCTACATAACAACATAACAAATTAGGCAAGGGTTCAGGAATCATGGAACAAATATAACTAATATTGTTTTTACGTGTGTCGCTGAGGGGTGTAATATATATATATATATATATATATATATATATATATATATATATATATATATATATATATATATATATATATATATATATATATATATATAAGGAAACTAAGCGTACGATAAAAAATAATCCCCAATATTTAATCTCCCACACAACATGGATAAGATAACCGTCAAGATAACATGTTGGTCATCATGATTTCGACATAAGGTAATGCATGCTGACAGTTAAAAAATTTCCGAAATGCTCTCTTGTGAATATTTCTACGATATCTACGTAAACATTTCTTTAAATAGAATATTTGACCTATAATAAGTATTCAACACATAAAGGGAAGTAATTTTCTAGATTAAGGCAACATTTCACTTTGTCCATGATTCTAGGGTGCCTTACAATATTCTGTCTTGAGTTACACCTGTCTTAATACTGATAGTTCTTTCAGTTTTCGTTTGCGTGACTGGCATTATCATTTATAGCACTTTGTTCCATTCCCTGATGCGTCGTTACACTAATCGTGTTATGCTGATAAGATTAAAATTCTCCCGGGAGTTTTTGTATTGCATATGCATTAACAAATGGGAGTTATATTTTCCAATCCGTATCTTGAATCCATTACGTTGAAAAATGATCAACCGTCAAAGTTAATTGAAGCGGATATGCCATGTTGAGTTTCCATGCATATTTTAGCTCTCGAGGTTGGGAGTGTTACTTCTTGAATATACTAGAAAGTGGTCATATAGATTGTTACCGATGTCCCAGAGAAGTCAAGTCAAAATGGATCACAGATGGTCAGATTTAAGGACAATAAGACATAATAGAGCCAGATATACAATTGATACTTAAAATGCAACGATTGTGTTATGAAAGAATATGTTCCCTTTTTCTCTCACCTGTATATAGTTTGGAAGTTCCAAAGTCTATAGAACTAGACCATTAAAGTCGCGAAGTAGAAACAAAACAAATGCTGTGAACTATCCAATGAATGGTCAACATCAAGTTGATTGACCCATGTGCTTGGATCGAGATATACTAGTGTTTCAGCAAATACGAGTAAAAACTTTATGGATACACGAATGGCTACAGCTGGCAATGTGATACTGAAAATATCATGGCAATGTGATACTGAAAATATCATGGCTGTATGTTCTTGCATTATTTATGATGATGAACATTCATTCAGCGACTTTATCAGTATTTCTTGAAAATATGTTGATGGACGCCATTTTGATTAAATGAACTCTTGCTTTCTTTTCACAAGGCAGATACATCTATTGTTCAATTATATTTAAGTGTAGGTCTAATATCATCAACATCTGCCTTTGAATCAAGCAGTTTCATATGTGTCAGATATATTAATGGACGTGGTGGAAGACCATGACTTCTGGGAGCGTATTCTGGTCCGGTAAAGGTTTTGTTTCAGTGTACAGACTTTCTGGTCTCCACAATTATTAAAGGCTTTGATTTGGTCATTAAATTTTTTCGTTAGTCTATAGGAAAAATTAATTTGCTACTCTGTATGGATTATGCACTTCCACTGGCGACAGAGGTCTGTTGTTCTTTTGAGGGTCTAATATAACAGGTGTCTCGGTCACAGAGTTGCGTTTCTAACATTTGTAATAGCCAACTCATCAGCGCAACCATCAAAACTATCCATAGAGATAAAGTCGAGGTTAAAGTAGTGATATATTACATTACACAAGACATTAAACGAAAGGAATCAAACTAATAATTTTGACCATTATTGCAACGAAATAGTCATTGTCAATTTTATATCAGACATCTAGCATAGCTACCTTGAAAAAATCAGGTAAATATTGATTGCAAACCTCTAATGTGGCGAGGTTATACTTTTATTAGAGAAACACGCTATAATGTCGTCAAAGCAGATACGTGATAAGTATCTAACCGATTCTAACATTTTTTTGTATGTGCTGTAATTATTATTATTATTATTATTATTATTATTATTATTATTATTATTATTATCCCAACAATTTTGTCTTTGCTAGTTACTAAAGTGATAACTAAAATGCAATAATGACAAGAAAAATGCTGAAAAGTTTCGATTCTTATCTTAATCCTCCATAAATTCGATCGTGCCTCACCTACTTTATTTCCCAGTCTTCGTACATTTATTCATTAAGTTTCTTAATTCGTCAAACTGTTTCAAGTATTAACTTCACGTCATTGCTTTACACGAATACTGGAAAAAGACCAACTAAACAACACAAAACAAAACAAAGCCAAAACAGAAAGAAACAGGATGAACGTAAATTGACTTAATAAGGTGGAAACAGTACTTCGTTCATTGTCTATTCTTTCACTGTCATGTTACACTGCAGTATTAAGTATACATTTACAAGCAGGCTAAAAAAAATGTAGTGTACAACTACCCTTTCGAGAAGACCAGGGCTAATTTATTTGATGGATCACACATGTGTATTGCTTTAATGCGAAATAGGCATTTTCTTGTGTAGGTAATATAAGGATTCCTTTTTTGTAAAATAAATACAAAAGTACAAGGATCGAACGAGGAATGTGCTTTAAGCATACAAATCTGCCATTGTGCTAATCTTCGTATAAATTTTTTAGAGCCATTTGTTTTGTCTGATAGTGAATTCGTGTCTGAAAACATCAATCAAGGATACAGTGGATGCTTAAAATAGAGACAAACCTCTTAGTACCGACTGAATGCAAAATAAAAGCTTTGATTTAATGGTTGAATCTCATTTCACAAAGTATTTATGACTCAAGGCAAACTGGAAAGGATTCTAAAATAAGTTTGTCCTATATGTTAATGCAACAGTGGTTGATTTAGAAATTGTCTAATTGTAATCCCGGATCATTCATTGAAGCATACATTCTGTAACTCCTTATATGTTTTCCTCTTTCCGCATTGGTTCTTTTCTAGAACACTAATACGGTTCGCTATGTAAATGTTTCTTTTAGATAAAAGTCTTAATTTTATTTGCATAAACTCAGCTATTTGGCCAAGACATTGAAAATGGGTATCGTAATGTCCATCTGGGACAGCGAGAACAGCGAGAACAGTGATAGTATAAGTAGAAGTTGAGGCTGATGTTGATTACCGATGTAAATGTGTTACTCATTGTATTCATAACTGAATTTTGTTTTGTGTCTATAATTTACTTGTTTTTTGTCATGCCATTTAATTTTTTTCAAGCCGGCTGTATATTTATTTTCTTTTTCATATTTCAGAGGATCGTGTATCCATATTTCATTCATTAGGATAATGCTTCCTGATCTCACTCATCAAAATCGTGTTTCCATATTTCATTCATTAGGATAATGCTTTCTGATCTCACTCATCAAAATCGTGTTTCCATATTTCATTCATTAGGATAATGCTTCCTGATCTCACTCATCAAAATCGTGTTTCCATATTTCATTCATTAGGATAATGCTTCCTGATCTCACTCATCAAAATCGTGTTTCCATATTTCATTCATTAGGATAATGCTTCCTGATCTCACTCATTAAAATCGTGTTTCCATATTTTGCTCATTCCGATCGTTTATGTGACTTTTTCTATTGTGTTTACTTCACCTATGTAACATTTGTTTTCATTTGCTAAAAGTGGATATGATAGTACTGAATGCCTGCGTGAAGATGCAAATTATTCCCACATAATAATGATAGTTAGGTTTTCTTATAGTTTACTGTTAAACATCCAGTGATATTTGCAAAGTCTCAAGAAATGTATAAAAACACATTTTCAGGCATGTATCTCGAATGTGTGTAGTTTGTCCTGTTTTGACTCATTATGAACATGCAAACAAAATCTTAATGGCTAAGTTCGATATGAAAAAAATAGTTTAAAATAATGAAGGATACTCTACTGAAGTTTAACAGTTACGTTATCTTTTATGTACAGATTTTTTGATGTTAAATGGAGAACTAGCCTTACAAGCCACAGCACTTACATATCTTAGACAACATTTTGAGTATGAAAGAAGTTGTGTAAACATTATGTATATACTCATGATAACTGGCTTTGAACAAATACACATTCGAGGATAAGATGACAAGATTAGGTGCAGTGACGATTTTGGTGGTGCTTTCTGCGAAATCGAGAATCCCATTAATGTCCCAAATTTTAGAAGCCGGAGATTAGTATCTGGAACTTCTGTTTTGCATGCAACGAATGTAAGCTTTAGCTGATGTGTTCGATGTTATGTTCGATGAGTCGGCTATTTGTCAGATAGGCTATAATGAATTTCATTCTCATATTCTACGTCACTCTTTAGATCCTTCCAATTTCTTTCTCTATGTAATCCCGATACACATTTCAGTCATTCATTGACATTAAGGGTGGATGCATACATCAAAACGTTGTTACGTATTTAAACTATAAGCATTTATTAGACAATATCATTATCAACCAGACATCGTTTACCTTTATTATTTTCAAGACCATTTATATCACTTAGTATTAATTCATAGTTTCATTACCCCTTTAAAGTATATTTACCTATTTATTTGGAGGTATCAAATTTCGTATATTGACATTTTATATAAATATTTTTTCTTATGAGGTCTTCTTGCTATATTTGCAATTAAATTGTTAACAATAAGCACATTAGCAGTTATCACGTAGCCAGTATTAATAGATTTTTCAGTTCATCAGTAAATGTGAATACTATTTAGCAAGATGGTGTGTTTATGAATAGGTGAGTGTTGTTCAGAAATATTCCATGTTAATCTGAAACACCGTGTATTAGTCAGTATTAATGAGTGTTGGTCAGTAAAACAGTGTGTTGATTAGCATGACATGGTGTTGGTCAGTAGCAATATGTGTGTGTCAAATGAGACAGGTGTTGGTCAGTAAGTTTGCTGTGTTGGTCAGTATAGTGTTTTGGTTAGTAGGTCAGATTGTTTGTATATAAAGGGATGAGTACAAGTGAATGCTTATCAGTCTAAATAAGTATCGATCAATCATGTCCATGTTAAGTCCATAGTTCCCCTCAAACCCATTGTGCTAATCCTATGAACGTTTTTTTCATTACATTTCTTATTTCCACCAGTAGGTATTGGTGCTGGTCAGTAAGACGGTCGTTGTAAGAATGTATAAGTAATATTTTAATGCTAGCCACTTTTTGTTAATTTCGCATTCCCATTAACCTGCATTAATACTTCTGTCATTATAGGATTCCATATTGGAACCATCTGATTTGATTAACACAATCTATTTGGCTTTACATTTCGTAAATAAGGTCTCACTCAGACGTTATACATCCCAGCTGACTGGGGTATGAAACATTTTCGGTTGTAAAATTCAAGATTACTCTTAGAAGTATTCTGATTTTTAAAGTAATCATATTATTTAGCGCAATATGTCTGAATACAACTTAAAAATGGCTTAATAAGGCAAAATGGCGTACGGGGCCAGTGACGCAAATGGCACCCAGTGCGACAATGATGGCCCCAAAGGAACAGAAAACAAGGCCCGAAACAAGGCCCTAAGCCAGTAGAGTGTTCTTGGAGGGAGCCCGTGCCTCCTCCCACCAGCTAGGGGTTTGTTTACAAAAATGTAACACTCTCCTCCATACCCCTTCCCATAAATCAAACTACTAGTGGTTGTCTGATGGAATCGAAGAGAGACATGTTTTAACTGTTTTGTGCACAGGTAATAGTAATGACTGATGTCTGGATCCCTCCCACTCGCTTTGATCTGAAAGAGGATTAATGGGGTCAATAGATATGGTAGCGGTTTGTTCATGAAGCATACGCTTGCAGCAGTAATGAGGTTGTAAATTCTTGTTAAACGGTTGCGTGATGTAATTTTTGAAAGGTCGTGATTTTAGATCTAAAATACAAACACAAATTTAGTCATTTTCGAAGAAAAGTTGTTTTTCTCCCCTAAACCTCTGGTGCCCTGGGCAACCGCCCCGTCCGCTCCCCCATCAGTTAGTACGATAAGAAATGGAGGAATATCAACCTGTTTTTTTTATACTCGATAGGCAGCCAGCGCATTTCGCACATTAGTAGAGTGATTATATCTCTTCATATACAATAAGTAATTATGACTGTTACTTGTTTGTAATCAATTTAATACCTCATTATCGAGCTTCTAAAAATCTGAACACAAATATGTGCTTCATACATTACGTTATTTTCAACACGAAAGCTTTGATCATTCAAAAACATAATGCTATTGCATCTTTTCACAAAGAAGAAAAAGGGAAATATTATCGTGAAACGACATGCCATTTCCGGCTTTTGCTCATACTTTAATTAACGCATTAAGGTACATGTACTGTATCGACGCCAATTTGGGTGAATAGATTCCAGCTAGCAGTGATTTTATCCTTCTGATGTGTAATGTACAAGCTGTGGTTCAAAATTAGCCATCCCAAAAATCATGCTATTTAATTTCAGTCATTTTAAAAGGACTTACCTCACAAAATGTTGGATTGTCGTTTAGTAGTAAAGTCATACGACATATTTACCCAGGCTTAATTTAAGATTCGTGCAAGGGCCATCTTCGGATTGCGGAAATGTACGTAAAAGTATGAATGTCAAAAGAAGTAAATTATACCTTCGCTTGAGAATGAATGCTTATCCTTTGTTCACCTTTCATTAGCTTAGTTTACGTCAGGAATGAAAGGAAATGTGGTTTTGAAAAATATATACATCTTTTTTTTATATAAAGAAAACACCAAAAAAACCAAACAAGCAAAATCAATATCTTCCAACGGAATTCGAATTCTCTTAGCCAAGCTTTAATTTAGATTCAAGACAGCATCTAAGTGAACAATGATGTTTTTTCTTAGATGAATCCGATTTTCCAGAAGCCAACAGGAAATAATTTCGCGTGGTTAAGTTTATACAAATCAGAAGTCTAAAGTTTCTTGGGACAACCAAATAAGTCACCGTTCTATTACCACCGAGAGACATAAATTAAAATTAAACTTCACTCAATGTCTAGGCGCATGCTATTTGGAGGGACACAAAAATTGAATGTATCACTGCTACGAACTCTTCGTGTGTCATAGACATTAGGAAGGGTGTTGCTTATGTCAAATTAATTCTAGCAGTGTGTTCCATCAATAGATTTCTAGCGTCATTAGAATGAATGAATAACATTTCGCAAAATGATGTGAGCTTTATTGAACAGTAGGGCGTAGCAATATATAACTTGCATGTAAATGTAAAAGTACAAAGTCTGAACCGGAACTAGGTTTATGTTGAGAAGCGGAAAAAATAAATTTGTTTAATGATCTGACCGGATTCAGTTACATCTTCCAAATATTTTCTGTTGTCATTAGGAATATTTCTTTAAATAACACTACATTGTCTTCATTCTAGAGCTAACCTGCTGTTCTTATTTGTCGGATATTAATGAAGTATTACAATAAAAAAAAATGCGATGGGCATGATGACACGAACTAGTAATGAATACTCTTGTAGGAAATAATGCGAAAATAGGCTCATTGTAAATATCATCCCAAAGTATCAATGATGTAGATACGTTCTTATAGGTTGCGAGAAAGGTTCACTTCAAATTCGTTTCCGTATTGTACAACTTGTATAAGTTTCTGTGTATAGTCTAGTATTTTTTTTATATTAAACTGAATATTGAAAATAAGCATGATAGGCCAATATGATAACTGAAAAGTAATATAAACACATTTAATATTAAATATTGAAATATTTGTGTAGGCGTTAGAATGTATCAAAAATATTTGAATCGGAAACTCGTATGAAGAGTAATTAGAATAAATCCGGATTAATTACTACGATGAATTTTCAGAGCTTGTAGGAAAATAGGGTATGAACATGTTTTGTGGCTTATATATGCGTCTCATCATATGCGTTTAATAAGTGCAAAACATTATTTCGTTGAGACAAAACTAAACTGTAAATTTTGAAAGGGAAACACTAAACGAATTCCCACATAGTGACAAGAAAACAGAAATCATGCTTCCAGATATATATATATATATATATATATATATATATATATATATATATATATATATATATATATATATATATATATATATATATATATATATATATATATATATATATATATTCCTCTGTTCATATTGTTACCAATTTCACATGAATTCAGACTTATTACTTTTGGGGATAGATTTGTTTGTGTGATTTATTGATATTGCCATTATCTTGCTGAGTGTGTAAACGTTAATCATGATAAGCATTTAGTTGCAGATCGTTTGTTTACATTGTTTGACGGTTGTAAATTAGACAAATAATAGTTATTTTAGCATATTCAATGTACACATGGGTATGTGGAGACTATGTTCAGTGCGACGTTAGCCAAACGTGTGTGTGTGTGTGTGTGTGTGTGTGTGTGTGTGTGTGTGTGTGTGTGTGTGTGTGTGATTTGGATTTTAAACGTAGCTTTAAAAATTGTTCAGTCATATCGCTAAGATGTCTTGCAGTGTTTCAGTTTATAGTGATGTCTAGAACTGGGGCATCATGCCGCAGACACATATCATGATGGAACACCCATTCACATTATTTTGACACCAGGCTGACCAGTCCTAACACTAATCTCTTAATACTGATCGCTTAGCGAGGTAGCTGTTAGAAGATTGTTTTTAAAAAAATACGTCTTTGGTATGACTCGGCCGGTGTTCAAACCCGCGACCTCCTTCATCCAAGGCGGACACTCTAACCACTAGGCCTCCGGAGCGGTTTGTCTTGTCGAAAATGTTCTGCATGGTTGACAATTGATTTGTATTCTAAGCTCCGTTCGATGTCTTAAAATTAATTTAAAAATTCGACAATCTTTGTTTTGGTGGGAATTGGTTTGTTGGAGTCTCATACAGTTTTTGCTGTGAGTTGTGTGCAGGCATGTTTGAACACTAATAAATATTTTATATTACGAGTTGGTGTTACATTGTTGATATGTTTATGTTCATTCTTTATTCTGTTCAAGATATTTGATTGTGTTCGTTTTGTTAACGAATACATATGCAAGTTTAAATAAAATTTTGCTGTGACTTTCATTGAGACATACATTTTGTGTGCCATGATCTTCTTTCGTTTTCTTTCCAGAAGGATCAAGAATGTAGAATGCGTATGAAATGTAGCAAAATCATTCTGTATATGTGCAATGTGTCTACAGTAAACTAAAATGTATAAACCAATGAAATTCATTTTAACTAATAATTAAATATCTATTTTTATTAACCTCGTTATCCACTCACAAGCCCTTTAAGATTTGTTTTCATTTTCTTTTATGTATTCTTCAATGAAAGGTATATGAATTCCTTACAGAACGAATAGTTAGCCATCGTCATATCTATGCGATCATTGCAAACATATACATAACAATACAAAATTTGAATGAAAAAATAACTTAAACAAAATGTAACAAAAAGGAAGAATCATCCACAGCATCCGAATCCTTTGCGTGTCTTTGTGTATTAACGTGTGTAGATATAAATACATATAATCAATATCTCCATCCATTTTATGCACATTTCCAACTGCGTACATCCCTTTGTTAGTTCTCTTCAATGTATCTTCTACACCCAAGGCACACACATTTATTGTTTAGTAGACCAAGGCACATACATGAATCAGTTTGTACACCAAGGCACACAAAATTATCGATTAGTAGACCACTGAACACAAATGAATCGATTAGTAGTAGATAAGGTATACACAAATCGATTAGTAGACCAAAGGTAGACAAATGAATCGATTAGTAGACCAAGGCCCACTCACGAATCGATTAGTAGACCAAGGTACACACATGAATGGACTAGTAGACAAAGGCACACAAATGAATCGATTAGTAGACCAAATATACACAAATGAATTTATTAGTATACCAAGGCACACAAATTAATCGATTAGTAGACCAAGGCACACAAATGTTCCTACAGAAGAATGAATTGCGTAGATTTTCATCGCAATACAAATATGAACGAAATCCAGTGCTGATGATGTTTTAATATATAAAAAATGTAACCTATTTTATTCTATCGATATTGTTATTCTTGGTAAATTACATAATTATTGGATTCATTTTGCACAGTGTGAAATTGCTAATAAAACGATAAGCAGATGATTACTGGAAATGACTTTTGTATTATTAGTCCTTCTTCATCAAGATCAGCGTGTAGTCAAATTTACAAGCAATCAAAAGAGCCGAACAGAAAACAGTCACGCTAAATCAATACATTTTGTCTGCCCAAAAAGTGACTGATATTTCCACATTAAAACAGAATTGATTGGTGTTAGCTATAAAATAATGAATCTCTCAGATGAGAGGCGGATATTCTTTAAAAAAAAGAAAGAAAGAAACCATTTCTAGAAGTAACAGTGTTTTGAATGTATTTTGCATAAGAAAACATCCCCTGTGTGAGTGTAAGTGTGATTCTGAGCAACGGATTGAAAATATATCTTGAACAAATACACAAATACCAGAGTAACAAATAAAACAAGACAACATTGCATAAATAACTGAGTTGAAGAATTTATTATCTTTATGAGTTTAATATATATCTTCTGGCTTACCTGATGCGAACAAACATACCATTAAAAGAAAAAAGTACAGTGAAGTCTAGGTAAAGCTATATGAATACTCATATGCATTATCTTGATATACTACTACTACTACTACTACTACTACTACTACTACTTAAAATAATTATGAGAGAGACAGACAGACAGACAGACCGATGAAGTTCATGAGGAATATTGCAACGCTAGAAAAAGACAATACAATTATCATCAACGTCTACACTTAGGCCATGGGTGTCTTATTGGTCTGAGTCGCTCGCCTTTGTTGCATACTGATATCTCACCTCTGTCATCGTGGTTTTGAGTCTCAGTTAGGTCAATGGTGTTAGTGAGAAAGCTTGTTATTAGCTTCTCGTAGCTTGGTGTGGTGTCCTTTCCCGTGTTTTTTCCATGTTCTTCCTCTACCAAATATACTGGCCGCCACTCACATCTTATCATGTGGCATTAAAACCCACAAAAATAAACTATTCAAATCTACACTACTTAATACCTGCCAAAGTAAATCAATTTAACGTGTCAAGTTTTGAAAGTGTTAGTGAATGCTGCTGACATGTGTGCGTCTTTATGTACTATACCTGTACTCATACTTTCCACATATACTATACATTCAAACTAATCATGGTGACGACATGCAACAGCTGCAAATATAGTTGGCAACTTTTCAAGTGAGAGCACATTTTCATTACAATCTTTTTGCAGGCGAAGTCTGTAAATTGGAAGAAGCTCTCTTTATGATGTTTTGCTTCTATAAGTTTTTGGGTCAGTCCATGGTAAGGATGTGTTATGTTTTAGAATGATTACACTACGTGGTCATAATTTTTTTCGATGACGGTGTTGAATATTTATTCAAATTATCTCTTTAAAGATTTTGCATATAACCAAAACCACAAACATAATTGATAACTTGAGCTTACAGTCAACTTATTTTAGTCAGAACAATTGCCAAATAAATTTTAAGATAAAACGTTTTGAAATTTTCTAGACGATACAGCACATGCATTTGGGCAAGTTATTAAGTTATTAAGTTATTAAGTTATTCTCTCGTTTTTTTTATCAACTTTTATATTCTTATATTTGTAAGAGAAGAACAATTTAAATCTTCAACAAAAAGAAGATAAATATGAAAATGTTATTGATTTACGATGATTTTACTGACGTGATAATTATGTTTATTCGCTTAGTTAAATTCACTCAAAAATGTTCAATAATTTTAATTGTAAGTCCTTAAACAGTATGTAATAGATCAGAAATAACAACTTAAAGGACGCAAAGAAGCAATGTTTGTTTCTATCTAACTGTAGTTCTTTGACAAAGAATAAAAGACAAAATAAATTCTAATTGTAACTATCATTCACGTCTCTCTCTCCTTTGTCTATCGAATGAATATATCTGATTTATATCAAGTGAACATATCTAATTACTTTGATATATAGATGGATAAATATCGATTTATTAATTGTAGGTAAATGGATTACGAGACCATATGAGAAGAAATGTCCTCGTCTCTCAAACAGCTTTAACCTGTTCAATCCTAAAATCCACTGGGTTCATGGCTGAATATCAAAGAGTGCACAAGGTAGGATAAAAAGTAACTGAAAAGAAAGAGGAAACAAGAACAAGATAAATACTGGAAGATCAGCAATAGAATTCCAGGAAACAGATGAGAAAGCTATCATAGAAGAAAAGAGGGAAATTACATATAATCAGAGTCTACCAATAATGTATCCACTTCCCAATATAAGTATATTTTTTTAAACGTTGAGGTTCTATCGGAATAATCTCTTGTGTCAATAGATTGTGTCGCTAATGTTACCTTTTCCATCCACACCATTCCAAAGATCACTATTAAAAAACCTATAAAGCTGTTTCACTGGGGGATGGGCTTCGGACCGCACCAGGTGATACCATCAGATGGGGTGAAACCAAAATGACTGTCTTTAAAAGTTTTCAATTTTTTTGCGGGAAAGGAATCCTTGGGGGTGACACCATGAATTAGCGCACTGGGTGATATCAAACAGATAATTGAAAACGTACAGATGAAAAAAAGACCATTCCAAGTAGAAGTCCACTGAAACTAGGCAAATAAGTAAATTCCACAAACAAAGGTTAACACGTGTATGACAAAAATATTTTAACCCAATTATAGAGCAGTGTTGCTGCTATATTGTTGGCTGTCCGATGGTACTAAATTGCATATCATTTAGCATTGCTGCGGCTCATTGAAAATAAGAACATACACCAGTTTTACATATACGAGATCCAAGTGACATGACTAGATGAAGAATTCTCTTCTCCTTAGAATGTTTCAGACATTTATATTAAAGATTTTATTTTGAGTAAAACATTTGTGAAAACGGAATTGATCACCTGGGTGTTTCTTTATGGTGTAGTCTTCGTTTTGTTAGGTGGTAGGGAACTATCTTTTCTTGTAAGTTTTCTATATTACAAGATAATTTTTTTCAAAATACATGCGCAAAATAGCAGCTTAAGCAACACATTCTGATAAGACCACGGAGCCCCCGAGTGGTCTAAAACACTCGCATTTGCCGATCACTGCCATATCCAATCTGTTCGCGAGAGTTCGTGTTTCGGGCTTTGTCAGCGTGGGTATCTGAGAAAGTCTGACAGTAGCTTCACGTTGATCGGTGGTTTTTTCCAAGGTTTACCCGAGTTCTTCTTGCACCAGTTATACTGACCGCCATGTATATCCTATCGTGTGCTGAAAAAATAATAATAATAATAATAATAATAATAATAATAATAATAATAATAATATTCACCACAGTCACATAGGTTTTTCTTTCCAGTTACATAACTTACATACATTGCACATGTTAGACTTATAAAAAAAAATTTCTTCTAGGTTTTAATCGCGAGTCCTAGCTAATTAACGTAGACCCTGTATATCTTAGGTGTTATTGAAATAAACTTCAATTCGAATAGTTTGGTTTACGATTGCAAGGTGTAATATGGGTTATAGAGTATGGAGTTATGACTTACCTTAGATGCGCATCTCTCAAAAGAC
The DNA here is from genome assembly GCA_029339505.1 of Unio delphinus. Classification (NCBI taxonomy): domain Eukaryota; kingdom Metazoa; phylum Mollusca; class Bivalvia; order Unionida; family Unionidae; genus Unio; species Unio delphinus. The sequence continues at coordinate 7,974,966 of JAQISU010000004.1, read as the reverse complement.
GGATAGCTGTGCATGGTCCTTTTCACTTCCGGATCTTTAGAGGTAAATGGGAAAGAAACAAATTTTTAAAAATAAACTATCCGACAACCTTTGTAATACAAGTATTATATACTGATAATTCATTTATTGCTCATTCAGAAGATAGTATTGTCTACTTTATCACAATTATTTTCCCCTAATTTAATAAGTTAATGCTGTGTAATTGGATTAGTTCGGCTCAATAATACACACATGGGAGTATCCGTTTCGATCAGCTTTCTGCTTATGGCAGTTCGTTGTTAGTTTAATGCCACATATGAAAACATTAAGTCACAATAGATGAAGTGGCATGGTAATACAGGTAACATTCGCTCTGCTTGTATGTTTCAAATGTACATAATTTCACCTAATATTTGTCCCGCCCTCAGATATACGTACCTATTGAATGATACATAAACGGCAAAGCTTTCCTGCAGTGAAATAGTTTGTCCCCCTCAACGATTGAGTTCGAAGATAACCATATCACTAACTGTTATGAATTCTGTGAGTACGAGATTTGCTGATCATTCAAATGTGTGTTCTGAATTGCTTGAGACCTACTTGACATTCCGTTTTGTTACTTGATCAATAGAGGTTGTCGTGCATTTTGGATATTTACGCTTCTTGTACTTCTGCATCGCCTCTGCCATTCTCCTTAGTTTAAGGTCAATGGCTGCATCTTTCGAATTGGTATAAAGATGTTCAAAATGATGTCACTGCAAATGAAATATTAGCATAGAAGAAGGAGAGAAGCAAAAAAAAAACAATGTCTCTTTTGTACTTTGAATATTATGATATTAGCGATCTATTTGCAAAATTTGGTGCAGTATTCTACTGAACGTTTTTGAAGACAAAATAAAAAAAATTGTATGTATGTAGACATGCACATTAACCGTCCAATAAAGAATGCATAAGCGAAATAAATTTTTAAAAGAACAGAGGTGCATTCAAACATGACATTCTTCAGAAATTTATATTTCTCAACTGATTTGACTTGGTACAAGAATACAATTTCATTTTAACTTTATGATGTTGGAATATTGTGTTGATAATCTTCGATTATTGCAATAATTTCAATAAATGGAAAGTTACGAAACGTCTGTATATCTTGGAGTCAATGCAAATGTAATTACTTCTATTGAGTCCTGAGATAGATTAAGGTGGACATAATAATGTTGTTTATGCCCCACTTGACCTATGTTGCAATAACATTTTCTGACGAAAACGACTCCAGTCATCTTCATAAAAAATTATCCCAGACTGAAAGCAAGTCCATTTTTACAACCTTCAAAGGTCCTAAATAAGGCTGGCTCTTGAACTTACAAAGAAGACAAAAAACAAGAACACGCTCCAACTCTATCCTCAATCATAGACGAAAGTCAGGCACACAAATTAAACATGCATAACACAATTCCAAGGCGATTATTCTTAACAAATCAGCTCAATACATGCCATAAAAAAACTTCATGAAAGTGTAGCAGTTTATTAATACAATGTCATAAAGTCGTCCATAAAATGTCTTGTGAAGAGTTATCAAGGAAATATGTCATGCAAATTACAAATGTATAATTACACTGGTGTACAATCTTTTAGAGGACGCCTGTTTCAGAGATAGAATGTGCTATTTAGTATGAATTTTATTGTGTTTAATTCAAATATGATAATTAAAACAGCGGATTGGCTACTGTTTCTAAGATATGTAAGTGTTTAGACTTTACGTCTATGTATATTGTTAGATAGTTGAGTTTTAATCATAAATTGTTACCTAGGTCTCTTCATGTGATTATGTTTGCTTTAAATTATACTATTTCACCTGTCATGTTTATGTGACACATTGAAAAACAGAAAAATGGTTATATAAACAAAGTGTATTATGAAGCTAATCTCAAATATATATATATATATATATATATATATATATATATATATATATATATATATATATATATATATATATATATATATATACATAGTTTCATCTTTTTCAGTGTCTCATTGGCGATTCATGGATTTTCTCTTGTATTCATTAAATGGGGTATATATTGAAACTGTCCAGCAATATTCTGCAAGCATTTATTGGCTCCATTTGACCCGATAGTGTTTGTCTATTGCTGCAATGTCATGGCAGAATCTCTCGCCGTGCTCGTCGCCCAGTGTTACACAATTCGGTGGAAATAATTTAGATGAGAGTGACAAAAATTTATATTTAGTGACATGCTGCAACAATGGCGTTTGTATGCCTAGAGCAGGTTTTCCGCTAACTTCCTGTAGTTAACTGTCTTGTTGTTTCCGAGATTTTATTTTGCCACTAACTGGAAGGCTTTCCTTGCCGTCTTTTACTTGCCGAGCAGTGCACTGACAAATGCATCATCTCGAAGAAGTTCATGACTCTGACCTTCCTGTATCTTAGCTTCACTTAACCTTGGAAATAAATGTTCCACGGAGCTATTTAAAGCTGTTAGTGTTTTGTACATGATATTCACACAGTTTTTCATCAAACCCGACTTAATGCGCATGAGTGGTAACTTTTTCTTGGTTCAACAAGTGGTGGATGCTGCCACTGATGTTGGTCTTAGTTTATACACCTCAAAAGTTGTTTCATGTTTTCATGTTTCCTTCATATGGACTGCATGATCAACTGAAATCGCTAGCAAAACATTGCCATTATGCAGCAAAATAGATTTAAATCTCGTCGTCGATGAAACAGTAAACAGTCTCCACTTATCTAGATCATGAACGATGTTGAAGGCTTACATCACAGATCGATGTTGTTTCAGGCTACAGATTACCTTTCATGAAGAAAAATGGGACGAAATCCTGTTGACGCTTACGGAACATGGAAACTCAAACATCACCTGCCAGGATATTCCACTGATGTAGCTTGTAGCTAAACAGATCTTCCTAACACTTTTCTAGTTTCAAATCCTTAATTCAGTTCCACTTATGTTATGAGTTGAGGTTCAGAGGTTGATGATGGAAACGAATATGGGTCATGTGACTTTGAAGTTTCAGAATCAGAAATGCCGTCCTCTTCTTCTTCCTCGATGGAATGATTATGGTGCATCCTTAATGGGCATACAGCTGATTAAATGTTTGGATAATGCACAGTCTACTTTGTCTATTTCGACACGCCTTTCTCAAGTGGAGGCACCATGCAGAAGTCAAAATTGCTGATATAATCTATGGGCTCTCTTCAAATCATTGGCACTGTTAAAGGCATAGATGTACTTTTCATGTTCAACCACTGGCGAAGAGTTGTTGCACAAGTGTTGCAGCCTAAGTGTGGAGCCCACTTCATGTCCTACACTCCAATTTTAAAGCCAAAAAATGGTGATAGGTTTTCTTAACCATATTGGTTATACTTTGCTTTTGTGATGCAAACGTCACTTCACCACAAACATAACAGAAGTTATCTACATTGTTAACACAAGTCGCTGCTCACTCTGGCTAAACAGAAATGTATCAATTTGCAAAATCAAAAACTGACAAATACAGACTCTGTATGATTTACAGAGCTTGTATATGGCAATTTGTTCAGCGGAGTGTGCTGTAAGCTTAGTTATGATTGCATCATCAATGACTTCTAGGAATAACATGTTATAATTCATATCATGTATGACACAATACCAGCTTCAGCATATTTCATTTTGCCTAAAACGCAAGTACTGTCCAAACTCAGGCATACATTTATTCATAGGTCACGTGAAAGATGTAATGTAGTCATTTCTGGTTTAAATTTAGATCCCTGCCGTTGATAAGTCATGTATCCTCCTCCATTCCAAAGTCAAGGATAATATATATAGACCAAGTGTCATGTCTTTAAAACTATAGCGAATCAAATATTTTAAGCATCATTTTGTATTCCCAGTGATCTAGAATTGGTATGGCTAGATTTTTTTCAGTAGCATACCAGTGTTACTTGAAATTATCAGGCTGATGTTAAAAAGAGTGATTATGTGTTTGTCTGTTGAAATCAGTTTTAGTGGAATGTACATATAAACGACATATCTTCAAAGAGGATATCTTAAGAACATTTTAAATTAAAAATGTCTATCCACACCATTTCCTACATAAAGACATAGCTACTTGAGTCCATTTGGAATTGTTTTATAGTAGAGACCACATACGTATTTCCCTTATTCGATACTAGCATTAATTGTATTGAATATTAAAGAAATAACCAAAATAATTCAGGTATTATGGTAGAGATTGAATGAAATACTGTTTTCGTTCTTTACTTTAATGTTCATTACCAGTAAGTAACGACTTTTTCTTCTGAATAGGTATGTAATATAGAATGCATATTCACTTTTGTTTAGTTGAGATTGTCTGCTATTCGTGCTGGCTGTTTACTGTTATTAACGTTACTTTTTCATCTTTAGAAAGCTCTACGATTAAGGCTTGACATTTCAACCTTATAAATAATATTGAAACCTTATTAATAAAATTAAAATGTGTCGTCCTATTTAACGTTAAATATATTAAAATTTCAAGTGTTCTTCTATTGTATATGAAAATATTGTAATGAAGTTAAACTTCTTTTTAATTTTTATTTGTTGATAACAATTAAACTTTTCGCTTCCCAAACGAATTAATTCACAACGACGAAGCAACAGTTCAGATCACCATGTACTTGCCATGAATAAACCACGATATTTCAGTTCGGCCAAATCTTGATTGCTGAGCAACCAGTATTAAAGCGGACATAACACTGTAAAACATAGATTTTCAAAACGCTGTCTACATATAGCAATCTTCTGATGATATAGCTTCTCTATAGGTTTTAATAATGGCATGAGAACATTCCTGCATAAGTATATATATATATATATATATATATATATATATATATATATATATATATCTGTGTGTGTGTGTGTGTGTGTGTGTGTGTGTGTGTGTGTGTTCTCTATCCTGGTACATAATCGCTATAATGTTGTGGCTTTTAAGACATACCTACCAAAAACTTTCCAGGGGCTAAATACTAAATATATATTGTAATATCAATTCAATATTAGCCTAAATAAGAGATCGGCGGCACTCCTACCGCATCTATTATATAAAACTCACGAAGCTATTTAATGTGGCAAAAGATATTATTTACTATAACGATTCATTAGGTAGTGTTAAGCACAGGACACGAACACCTAATTTGTCACAGTTTCTGAAGATGCCCGTAAGCACGTTTTTCCAAGAGACAAAAGAAGTGATTTCGTACTAAATGGGATAAATTTGATTTGAGGTTTTAACACCGAAGTTGGAAAAGATCTTCGAACATAATTTTCAAAGCAACGGAGTTCTAGAATATATAAAATCAATGAACGCACAAAAGCGTGTAATTTTGTATAAAATATTTATTGCTTGTAAGTCAATTTACTTGACCACCGACCCACGAGAAGCACCTGGTAAGTTTTCTCACATAACTACATTAGCCGAATCTTAGACTTGAACCCACGCAGACAGAGGTGAGATGGCAGTGATCCGTAACGGTGAGCACTTTAGACCACACGGCCACTCGGGGCCCCTGGAAAGGTTTTGGTAGGTATGTCTTAAAAACCACAACATTATAGCGATTATGTACCAGGATAGAGAACACACACACACACACACACACACACACACACACACACATATACACACACACACACACTTATGCAGGAATGTTTTCAAGCCATTATTAAAACCTATAGAGAAGCTATATCATCAGAAAAGTTTAATTGTCATCAACAAATAAAAACTGAAGCATCAAAGATAAGATGTCAATCACTCTAAAAAATAAAAGCATGTCGTCATTTAACTGTATCTATTTGATGAATGCTACCAATTAATCGATGTATTAGATAAGCACTACTAACTAATCGATGGAATTGATGAAATTTACCAAACAGTACGATAAAAAGATGTCAAAATAGTGGATGATGGTTTCTAGCTTAAAATAAATAACACATTCTTTTCACAGCATTAAACATTCACCACTGTATAAGGACTATTCTTAAAAGAAAACTTATGAAAATGAAACATCATATGACTGGTCTAAGTTTCATAAGAATATGAAAATGATACATATGAATAGGTAACATGTTCAATAATGAACCGGTGACATGTTCAATATGAATGTGTCACACTTTTAGTTCAAAAAGTTTAACACGTTTAATAAAAACGGGTAACAAATTCAGTATAAATAAGTATGCTTAATATGAATGGGTGATATTTTTTTAAAAAATGTTAAGATCATGGCTTTGTGGGCATTTTAAAGTATTTACAACTTTTGTAGCAGACTTCAGTAAATCTGGTTGATTAGACCTAACTATTTCGTGGTTGGCTAAACCATCTAAAACTGAGAAATTAACATTATCTTTTGTAAGAAGAAAAGAAATTAAAATATGACTAAACATAATGTTGTATGTGTATTAGGTACTATATACTTCCCTATGGGCTGCCATATACTGTTAGTCACTTTTATAGATGAAATGTGTCAGATTAAAATTATGAAATCAGAATAAGACTAAAGGTTTCTGCATAAAGTGGCGATAATGGAAATGTACAAAACGTTCAGTAATTATGATCAGCAAGGACACGATCTAAATTATATTTTCACTTATAAGTTGAGTCCAACTCTGTGTGTGTGTGTGTGTGTGTGTGTGTGTGTGTGTATGATTTGGATTTTTAACGTAGCTATTAAAAAAGCTTCAGTAAGTGTGTCAGTTTATAGTGCTGTATAGCACTGGGGCAACAGTTATATGGTATCATGCCCTACCTAGTCACAATATTATGACATTAGGCCGAGAAGTCCTAACACTTACCTGTTAATGCTGGGCACCAAAAGAGGCAGCTGCTCGCACCGTTGGTACAAATCTTTTTCCTGACTCAAACGGAGTTTAAATTCTTGACCTCATGCATTCGGGGCGGAGGCTCTAACTGCATAATTTGGTGGAAGTAATCGAGGGAATAAATAAAATAGACCCTGATCTGCAGTCATATTATACAGAGTATGTACGGTATCAGTTCGACTATCAAATAGCTACCAACTATCTTTAGACATTAGATGGTTATGAGCTCTGTTCTGTTAAGTAAACATCGCCCAAAGAAATTCAGTCAAGATTGTAACAAATGCATTCTTCAAACTATATCATTCTATTGAATTGATTGATCAATCGATCGATCAATATATATATATATATATATATATATATATATATATATATATATATATAGCCTATTCTAATTACATCTTCATCTTTTCCAGACAACTCTCTATTGGAGGCAGATCGAAGTGGCATATTTACCATTCAGTGACGGAAAAATCAGGAAGACAAAATCATGGGATGGGGTTTTGAAATTCAGTTTACACGCCATTTTATTCCATTAAGGAGATATAGTAACAGAAAGCTCTTACATTAAATCGATATATTGTCTGAGATAAGACATAAAAGTATTCCCTGACCTAGATTGTTGTTTACTGGGTAGTAACAACTTCTAACCCAGGCAAAGGGCTTAATTGGTCTTTTTCAATGCCCAACGTTCTGCTTTGGTTGCCATCAGCTAATCTCGTTCTTCTTATCACTAGTAATTAATGAACGATGCAAAGGGATAGTGAAATTATGCACTTGATTAATTATTCAGTTTATTCACCAGTTCCCAAAATCAATGAAACTAGTAAGAAATTGTAATTATACAATGTATTTTGGGAAAACGAAACACCAAAATATTTACATTTAACAAACTGTATACATTTCACCAAATTATAAAATTATTTTGCCAGATAATTGCAAATTTGTTATCGCGAGTTTGGTCTGAAATTATAAAGCAGTTATATATATATATATATATATATATATATATATATATATATATATATATATATATATATATATATATATATACCACTTCGTGGGGTTTCTTTTGGTGGTGGTGTTGATTGTCGGTTTGTACCTTCATACAAAGTGTCCGCTTTATTAGGTTCTCGTTATCGGGTGTTCGCCTTCGGTGTTATTGCCTCGGATCGAGTAAATATAAACATACGTGTAAAACGTATAGGTGGAATAAATATAAATCTAAGCTGATATTCAGAATAAATTTACAGGAGCTCCCATACATGAAAAAACAAAAATTGAGTCAATTACATAAAGAACTGTAGTAATACAATAGGAAGATACACTTCTTTTTAACATAAATGATTCACCGAATTTCAGACTTAAATATATTTATATACATAGCCGATATGTTTTGAAGGATATAATTATTTCATCATAGAATCGAAGTCATTGCCTTGTACAACTTCATAACCTGCTTTTTTCCGGTTTACTCCAGCATATCTGTGGCTGTTCTTCTCGGTCGTTTCACCTTTTTTCTTGTGATACGTAAGTATGTAGAAAATAATAATAATAATAATAATAATAATAATAATAATAATAATAATAATAATAATAATAATAATGATGATGATGATGATGATGATGATGATGATAATAATAATAATGAGGACTTGTAGAGCACCTAATCTTTAGAAGCTCTTAGCGCTTTACAACATCCATCTGATATGACTACACTACAGAAAAAAAAAAGAAGAAAAAAAAATAAATACGATGAAATTGGAAAACATTAAAGCATGCTGAAAACAAATAAGATACAAAACATTATTAGGTCTCTAAGTTTGTTCCTGCAGTCGAAAACGTGAGTTTTAAGAGCACTCTTAAAAGGGATCAATGTGTCCTTGTGTCTCATTTCAATGGGCAATTCGTTCCACATCGCCATGCCCTGGTATGCAAAAGAACGTTGTTCATATGACTTCGTTTTCATAGTGGTAACATTGAGTATACGATTGTCAGAAGAGGGGCGTAAGGATCTTACTGGTATATACACATGGGTGAGGCCGGATAAGTATGCTGGACTGGAGTCTGTCATTGAAACATAGCACAGAGAACAAATTTTGAGTTTGATTCCGTATCGAAGTGATAGCCAATGTAGGGTACATAGCAGTGGTGAGGTGTGCTCTGGTCGAGGTACTCTGAAAATGATCCGATCAGCTGTGTTTTGAACTTTTTGAAGTTTCTGGAGTAGATATTATGACGATATATATTTCCTGATATGAAAAAAATATATTTGTTAAACATAATGCCTAATGCTTAAGGGCATAGAAACCTTGCTGGACAAAAATTTGCCATATTTAGTACGTGATGTATTTAATATTTTTTTTACCTGAGGGAGGTGTGGATAAATCGAACTGCTTTGTACATAAAGACTTTCTTATATTTCGGTCAAACAATGGATAGCTGAACGTTTTATAGAATAACTGTATTTCTAGAAGCAGAGAATCTCCAAGAACTAGATTATATAGAAAACTGTCATCACATTTTGGCCGTAAGGAGTATTTGGATATAGTAGCAGTGGCAATGATTACAATAGTCTCTTAAAAATTAGTATCATGTCTGGTCACTATTTTACATTTTGAAACAGGAAGATGGTAGAGACCACAATATAGCCCACTTGATTAGAAACCATGTAACTTGTAACTTGGATAACTTGTAACGTGCTGCAAGATGATTATAATTTCGTATACATTATACCAACGTTATTTGCCACTGAAATGAAAGTATAAAATGTATATTCTTGGGGAAATGCCAAGACATGTTTAAATTTAGAAATCGGGCAAATTCTATTCATAGAGCAGCAATGAAACACAATAATAAGATAAATATTACTTATATCATATGATTTAATGAATTCAGTATGAATTATTATTACAGGTTCTTATACCCGTATGTATGTATGTATGTATGTATGTATGTATGTATGTATGTATGTATGTATGTATGTATGTATGTATGTATGTATGTATGTCTGTATGTACGTACACAACCACGCACGCATATATATATATATATATATATATATATATATATATATATATATATATATATATATATATATATTCTTTGCTAGTTGTTCAGGCCGTAACAAATAGTTACACAGGAAAAGTGAAAACAACAAGTTTTGTAAAATTTTACAAATAATTTATTTCTTGGGGAAAAACAATGGAAAAATGGAGAAAAAAATAATGGTTTTAAGAATCAAATCCAAACAAATCCAAGTATAATCCACGAATTGCACTTTCAAAAGTCCTAGTAATGAAATGTTCTAATGAATTAAAGTTCGGGTCGTGACAAAAATTCTAAATGGAAGACATTGACAAATGGAAGACATTGACGTATGATATAGTCTGTATAGAGTTGTATAAACAGTTCCTTGGAGAAACACACAGACAACACTCCGGTGTTTAAAATTTTATCACAAATTGTATAAACTGTCATTGTCAAATAATTGTATATGAGCAGTCAAATATTTTGAGATAAACGAATTAATCTTAAAATTTAGAATAATCTGAAGAAAATATAACTCGCAACTGACATTAAATTTAAAGAAATCCACCAACTGACGAAATATCTTTATAAAGAAAGGTTATGTAGTAATCTAAGACGCAGTTTAAAATATTCACGATTTTCGAAGTGGAGAGGTTACGTGATTATCTCTACATTTTTAAGACACGTATCCATAATATTACGTTGACGAAACCTTTCACTTTATTCTAATAATACAATAAAAAAAAATGTTGTCTACTTCACCAAAATTAGTTTAGGCTCACTTATCCAATACAGCCTCAATCATGCTCTAACTATTTTCAGAATAAAAATAAATTAAAAAGAAACTTGTTTACATGGCTGTTACGAATTTTGAAATAAGGTCAGGATATATGTCAGCCTTAGGTGTTTACTAGAACAAAAAAGCCAAGTCAACTGATTTTCTGAAATATATCATCTGCAGTAAATAAAACTATATTACAATATCTCGTAATAAAAAATAAAAAATTTAAGACTAACAAACAAACAATTACGTTAAATATAATATAAATTAAATCAGATTTGTGTAATATCCACCCCATAAATAAAGATTTAATTTGATAAAGCTTTCTTTATATCATATATTAATTATACACGAGGTTAAAGAAAAACATAAGAGGAACTCATGAATTATACAGAGTGTACATGACATAATAAATTTCTACACACGGGAAAGTGCATCTGTTATTAAATTATATTTTCGCTTGATGTGCCTGATGTCAAGATTATATTCATGTAGCAACAAACTCTACCTATGTAGTCTTTAATACTTTTGTCATCGTGGCGATGAAAGTAAGCGGTTTTGTGGTCACTAAACACAATAATCGAAGAATGAGCTACACTAATGTAATGTAAACTTCAATATGTTGTAATGCCAATATCAAAGCCAAACATTACGCCTTTTAAATATTCACTGAGTGGGACAGGTACAACTAAATACATTGCATGTTTAACCTGGCTATCTTTTTCAATATACTCCTTTGGCATGTTTATGTGGTGATATACAACCCTTTGATAGGAATGGTTTATAATTCTACATAATACAATCAGACATAAATAATCAAAGAATAATCCACGAATTACATTTTTAAAGTCCTAGTAATAAAATATTCTAATGAATTCAAGTTCAAGTCCTGATGAAGATTCAGGATGGAAGACAATGACATCTGTTGTAGTCTGTATAATCTGTATAGTGTATAGTTTAATACACTGTCTTTGTTCAAGAATTGTGTATGAGCACTCAAATATTTCCAGTGAAACGAATGAGTCTTTTAAAGTCCGAATCTGAAGAAAATTAACGTATAAATCGAGACTGACACAATAATTATTTCATGGTACATATTTGCAAGGAAGATTTACATTTGTAAAATGTATTGTTTCAGTATTATTACAGTTGTGTCTAAAATCTGTACTATTTAATATGTCATTAAACGCCTAGGATTTTCAAAATAAAAGCTTGTTACGATCATTTATCTACAGGATGCAGCAATCATCTCCACAGATCAGTGATACGAGGATAAATAATTTCGGGCGTATAGATTTCTCGAAAGTTTCTTTGTTTGTTTTTTAATAGACGGGAAAACTGGATATCAATGAATGGTAAATTACGCTTAGTATGCAGAATGGGATATTCATTCGTCCAAGTAAAACCTTCATTTATTTTCAATGCAATATTTGCATTGAAGAATCCTATTTAAATCATTGGACTAGTGCTAGCGTAATATTAAAAGCTTAATACATTCCATGCCTAATATGATCAAAGCTCTCTGAATTACAAAATGTTCTCACGAATGTAAAAAGATAATATCTAATTATTTCGTGTATAATGGAACATATTGGTTATATTCAAAATCATTAAGTGATTGACTGTTATTTCGACCACTATAAATTACATTTGCTTGACATCTTGGATCTTTTGGTGATGTCTCTTCATTAAAGTCCACAAACTTGTATACATTTGTTTCAAAAACATTAACGTTTTAAAGTCAAGAAAAGAACTGTACTTAATAAAAAAAATTTAATGACAGAAAACGTACATTTTTGATAGATCAAATCGTAAAGCATGACTTGCGTAGAAAGCATTTTCATAAACCATGTATACATGAATCCATCACTGACAAAGCAAACCATGTACAATGTTAAGAAACAATAGGGATAGTCTGTCTGAATAAAATGAGATGTCAGCATTTTTGTGTTTGACGTCTGCTTTCCTTTTAAATGAAATGTATGAAGCAGCTATTAGTAAGAACTCAGCAACGTCTGACAAGATATAATACCAATTATGATAACATGGGTTCCTAATATGGGAATAAACTAGGTCCAATCTGCTTATATTTTTATATATGCCCATTCTTTCTCCAGCTAAAGACTTTCTCCAGCTAATGAACACACACGATCAGATGTTGCGTACCTAATCGTTAACTTTTTCGGTATGAATAATGCGAAAGACTTTTTTTCTGTTCAAACATAGAAACATATACTTTAGGTTACCTTTAATATATCCAAAATGCAGATTGTGTACATAAGCGCTATATATATATATATATATATATATATATATATATATATATATATATATATATATATATATATATATATATATATATATATAACACAGTTCTACTAATATTACTTATTGCAATTTTTTGCGTTATAAAATAATGACGTGCAAGGAAGAAATTTGTTCGTGTAAGCTGAGTTGCGTATCATTTTACAGGAATCCTTCAGTAGTACGCTAGCATTAATAACTATTAAAAGATGTATTTTAGAATATGGATTGTTTGAAACGGATTTTATTTTAAATATTTTTTTTCTTCATTTTTTCTAACATTTAGAGAAACATTAAGGACTTCTTGAATATCTATATAATAAACTATGTACTTCACGATTCAACTTCATACCCCGTAGATAAATGCCATGTTCAGGTAAATATGAAAGAATCCGACATGAATCTCAATTGAAGACAAGAAATACTCATTAGAAAAGAAAACACCGGAAATGCTTTCGACAAAATTCTGGCTGTGAACACAGTTTCGTTTAATTTACAGTTAAAAGTCGCCGGAATCCTATACGTATCGATCGACTGACAAGAAATAGCCCATTTGATGATGTCTTATTAGTTGATCTGTTAAAATGGCATATACAGGAAAAAATGATTCAACATTTATGTGCATAGTAAAGATCACTGGATATTTGTGACAGTCGGTCAGTATATTAATGCATATATACCAACTCTTCTTTCTATCTGTGGCCTTTACGTATCTTCGCAACTGCATACATATCACACACACACACACACACACACACACACACACACACACACACACACACAGATGTGCCTGATGTCAAGATTATATTCATGTAGCAACAAACTCTACCTATGTAGTCGTTAACACTTTTGTCATCGTGGCGATGAAAGTAAGCATTTTTGTGGTCACTAAACACAATAATCGAAGAATGAGCTACAATAATGTAAACTTCAATATCTTGTAATATGAAAGCCAAACATTACTTCACTTAAATATTCACTAAGTGGGACAGGTACAACTAAATACATTGCATGTTTAACATATATTTCTCAATATATCCATTTAGCATGTTTATTTTTTGATATACAACCCTTCGATGGTTTATAATTCTACATAATACAATCAGACATAAATAGTCAAAGAATAATCCACGAATTACATTTTTAAAGTCCTAGTAATAAAATATTCTAATTAATTCAAGTTCAAGTCCTGATGAAGATTCAGGATGGAAGACAATGACATCTGTTGTAGTCTGTATAATCTGTATAGTGTATAGTTTAATACACTGTCTTTGTTCAAGAATTGTGTATGAGCACTCAAATATTTCCAGTGAAACGAATGAGTCTTTTAAAGTCCGAATCTGAAGAAAATTAACGTATAAATCGAGACTGACACAATAATTATTTCATGGTACATATTTGCAAGGAAGATTTACATTTGTAAAATGTATTGTTTCAGTATTATTACAGTTGTGTCTAAAATCTGTACTATTTAATATGTCATTAAACGCCTAGGATTTTCAAAATAAAAGCTTGTTACGATCATTTATCTACATGATGCAGCAATCATCTCCACAGATCAGTGATACGAGGAAAAATAATTTCGGGCGTATAGATTTCTCGAAAGTTTCTTTGTTTGTTTTTTAATAGACGGGAAAACTGGATATCAATGAATAGTAAAATACGCTTAGTATGCAGAATGGGATATTCATTCGTCCAAGTAAAACCTTCATTTATTTTCATTGCAATATTTGCATTGAAGAATCCTATTTAAATCATTGGACTAGTGCTAGCGTAATATTAAAAGCTTAATACATTCCAGGCCTAATATGATCAAAGCTCTCTGAATTGCGAAATGTTCTCACGAATGTGAAAAGATAATATCTAATTATTTCGTGTATAATGGAACATTTTGGTTCTATTCAAAATCATTAAGTGATTGACTGTTATTTCGACCACTATAAATTACATTTGCTTGACATCTTGGATCTTTTGGTGATGTCTCTTCATTAAAGTCCACAAACTTGTATACATTTGTTTCAAAAACATTAACGTTTTAAAGTCAAGAAAAGAACTGTACTTAATAAAAAACATTTAATGACAGAAAACGTACATTTTAGATAGATCAAATCGTAAAGCATGACTTGCGTAGGAAGCATTTTCATAAATCATGTATACATGAATCCATCACTGACAAAGCAAACCATGTACAATGTTAAGAAACAATAGGGATAGTCTGTCTGAATAAAATGAGATGTCAGCATTTTTGTGTTTGACGTCTGCTTTCCTTTTAAATGAAATGTATGAAGTAGCTATTATTAAGAACTCAGCAACGTCTGACAAGAAAAATAATACTTATGTTAACATGGGTTCCTAATATAGGAATGAACGAGGTCCAGTCTGCTTATATTTTTATATATGTTTTTTCTTTTTCTGCTAAAGACTTTCTCCAGCTAATGAACACACACGGTCGGATCGCTTTCCCTGCAACAGTGCAGACTGTGTACAGAAGCTTTATATATCATACAGTCCTACGAATATTACTTATTGCATTTGTTTAGCGTTATAAACTAATGACGTGCAAGGAAGAAAGTTTTGCGTGTAAGCTGATTTGCGTCTCATTTTACAGGAATCCTTCAGTGGTACGCTTGCATTAATAGCTATTAAAAGATGTATTTTAGAATATAGATTGATTGAAACGGATTTTATTTTAAATATTTTCTTCATTTTTTTTAAATTTAGAGAAACATTAAGGACTTCTTCAACATCTCTATTATAAACTATGTACTTCACGATTCAACTATATTAACACGTATATAAATGCCATGTTCAGGTAAACATAGAAAAATCCGACATGAATCTCAATTGAGGGCAAGAAATACTCATTAGTTGAAGAAAACACAGGAAATGCTTTCGACAAAACTCTGGCTGTCAACTCAGTTTCGTTAATTTTAGTTAATTTTACGTATCTATCGACTGACAAGAAATAGGCATTTGATGAAGACTTGTTAGTTGAGATGTGCGAATCAAAATATATAATTGTCTGTTAAAATGGTATATATAGGACAAACATAGCCAGCATTTATGTGCATTGTAAAGATCACTGGATATTTGTGACAGTCGGTCGGTGTATTAATTCATTTATACCAACTCTTCTTTCTATCTTCGGCCTTTAATTATCTACGCAACTGCATGCATATCACACATACACACACACAGATAGATAGATCGATATATATATATATATATATATATATATATATATATATATATATATATATATATATATATATATATATATATATATATGTAGATATATAATGATATTAAATGACACATTTAAAAAATAATTTGTTCTATCTGCTAATAATATGATAATTTAAATGAATGTCATTGTTCCAATGTTCCAAAGAGATTTCAATATATAGTTTGTACTATTATATATTCTTGTCACCATTGAGAATACATAATTTCTCATTACTTTATCAAAACTGAATGCATTATAATTTTCAAACATGTTGAAGTCACTTGTTCAATCAAGTATGACCTAATAGAAAACGAAGACTATTATTAAAACTAGTTTTCTTTCCACACATTCACTAAAGTTTGTCCACAAACGAACACAGCAATTGTGTTTAAATAATCTAATTTTGATACTCAATGAACGTAGACGTGTTTGTTGGAGTACACAACTATCGGAAATGTCTCATCATATCTCCATTATCTGATCAATTGGATTTCAAAATATGTTTCAACTACATATAACTGTTGACATACGTAAGAGCATTGATGTTAGGACGTACAAAGGGAGCAGATGGTAATTTGAAAGAAGTTGACTGACAGACCAAGCATACTGATTTTATTTGATTTATAGATTATACCATTGTCAAATACATAATGTTCTTAAACCTGTCTAACAAAGATTTAAAATGACATATTATCAGCAAAACTACAATTGTTAAGAATCAACACATTTAGTGGCATATATATATATATATATATATATATATATATATATATATATATATATATATATATATATATATATATATATATATATATATATATATATATATATATATATATATATATATATATAATTAGCAGATGGCACAAATTACCATTTAAGGGTGTGTGGGTGTTTGTGTATGTATTATGCAGTTAAAATTTATTTAGATTTTATAAATTCAAATTACGCGTAGACTATCAGACAAATAACAACTTTGTGAGCTTACAGGTCCAGTGAACATATGTAGAGATCACACTATCCAATATTGTCAACAGACTGTTGTATTTGATATGATCTTCCTTTACTAAAATATAGATTATATTTCAATTACCTTTCAATGCATTACATTAAATACCTGTGCAAATGATCGATGATAAATCTAATTCAAATGTACGTCTCTGTCTGATATATGAAACATGCTGCAACGTTACGTTAGGTAATAATAAACATATTGGGTCCTAAATATGTTTAGTAGTATCCAACACCCTCTATTTAGTTTGTTAAAAGGCAACCATTAGAAAGCACGCTTAAAGTCAGGTAACACGTAATTATTAACCAATGATAAGTAACCACTGGAAAACATCATCTATCACGCCATGAGAGTAAATTGCAAGTTAGGGTAAGATTCTTTTAGAAACTATTTCTGTTAGGAATATCAAAGTAAATATCAGTATTAGTTTACAGGTGAAACCTTACAATATACAAAATTGTACCCCATACAATATATAAAATGTATAATTACAGTTATATGACGGTGGGATTTAAGTGACATAAAGAAGAGACAGGCAGGATATCCTAATGACGAATCCCATGAAAAGTTCTTTATGCAGTTTCAGCCTAGCAGACGACCAATAACATTAAACGTGCTCAGAATAGTTTGCGCCTCCAAATTGAAAAAGAAGAAGGTGAAGCAGGCATTTATCGAAGACGAAAAATAAATATTCGATACGAACTCAGAGATTGTCAAGGAAAACTGGGCATTGTTCAGAGACCCGATGTACACAACTACATAAAAATTCTCACCATACGTAAACAACAAGACTGGTTTCATGAGAACAACGTTGCCATTCTGAATGAGATATTTCGACTTTATTAGGCATGTTTAGTAGACAGCGCTTCATCACCTAAGACAGAAGCTATCAATAACATCAAGATGACCGTCGAAAGCAAGCTAAGAGAATTGCAATATTTATGGGTGAGTCATAAGGCAGATGAGAATCAGTCCTACGCAGAAATAAATGACAAAAAGAACTTATATGATAGTTTGAAAACTATATACGGGCATCAGTCATCAGGAACCTCTCCAATATTGATTGTGCTGACAGTACCAGATGGCAATGATACGTGTAGAACATTAATAATCAATATTCATCTATCGTGTGACCAAACTGGAAATCAAACTATCACCTGTTGATCCTCCGATTCAGATTGAAATTGAGAAATTAATATGTTGTCCAATGACAAAGCATGTGTTGCAGACGCTACACCAGCAGAATTATATAGAGCCAGAGGCTCACACATGACACATAAACCGAAAGAACTTTTCATCTCAATGTGTACTTTAGGAATACTTTAGGAATTATACCACAGGGGCAAAAGCTAAAAGGCAACATGGAATTCTGCGACAACTACTATGGCTTTTCCTTCTATATGTAGCCGGGCAAATCATTATCATAATTTTGCCGAATCGCCTTGTGCATCACACCAATCAAACGCTGAGGAATGATTCTAATGGTGTCTTGAGTGAAGGACATAGTTATTTGAGCTTTTTATCTCCAGGATAAAGGTCAGAAACAAATCAAACATGTATATGACATTTGTCGGCCTGACAAAAGCATCTGATACAGCTATTTGTGGAGGCCTCTGGAAGATCATGGCAAAATGTATTTGCCCTAAGAATTTCATCGTGATGGTTAATCTATTCGATTATGGCATGCTAAATGAAATCGTTGACGACGGCGCATTATCATGCTACATGTCTAAGGCATGATGCCCCTGTGCTGTACATCGCTATAAGCTGCCACACTGCAGTTCTCGTAGTGATGTGATTGAATTTTTTAAAAAGCTATACTAAAATTCCAAATCACACACACACACACAAACACACACACACAAACAAACACACACATACACACACACTATTTTATTATTGCGTCCATGCATCCATAAGCTTTTCATCTTTCCAAAATGTTTACAAAAATATCGCACAATGCAAATGCAAAACCAACACAAAAAAATTACGAAAAAGAAAAGAAAACTTGCAAAAACCGCAGAAACAACAACAACCAAACATGTCAATTCAATGCCGTAAGACCTGACTGTGTTCTGTCCATATTATTGATAATAGATCTTATACATGGTCGTGAATTATGTGTTTGAGATTTTTCAAACGATGTGTATGGAGAATATAGATTGCTAAATGAATGTTACACAATATATTGCTTTTGACACATTACATATTATACACATATGGCACATTATATATTATATGCATATGACACATTACATATTTTACACATATGACACATCACATATTTTACACATAAGAAACATTACGTATTTTACACATAAGACACATTCTAATGATTCATCCAAAAAATGTACTAATTACAGTTGAAAGAATATAGTTTTCTTTTATAATACGACAATATTTTAAAACATAACCAAATGTCATAAAATCCAATACAGTCAATGACTAAAACTTAAAGCGTTTCTGTTATTTCTGGAGGTTTTAAAATTGCACAAGTGTCATATTAATCGAATCACATAAAACTTTGAACAATAAACTTATTGTAATAAATTTGGAGTATGCGCATTAAAAGCGCACCGTTTTAAGAAAGTGATAGATTTATTTGTGTGATTATTGGGATTCGGCGCCATGGAAATATTACTAGCCCGAAATAAGTAGCCAAATATTAGGATCAAACGTCACGGGAGTCGAGTGTAAGTGAGTTTGAACGATGCCATGGTTCGTTAGTAGTGAATTCAGGTCCAAACCAAATGACTGTCCTTGTGCAACATAGTCCATATTAAAATCTAGTGGTGTATAATAGTGGTGTGGCTGAGATGGCAGTATTTACGGTAGGAAACGGTAAATTACACAATTGAATCTATAAGTAGGGTCTTGGTAGATACCGTTTAGTGGAAATTAGGTGTAGTTATATTAGCGTAATAAACCAGTAAAAGAGTATACTGACTGGCCTAGGGTGGCGGAGTTAAATAGTTCCCAGTGAGAAAGGGGATACTAGTGTATTTTCTATGGCACAAACGGCTCGCGGTATGGAAATCTGATGATGGCAAAGAGAAAACATGCAAATGTGCGGTTGATGGACCTCTGAGAAGTTGTTTTATCTGTGGTCTTGAATTGATTAGAGTAAAATTTAGTATATAAAGACAGACAAGTCTGACCTTCCAATGTACAACTCAAATTGTATGGAAGTCTTTGGAAATTTCGGGAAAACATATGACTTCCAGCGGGATTCACGCCAGGGTTTGACGCCGCTTGGTCAAGTATTGCCCCTGCGCGTGTAACATTATTTTAAGAATCAACTGTTCAGGATGCTTAAGTGGTTAGAGCGTGCGCTATTAATGATTTGTTTGTAACTTGTGAAAGGAATTAACGCTCCACACTTTAACATCATTTTGTATTTGTGTGTATGAAAGTGGAAATTGTTTCATATGTTTTTAATCTCTTGATTTCTATCACTCTCTGAAGGTATTCACTAACTTCTTTTGTAATTGCAGTTTACTTGTCTTGGAAAGGTTTAACTTTATTATGTAGAAACACGAGATGTCAAATAGTTCGCGGCAGAAGACATGCCCAGTACACTAAACATGTTTGTGTGGAAATAATTGACCATTACAGAAGGCGTTCTCGAACTTACATCTCGGTTTGGCTCTCAGTTGGTTTTCAGCAAAATAAACCAGGAAAAAATGCCATCTAGGTTTTTTATATCAGAAAACGCCTCCCCAAGCAATAAAACTGCAATTCATCACATCTGCTGCCAGAACTGAAATGTTTCTTTTACAGGTTTTACAAGTGGGAATTCCTGAGTATCGTGCACTATAAACTTGTTGAACTTGTATTTTCTGTTATATACACAAACTACAATGAGTGTTCTAAGTTTAATATAGAAGGGTTCTTTTGTTTTCAACACCATGATATCTTTGTGGTCGAAGAGGGTTAAAATTAAATCGACCAGATCAAGAATAATAGCTTTTTTGCACGAGCGCGTTTTTCACAATAAGGTCATTAAACCATATTTCATTTTAATTCATCTCTTTGCATGATAACAACTGATTGATTAATTTGTCTAGGCCACTCCAGAGTCTTGTAATGAAAACAACATCGAGCGCTTGAATGCTCTACTGTAAATTTAATTCAATAATAGTCATATAAAGTATATAAATTACCGTAATTCGGTCTGCTATAATATTATCTGTTCAATCAGTTGTTAAGAAGAATTGTCCTTTGATTTATAGTATTGATGAAGATACATTAAATATTCATTTGTCATTTCAGAAATACGTGAATACCGTTTTATCGCTTATTTCTTCTTTTTTATTTCTTTGAGTTGGTTTATTCTAAGCTTAAAAATCTGTTTGTGTTCTCTCAGTTGTTGTGTTAATCTAATATTTTCACATGTGAAAATATAAGGATATATTTTAATTGTGAAAACATAGAAATGGAAAAAAATATGAAAATTATTTCGTCAGGAAGTCTTTATATTTCACTCTCAAGTATATAATAAATATGTAAGGTTTAGATCTAAAGTGGTAGTGCCTTCGTTTCTTTTCCAACATCTTATATCAAACGTTCACCATCTGTGTTTTACAGCTTATGAGATTAACCATTAACGGATAAAAATATATGGGTCTATTTCTTCTACAGCTAATAATTTGTTTCTAGTTACAAATGTGAAGGCTGTCTGGACTACGCTAATGCTAATTAAATTCAGCCTTTTTAAACATTGTCGATGGTATGCTGAGGAAGAGAGACAAGCACACAAAAGAACAAACAGAGAGTCGTCTGGTTACCATGACTATGTCAGTATTTATGCAGCTTGGTAACTGCAATAAATAAGACCTGAAATGTCGAGGAAAATCACATTGTTGTGATTTCTAATTGCCAAATAACTTGAATCTTGTCGTTAACAATCAAATCACAATCTGAATTTCAAGATGAAAGTGCATGAGCCACAAGGATTGAAGGACTTCAACGCCGAGGGCATTTTGACTAAAGATAAAACTTCCATTCACGTACTTAAAGAATATCGATTTTCCGATATCGCGAGTTAACTATTAAAGATTCAATCAATATTTTGAAACTTCATATCTATTTTTCCTTTTAAATGATTGAAATTTACCTAATTGGCTTCTTTAACAGGCCAAGGTGACAATAATCTCTAATGGCTATATCAAGACTGATAAACAGCTTAAATCCATGTATATAAGGACACGTAAAGGGCTTAAATCCATTTATATAAGGACACGTAAAGGACTTAAATCTATTTATATAAGGACACGTAAAGGACTTAAATCTATTTATATAAGGACACGTAAAGGACTTAAATCCATTTATATAAGGACACGTAAAGGACTTAAATCCATGTATATAAGGACACGTAAAGGACTTAAATCCATTTATATAAGGACACGTAAAGGACTTAAATCCATGTATATAAGGACACGTAAAGGACTTAAATCCATTTATATAAGGACACGTAAAGGACTTAAACTATATATGGCTATGTAACAACTCGTTAAGGGCTTACGCTTCATGTGTCTGTACAACGACACGTTTAAGGCTAATACTATATATGGCTATATAATGACACGCAAAGGGTTTACATTATTTGTGGTTACATAACAACACATAAAGGGCTTTAACGTCATGTGTCTATATAACGAAACGCAAAGTGCTTAAACTCTATTTGGTAACATAACTACATATAAAGGGCGTTACAATATATGTGGCTATACCGCAACACGTGAAGCGCCTACAATCTACGTGGCAGTATAACGACACGTAAAGAACTTGCAATATATATGGCTACATAGCAACACGTAAAGCGCTTACATTACATGTGGCAACATAACGATACGTAGATGGCTTGCATTTTATGTGGCAATATAACGAGATGTAAGGGGCTTATAATCTATGTGGCTAAATAACGATGCCGAAAGGGTTTACATTTTATGTGTCTATATAAAGACACGTAAAGGATTTACATTCTTTGTCTCTATATAACGAGACTTAAAGGGCATACAATCGATGTGGCTATATAACGACACGTAAAGTGTTTACAATCTATTTGGCTATATAACGACGCGTACAGGGCTTACATTTTATGTGTCTATATAACGAAACGTAAAGAGTTTAAATCTGATACAGAGCAGAAAGAACACTTTCGTTTCAATTTCTCATTATTATTCTTCATCCATGTGATGGTATCTTTTTGGTTTGGTCACTTTAAGTAGTCAGAACCTAAAGGACATCATATCATGCTTCACTGGTATATGCATGCGTGTCATTTATCCTGCGAATTTAGTTTTGGGGGTTTGGTGGGGGACGGATGATTGGAAGTAGGCCTTTATTTGTAATATTTTTCTCTGCATAATTTGTGAGCGCGATAATGATTATCATTCGGATACTGAATAAGATACACAATTACCATTAGGAAGAGATTAGCTTGGCACATTAAAACACAAAATAGATGCATCAGGCTTACATGTAACGATGCAGCAATAGGACACTTTTAGAACTGAAGAAATGCTTTATTTAAATATTGTCTCTTGCAATACTTAAATGAATCGAAACGGTTAAATTATATCATAATTGGCCATACACTCAGATTCTCTGCATATAAAAATAATTTAATGAAAGTTTTTCCAGTGGAATTGAGCAAGAAAAATCTCCTATTGATATTATAGTTTCCGGTCATTTATCACCAAACATTTCGATTCTGAGTCGACCATAACGACGATTGACTAACTCCACTGACATTGTTTTGATAAAAGACCGCACTGATATTGTTCGATAAAAACAGGTACATCAATCATGAATTTGGGCGTAATTTGGATATAGACAGCCATAATCGTTTTCAAGTCAATAGTTATGAAACCCGATCATACAGAAAAACTACAACTCAGATTCAAAGCCATTATGTCTTTTAGCATGAAAATTTACAACCAGTATATTGTATAACACGCCAATTCAAATTCAGTATGTTCTATAACAAATCATTTCAAAGTCAGTATGTTCTATAATAAATCAATTCAAAGTCAGTATGTTCTGTAACAACACATTCAAAACAAGTATGTCCTATAACACGTCAATATAATTCCTCGTAAAATAGATAATACATTTATATGACGAATACAGAAACGTTGAAGACTGTTTTAGGTAGTTATACTTTGTTAGTATAGGTTCCATGGTACGGCTACCTGAGTTTACGTTGTGTTTAAAAAATGAAAAAGAAAGAACACCTGACATAAATTGATATGGCTGTCATATAAGTTTAAAAACTTTAAGATTGACACAAAATAAAAAGCTAGAAAAAGCCAAGAAACTAGTGAAATCATTTTTATTAGATTCAGATAAGGCTGAGCTTAATCTCGCATAAAAACTATCTATCTATCTATCTATCTATCTATCTATCTATCTATCTATCTATCTATCTATCTATCTATCTATCTATCTATCTAGCTGTGTGTGCGTGTGTGTGTGTGTGTGTGTGTGTGTGTGTGTGAATGGTTAACGACAGGATAACTGTACATGCAGGTTTAAAAGTAATTTTTAAAAAAACTATAGTTAGTACATTTTGGGGTCCCAAATATTATCTATCTATCTATCTATCTATCTATCTATCTATCTATCCATCTCCATCCATCCATCCATCCATCCATCCATCCATCCATCCATCCATCCATCTATCTATCTATCTATCTATCTATCTATCTATCTATCTATCTATCTATCTATCTATCTATCTATCTATCTATATATCTATCTATCTATCTATCTATCTATCTATTTAGCTGTGTGTGTGTGTGTGTGTGTGTGTGTGTGTGTGTGTGTGTGTGAATGAATGGTTAACGACAGGAGAACTGTACATGCAGGTTTAAAAGTAATTTTTAAAAAAAAAACTATGGTTAGTACACTTTGGGGTCCCAAATATCATCCATCCATCCATCCATCCATCCATCCATCTATCTATCTATCTATCTATCTATCTATCTATCTATCTATCTATCTATCTATTTCGCTGTGTGTGTGTGTGTGTGTGTGTGTGTGTGTGTGTGTGTGTGTGTGAATGGTTAACGAGAGGAGAACTGTACATGCATGTTTAAAAGTCATTTAAAAAATAAAACTGTAGTAGGACATTTTGGGGTCCCAAATATTGTTTGACATTCCTTCTAGAGAGAAAATGGTGAAAAGGGATTTTTAACAATTTTAATTTTTCAATACTTTATAAAAACTGCAGTAATCAAGCGTGAAGGAAGAAACGTTGCCATTACTTTTCGTGAGTATTGGTCACAATAAATCTGGTGCCCACAGATATTTTTTCCCAACTTAAAAACTCCAATGATGTAAATGAAACTTCCACTCAGACGTATATTATGGCCTTGCCGTATCTAAACTATGTCTTTCATTGAGGACGGCATTTATCAATAGAGGACTAGAAGAGGTAACGATGGTCACTGGAATTAACATGATTCTTACATTGCTGGAATATTGGCTATTTCGTTTCCGATTGCGCTTGGCTATGAATACGTAATTACATTTATAATTTCTTGCAAAGTTCCTTTGTGATTTACAATAATGAAAGTATTCCTTCTGGTTACGGATGCTCTAAACGTGTTTCATTATCTTTGTCCACAAAAATACATATCTTTCAACTGAGATCGCTGCTAAAATCTGGCCATTTCAATTATATTAAGACGAAATGTTGCTCGTGCTCTGAATAATGTTGACACTAGGGGGTCTAAATAAATGACTAATACTGTTTCTATAAAGACCAAAATATCATGAGAGCAGCGGACAGATCAACGCTTGTTGCAGCCTTCTTTTTTAAGCACAATGCAAAAGAAGTTTTACATTCCTTTACTGTTCTTTTAGTCTTAACTTTCAAGAACGTTTTTCTGTCCTTCAGTGTCATTTCCAGTGTTCTAATTTCGTACTATAATAAGGAGATGCCAAGAACTACTGATGCATGTGAAATCATTTCGTATTGCAAATAGCAACGCGTGCTTTCCATAGGATTTTCATGTATATTGTTTCTAAACCACTTTTTAAAAACCAGACATCTCATTAATTAGTGATCATATGCTTAATTTGCATACGTAAAAAGATATAATTGCCAGATGTATATATGGATTGTAATTAAATATATTTTGTGCGGAAACGTATGCTCTCGTATCTGTTAATTTTAAACACCTAATATATTAATATATCTCATGCAGACACATATGCATTGTTATATGTATATTTGTATATTTGTGTTTATCGATGAATAATGAATGGTCTAATAGATATCTGTATTGAGGATCTGATATATCTAATATTGACAAGAAACGCTGAAACTCAATACATATATAACACTATAGAAAACTCTCAAGTGTTCGACGAACAAAGTCATCAGTTTTTTCTTGTATCAATTTTGATTTGCATTTAACGATGATCTTGTCGTTTTTCAGAAGCATCATTTATTGTGTACGAATAATACTGAACTCATGAACGATAATAAAATTGTTTACGTGAACACCGAAGAGATCATCACATGTATCCACAACATCAATTTCAACAGCACAACCATGCCAGTAGCATCCCCTTGACGCCAAACTGCATCAATGCTGTTACGCTTTCGTTACAACGTGACTTTGTGTTTGACTCCGAAAGTCGCCTTGCGAATATCTCTGGAAACCTCGAATATGTGACTGAGATAAATTGCATACGCAAGCAGCAATGAGTCTCCTGTAAGCTGATATCGACTTTATATGACTACGAAGATGTAATTTTCATTTTTACTATTGACAACGGATGTATGCATATTTCATGTCGCATTTCTACGTTTTCAAACAGTATGCTGGAGATGATCTACTTCATATTTGTAAAACACCATAGACAGGAAAGTGGACTTTGCATAATCGTCTGTGTATTTCACTGTGGCAATGTCAAAGTGGCTTTAACATGATTCGAATTCCATATCATTGATGAAATTATGTGCTCTGTAGAACAACACCATCATACGATTTGTCACAAATCCAATCCGGGAAACGTTGTGGAAATTAGCAATTTGTATTTAATTTAGCTTTCCACCTGTTTCCGAGAACGCTTCGCACCTGTAAGCCGATTCAACCCTTGTGATCAGAATCTCTATTGCTTCGATATATATTTATAAGCGAGGCATTGTCAAACTTTCGGATTGGATGCTACTTCAAATTTTGCAATTGTTTATCGTTTTCGTCTAATACCTTCTTGTGACCTTACCATGTACTTATAGACCTAAACCACAACCATAATCTACCTCCCAATGTTGAGTTGCCATCATGGAATCAGTTAGCCGTTTCTCAGCAGTCTCATGAATGATTTTACTGACCGGCGCCGACATTGTTGTGATTGATGGAAGTGGAACTGGTTTTGTTTCAACTGCCTTTGATAAAGCTCGAATTAGTAATCGTTGTAATCGATCGAGAATTGATTGAAACGCCCGCAATCCTAAATGATTCAACCGGTCCGCAGCGACACGTTTGATGCTATTAGCGACTCGCATTCCAACGTGTTTATCTATTAGTTATTACTGGTGCTCGAGGAAAATGCCGCGAGCACCTTTGTAGCTCCTGTGATTCTGTTATTTATTAAACAGTATTTGATTTATAATGTACTGTCGTATTGCTAAGGTCTCCTTGCGTAGGTACAACACGTGTCCCTCATTGTCCACAAGGGTTAAACACATTTCTGTCAACCGGTGATTGTGGCAGGGAACTCATTAAACCACGCAAAAACCATATTCATCATCATGCTTGATATTCATGAAGATACTTAAATCTCTTATCCACTTCTGTATGCCAGTAAACACACCTTTAGTACGTTTAAAATAGGATAATTCTTAAATACAAAATTCTTTTTATCTTCAATCCAGTGGACATCCATTTTATTATTTTCATCGATCACAATATTAACTATCATCTCTGTTTCTCTTTTGTGAGTGCGTTCATAAATAGTATCACTATGAAAGCTGAACTATCTCGCATTAGCATAGTAATAAACGACTTCCCTTCTAAGTCTCATTTCTGCGGCTCCATCTTGTTCCATTTTGACAATCACAGGTTTGAACAATATAACCTTCAACACAAAATATGTCTTATTGATTTTGTCGTCTCGACCTTCTTGTGATTAATTCTGATATCCGTTTCATATTCGCTGAAACAAATAGCCTGACTTGGGACTTTCGGGAATTCCGTAATCTCTAGATTTGCAATCAAAACATCACTTGATACTTCGACAGTATCTTTCAGCAAACTTCATTTCTGCTTGTTTCCTTCTGTCCAATAGTTGTACTTTAAACAATTACATTTCATGATTTGCAATACTTTTAAGCAACATCATCACGGACCCTTTTGCAATATTTGGTGTGTATTTGGATTTTTAACGTAGAGTTAACAATTTTAGTCATATCACGCCGAGGAATGCAGTGTGGCAAGTTATAGTGATACAAGCACTAAGGCATCGATGCCATATACATTAGGGCATAACCGATTAGCATTTTTCTACCAATTTCCGATTCCGGATTTTGGGCATGAAATTTTTCCGATTCCGGACACGATTCGATTAATCGGAAATGCTAAATCCGTTTTTTTTTCTAAAAAATTTCATCTTCCGTTTCCGGGTTTCTGGTATCTGGTTTTGCCGTGTCTAGCATGTTACTTAGTACTTTACCATATCCGGCTTTATTTCCGGTTTTCACCCGTCGGTTCAAATAGATTGTCTCACAGCGTGGTTGTGTTGACCATATTGGACTTTTCTGACTTCTTATTTAACTTTATTAACGCACTATCGAATGACACGCAGTGTTAGACACAGTGCTATAGAAATTCAACTTTATTATTTTTATTATCCGAATCGGTCGTTCCTGCTTTGTCCGACTCCGATTAATCGGAAGTTCATACTATCCGGTGGAATCCGATTTCCGGATCAAAAGTCGGTTATGCCCTAATATACATAGGGCATCATGTCCTATCCAGTCATATTTTTAGGACACCAAGCCAGTCAGTTCTAACACTAACCCCTTAATGATGAGTACCAAGTGAGGCAGATGTTAGTACCATTTTAATGTCTTTATTATGACTAGGTAGAGGTGGTACAATATAATATTTATGATGTGTGTTGTGGTAGACAATATTAACTTTGCACCAATACAACTAAATTGCATTATACTCATCCTCATAACATTAAAATCGTCTTTCTTGATTTAAAAAAAAAAAACTATACCGTGATCTCTTTTATCATTTCAACGTCGGACTGAATGATTTTTCTTTCACCACCTTCGTGCATTCTTCTTCCACCGCTCATGCATAATTAAAATGGGGATCCTCGTTCTCTCAAGTTCACCAATTAGTTTTCTTCTGATAATTAGTGACTTCTGTATTTAGCTTCAATAATCATAAGATGTTTTAACCGGTCTCGGTAGGTTTGGGCATATTGACACTTTCGACTGAATCCCTAAAACTCTTTGAATTTGCTAGGTAAAATGATAAATTGTGTGTATTGCAATTATTACGGATGTATTTTATCCATAGTATTTAAAAACATTCTTGATATCAAGATCTCGCAACGTTTGTACCTAAAACTATTATAATTAAATTGATATTTGATTAGATAATATTGTTTGAGGTGACTCGCCATTAATATCATTTTTACGATTTTAGATGCTACTTTTTTTTAAAAAGGTGAAAGTGTCACTTAAATAACCCCTAAATCTTGTTCAATACACATTTAACATTTTTCACTCATAAGTCCAATAGCCTGCTTAATACCTAACATAATTTCTTAAACATCAAGGTTTAAAAGAATGTTTTACAACACTTATGGCTTATATAAATTGTTCGTGCTTTAGTATTCGTTTTGCATTTTCTGTTTTTTTTTTTAAAAACCCAACCCAATGCGACATCACAATATTTTGAACAGTGCAATTTGAACTTAATATTTTTCTATTGTCTACATCAATCATTTTTCAGCATGTACATTTCTCCTCATGACGTTTAGGTGTGGATCTAATCAATCCAGTTTTAAATGGTTGTTACCAACATCCGTCTAGTTAAGTCGAATTGTTATCCACTTTATGGATTGTATTCATTCTGGTTTTACAAACTGAACTTTTTAAAACTTTAATTACTGTCAACAAAGACAATAATGATCCTTTAAATTTGTTTATTACTTCAAGAATAGTAAAATGCAAAAGAGAAATAGATACCGGGGGTAGAGAGTCTTTCTATGTTGTGGAACCTTTTATGCTTTATTTTTTTTTTTACATTTTATGCCATAAACTGGGGTATTTTTAGAATGGTCGTCAAAAGGGCAGATATCCAGGCTCTTTTTTGGTGATTGAAAAATTCACTATGTCTGTGAAAAGCATAAAGACCTGGCGAGAAGATGGGTCTTTAATTATTGATTTTCTATTGAGAATGGTGAATAAAATCACGCTGGCAGAGCAGTAGCTTCCTTTCTGATGTGTTAAGTTTTATTGTGGCCCGTCACTGCAGCAAAAGGGATATAGAGACGGAATATGCACATGCATTATCAATTGATAATTACTCTACGTACTGTTGTCAAGCATAATTCAACTGTAACTCACACCTCTGTTATCTCAATTGCATGTCGGGCATTATTGTTTTGCTAATTTATAATCAGTTATGCCTCTAATTAAACAGATTGTCTGATTGATAGATAATAGTACATATACAGAGCCAAATGTAAGTAAAGAGCCAGTAAAAATGTAGATATGTATTTTCGAGAGAGAACAACCGCAATTTCAGTGTTACACATGAATACAAACATGATTTGGAATCATCATGCAATGTTAAACGGGAAAACAAACAGAGGATTCGGAATGATCATGCACTGTTACAGAGGAAAACAAATAGAGGATTCCGGATGATCATGTAACGTTAAACATGACTACAAACAGTGAATGCTGGATGATCGTGCAGTGTTAAAGATTACTACAAACAAGGGATTCAAGATGAATTATTTATGAGTTGTTCTTACTGTAAATTAATGGAATCATAGATAGATTGAATCTGAAAATATGTACGTCATAATGATATTGTATATCAGATTCAATTCTTCTCTAAAGATTGGCGTCACTCGTTAAATGTACCGTCTATATTTGTTTATAAGTCGAATCAAATTGCAAAACAAATCCTGATATGCCGTTGCAAAATGCGACTGCTGAACAGGTTCTATAATGAGTTTTCTGCTGATTACTCTTAACAAACTACACAGACCCAGATCTGCAGGCGCACTATGCGACGGTGGATCTGGGTCTATGCAGTTAGCAGTTGGACTATCGACGGTATTTAGAACATGGGACATCTACTTTGATGTTATACCATGAACAATGATATGCATTAAAAGTCAAAGCACATGACAAAATTGTCAAATTATGTGTGATATACGCATCTCTACCTGTGTTTGCTGTCATTACTTTGCACGAAGACGGCTTGAAAACAACACCTAACCTAACTCTCTGTATAAATTATAAATTCATTCAAAATTCTACAGAATACATTATGTGTTTGCCAAATTCGTAAAAAAACATAAAGTATATAATTGAACAGACGGCTGATATCATATTTTGAAAAGTAAATGAGTGTTTAAAAAGTTAACAAAACGTCGTAGTGACGGTGAACCTCATTTTCACTACTTTTCAGTAATAAACCTTAATTGTATAAATTATCCTCGTGTGCGACCATCTGGCCATTTGTATCCAAAAGTAAAGTGTTCCTCTCACGCTTGGTTTATAAATTAATACCTCAGTACGTTGTGTTTCCTTTTGTTAATATTGTAATTAAATTGTTTTTTGTCCAAACAGCGTTACATAATATTTTTGTTTTGTGCTTAACATAGGGTTGTGCTGGGATCCTGATGGTCAGGACTTACGAAGCAGCAGGGAGGTTGAACAGACCAATTTTTGTAGTGTCCATTTTACCAAACTAAAACCTTTTAAGCAAACGACAAAAGGTCAATAACGTCAAATCAAAACCTCTACCCGACCAAGACTGACTTTCTATAGAGCGGCTCTGGGTTAGCTTTTATATTACTTATTTTGTCGTCGTTGGTTTTCAACAAGTATTCACGCAAGTTCACCCACCGTGCCACTTATGTGTGGTCTATTACCCTCCCTGCTGCTATGAATGTGTGAGTAGTTCAATTATTAGTATATCAATAATATGGCACTAATTACGGAATCTTATACAGCTAGACTAGCTCGATAGCGATTTGAGACAATAAAGAAATTTCTTCCCTTCCGTGCTTCTGTCAGACAAAAATTCCATGCGCTTTATGAGTCTCAGGTAGAATTTGAAGAAGGTGCAGAACATTTATCTAAACCAATTGTCGAAACAACCAAAAAGATTGGATAGGATACAACGGTCTCAGAGCATGTCATCGGAGCATTACCAGAAAAGATTTAAGATGCTATGGAGTCTGCCGACAAAGCCCTTGCTGAAATTCAAGACGTTTAAAGTATTGTCTAGGATCTATCTAAACCAGAATTAAAAAAACTAGATATTCTACTCAACAAGGTTATATGCAAGTTATGGCTAATCCTGTTAAGGTTGCTGTGGTGGGATATCAACTACTGAATCAGTTACTAAAGCCAGATATTTTTTTCTCACTCCAGAACACGAGTGGGACGCTAGGATATTTCATGAGTACAAGATTTTTTGACAAATGAGTAAAAAAAAAAAATATGGAAAGAAGAATATGATAATTCTATTGATGAAACTTTTTTTTACAATTTAAATGAAAAAAGTGTTGGAATGTCAGTTATATCACCAGGAAAGCAATAATCTCGACTAAGGAAACAACCATCACCTTACCACGGCGCGACCGGAAGTGATCTGTGTTCAGGTACCAGGAGGAGTGGTCTTACTACTCTTTGTCCTAATAACATTTTCTGACGTAGAACGACTAAATATTCTGATTCGATGGAAACGAGCCGAAAATAATTCTCCAGAAATTATTAATGAAGCAGCAGATATTTGTCGCAAATTATTTACAGACAGTATCATGGACTTCGATGATTATCGGGAACTTATCAATCAGATTTTAGATGACTATTACAGTGATTAGATAAATAAATAATAAGATGATTATTCACAATGCTCAACTTGGATATATAATGGTCAGAGATGTAGACTCAAGATTATCATCACTGAAAGCAATTTAAAATACCTTATTGCAAATAACTATCAGTGAAAGCTATTGACTTTGTCCATGATAAGGGCATTGGTGCTGTTAGGTGCTGGTAAAGCATTCTTTGCAATCAAAGATAGACTAGCACGATTAATACGACGAAAACCTCAACCACCAGTGCAAATACCAAGCATCGAAATTATGTATGCAAATGTTAGTTAAATAAAACATCAAGAGGTTGCTTTAAGAATAAATGATATGGTTAAAATTTACAACGAAGCAATTGATTCCGATCATTTAGAGATCGTGGGGGAAAATAATGCCAAAATTAGTTCAGCAGATTGCCGCGCATACAGCATCGTTCACAACCACAATGATATCAGTAAGCTCAACCAGTCATGAATTTAGCGTTATTTATCCAACTGCAATCCAGGTGAAATAAATCGCAATGGCATAACTACGTGTGTTTTACCTTTGGCAGAATATAAGATGAAGATCGTTTGGCGGATTAGATTCAAATAATTCGTTGGTGTTTGCGCGTAAAAATAAACCTAGTGTCAATGGCACCAGAAATAAACACACCGAATGAGAAACGAATAGAACTTTTTTATAACACATATTCGATAACAGAAGCAGATTTCGTTGATTTAAAATTTCTCCAACTTGATGTGGATATAATGCGCATAGAGGTTTGAAACTATTCTCTCTACTTTGTAGGTATTAACATGTGAAGAGTGGACAACATTGCCCGATGAGCGTGATACTATTCTCTGACATAACAACAGGCAGCACGGTGAAGATAGACATGTTGACACGAGAATTATTGATATAACCTTGACGATCACAGTCTATCTTGTATGTGATGAAAATCGATGACAGTTATCAAACAGATCTAGAAAAATCAAATCAAGCACAATAGGGATATAGCTTGTATACATTAACTCCGCAAGTTTCTCCTGGTTATTTAATTGCACAAGAACCATTTAATCCTGTATATTTCCGCTGTCATAATCCACTATTATTAAGAATACATTTTAAACTTACTGATATTGACCTGCGTGTTGGATCCTGACCATAAATTTAAATGTAAAATCTTAAGATTTACTCGGTTTGTTTTCCATTTTTATATTTTATTTCCTTTTTTTAAAATAGCATTTCTTTCCATTTTCTTATTTCCTATTTTAATTTTTATTTCCATTTTTATTTTTTGTTTTCCATTTATATTTATATTTTTATTTTTATTTCCATTTTATGTTTTACTTCCATTTTCATTTCCATTATTTCCCCCTGATATATATGTCAATTATTCCAAACTATTTGTCTGCCGCAAACGAGAAAAATATCATAAGTGTACGCGGATTTGAATCACCGCCAAACAAAAATTGCAGCATATCATCTTTCCGGTTTAACCGGATTGTATAAAATCTGGGTAAAATCGGGTAAAATAAAGAAATTTCTCGCAGGATTAACTGGAATAGCTCGAGCAAAAGATCTTGCCGAGAAAATTAAAGTAATTCAATCGGAAATTGCCACGCGCACACAAGAGTATAAGAAACTCACGGTAAACTTATCCGTGCTTAGAATTTTTTTTACCAACCAAACACAAGAAATAATTTAGAAAATTAAAGCGAAAATTCCAGAGATACGTGTGCAAATCAGTTAAGATTATCCATTATGACAATTTGATAAAGATCTCGCTGATTATGTATGCATAAGTTAGATCGCCTTCATCGCCGTCATCGAGATTGACGTAACTGATCATTTCGATTGTTCTTCTGCGCATCTTTCATCTTTCTTCCTCGTATATTTTGCTTATTCGATTTAATGCTGTTTTTTAATTACAGCAGTATGTTGTACAATCTCTCTAATATTTTCATTTGATATGAATCTAAGTGAATCATTCATTGAGTTTTGAAGTGTTTTCATCACACGATATTCATTTGGGTTTCTTCGTTTATTAGCTAGTCTGGATTTTTCAACTTCGGCGTATTCTACTTTGTTACGTCCAGGTCTAAGTTTGGGATCTTTGTTGGAGCATGATAATTAATTTTTTACCGCATTGTTCAGTGAGACCCTGATGAGTTGGACTTATGACCACGATATATTCTTAGGTTCGTTTGTCACACAGCTGATAGTATGGATTTGTGTTAGATCGTTAAAATAATTAGTTACCGCATTGTGTACTGGCATTATAATGGTGTGTGACCACCTTATACAGTTTGGTTCGTTTTGTGCCCTATTTGTGGGTCGTATAGGATTGTTTGAATGATTTGACACTCCTTGGACTTTAAACCGAGTAATATCACCAGTGTTTGAGTTTGATAAAGTATAATTATATGAAGAACTTTGTTAAATGATACATACATGTGTATACTTGTTTTAGAGAAAAAGGGCGGGAACTCTCGCATTCTAGTTATTGTTATTTTGCATGCATGTATAGAGTTATGTGGAAAAGAGGGTGATCCGGGTTAGGGACTGTTATTTTATCATGCAGTTGTGCTTCTATCTTACGCGGTTATTGAATGTTGTGGCAGTCATATGTCACAAAACGTAGCTATTAGATACGTATAATTGTGCCGTAAATAGGTCTCACTGCTGAAAAACATGGTTGTTAACGTGGATGACATGAAATGATTTTTGTAAGTATGGAGAATGTTAGATAATTATAATTTCTAACTAGGTTCTGCTTGTTAGCATTGGTTAGCTTGAAGAGATAAGCATCACGGTCTGAACACGTATTATAGTGACTATCAGGGCGGTGTTGTCAGTCAAAAAAGTGTGTACTATCTTACCGGACAAGTCGTAAAATGTAAGCAGAAATGTGAATTTACAAGTGACTGACAAATAGAGGATTTGCTATAAGAAAACAAAAGAAATCAATTCGACTGTACAAGATAATGGAACAGACGATAGAAAATACTAGTATCTGTAAGAACAGTTTTCTCACGTTCAATAGTGCCTAGGTATCAGGTGAAACATTAAAATGACTTAAATATGTGTAATAAACAGGATTCTGATATTCGAACAAGTGACAAAGTTGCTGAGGTATGACAGTCTACTGAATATTA
Organism: Unio delphinus; assembly: GCA_029339505.1. Lineage (NCBI taxonomy): Eukaryota > Metazoa > Mollusca > Bivalvia > Unionida > Unionidae > Unio > Unio delphinus. Next base: position 7,938,527 of record JAQISU010000004.1, on the reverse strand, counting down.
TAAAGAACAAAAAACACCAACAACCACCTCAAAACAAAACAATACAAGAACCAATTGAAATATTATAATATTATGTGGATCTGTATGGATCTATGTGTGTGTGTGTGTGTGTGTGTGTGAGAGAGAGAGAGAGAGAGAGAGAGAGAGAGAGAGAGAGAGAGAGAGTTTTAATGTAGCTTTAACGATTTGAGTCATATCGTTACAATGTATGCCGTGTGTCATTTTATAGTCTAGCACTGGGTATCATGCCACAGACATGGATCATAATGTCCCGCCTAGTTACATTATCCTTCCATCAGGCAAACCAGTCTTAAACACTATCCTCTTAATGCAGAGCTCAAAGCAAGGCAGCGGCTAGTACCATTTTGATTAAGTCTTTCGTGTAACTCGTCCGGGATTCGAACCGAGGCCGACGCTCTGACTACTTATACGTTTGGAACTGTTATGCTATGCAACAAAGGCTGCTTTTAATTACCGATGTTTTCTTTCTCCCTTTGCACCCCACTATCAAAAGCAGCAGAGGGGGTGTATCGGACAACATTTTTAGACAAGTTTTCACTGAAATCACGCTTAAAATCAATGAAACCAATGACATCAGACCCAAAAGTCAATGACATCAGGTCCCAAATGTGTGTGTGAATCATGGATTAGGTCCAAAAAAAAATTATGAAAAAATCAATGAAATTAATGAAATCAAAAACTTTTCAACTATTACATTTTTTGGGAAAAAGGGACTACAACATCGTTGTCACTCACCCTCTCTGCTGCTATGGGTTAACCGAATATTTGATCCAGTCCGATACGATATCGTGTTCCAGACCTTGTCTGGGGACGAAAATCCTTAGGATTTCACAAACAGACTAATTTGTAAAACCTCCTCTTGTAAATCAATCAGATTATTAGACTGGTCAGTGAGTTTGAAATTAATTCTGGTTAATGAATTATTATGACATCGCATATAGACTGGATTCACCGGAGACTCAATTATTAAAAACCCTGGAGGAGCTGTTGGTGCAAATGAATACAAAATATACCCTTGCTGAGCTTGATTTGATCGTTCTAAATTTATTTGATAGCTTCCTTCGATCACATCACATACTAAATTGAGCGCAATCACCGTTGAAATATTCACATTGAACGGAGCAATATGCCTGCCACCACCATCTGGGTCATTATTATGTTTGAGGATTTTTATTTCCGGTGATGTTGTTTTTTTCCACGTATCATGAATTATTTTGAAACCAACATCGATGGCATCACTGAGAAGTCTTTTTAGTTCTGGTACGTTATATCCTGGTAGTTTGAATGTTGGGATATCTTCAACGCGGATTTTATAGTCTGTTGCAAATATTGTTCTCGATACGGGAAGATCATCGAGTATAACTTGAATAATTCGTAAATTAAATTTTTCCATATCGTCGATAATTTTGTTGCATATTTCTACGACGCTGATAAATTCATCTCGGGTGAGAGAGCCGGATTTAAGAGATATTAACAACAGTGAAAAATCATTATTCATTGCTGTGAAATTTTTAACGATTGTAGGTTCGTCAAATAGATAATAACTCCCCCTAAGTTCGTATCTTATCCCAAAAAACTCTAAGGGTGTACTGAACTCTTTATAACTTTTTACTGGATTATCAGATTTTATCCTGTCTGTGATATAATCAGTTTTTTGTGGTTCTGGTAAATCAATGGTTTTTTTCCCGGGTGGGATTTCAGGCCATCCTAGTACGGTTCTAATAGAACTTTGATAGATATCTACGACGTATTCTTCTGAGTTTATTTCAATGGCAGATGATAGTGTTGGCTCATGAACTGTTATAGCTATTTTTGATTCTTTTCCAGTAATCGATTTTATTCTACGTTGCAATTCATTATTGATTTGTTCAATTTGGTATGATCCGGTTGGTATGGAAACAACATTCCAGTCTGGGGTACCGTCTGGTTTATTCTTATTTGCAAATACCAGTGAATTATTGGGTTGTTGACCACCAAATGATTTTGACCTAATATTTGGCCAACTGTGGTATACTCGTAATTTTGCTAGCGCTATCTCCTTCACTGGGACCGGAGAGGGGAAATTCACACTGAATTCTGGATTCGTTGAGGTTATTGAGATCATGCTTGTTTGTACTGGGTTTGTGTTCTCCACTATTTGTTGAAGTAATTCCATCTGTGTTGTCATTGTTATTATACTCATGTTGTATTTCTAATTTTGACATCGCAGAATCATATATATCTACCATCGCTGAAAACTCACTCTCTGATATAATTGTATCATCGAGCGATGACGATATCAATGAGGATAATTGCGAGTATGCAGTAGACACAACATGAAATTGAATTATGTAGTCTTGTAGTTTCCGTTGGCTGCATGAGGATATTTTTTTTGTGATTATTGAAATTATTCCAGCGATTGTTGTTGCCGCAGAAATGCAAATTGGAACAGCTATCGGGGCCATCATTGTCACTGAAGACAGTATAATACCAGCTCCGGTGATTACACCACTCACAGCGTACACAGTAACATCAATTGCGGTAATTCTCCTGCGATATTTTTTAATTTTCAATTCATACTCCTCAGACAGGGTTTTGAGTCTAGTTTGATACTCTCTGACCTGATCATAGCGATATTGCGATGATGAAATCATTTTTATTTTAAATACGCTAGCGTTTTCAATTACGATTTACTTAAATCCGCTACGAATTCCACATACCACGTTGTTGAGACCCTAACCAAATTTTTATCAGTAGATGTGATTGTAAACTTTTCAGTTGTATTCTTGTCGATGATCGTTGAAATCGTATTATTGACCCCGGATGAACTGGACGATGAAATATTAAATTGAGATAATGGTGTTACTAGTGTTAATCGATAAATACCCTTAACGGTTGCAGTGATATCTAATTTGTTGTTTGTAGGTGTCCACTCAAATGATCCGTGTTGGATCGTGTATACTAAGTTGTTGGTTTTCTCATGAGGAATTTTTGTTTTTTCAATGGCTGTTATCATCCTCGTTGCATCCCCTTTGATGTCTTCGATGAAAGTTTTCGTCTCATCGATGGATTTTTTAATATCAGGGAGTTTTAGTTCAATTTTATCTAACGGGGTTCCAATAAATTTATCAATGATATTTCTACGAAATGATATAAACTGTTTTATGTGTTCTTCAATTCTAGATTCAAGTGTTGCTAGTACAACCACAGAATTGTTTAACTCATCGTTGAGAATTTTTAATCGATCTGTAATCGTCGAAACGAGTACACCCGGTTTGAGTTTACCCTGATCGGAAAATAACGCAACTGTGTTCTCGATTGCATTTTGTTGTTTAACTAAAATATCATCCAGAGAGATATTACTGGTTTTCAATTTACCCTGATCGGAAAATAACGCAACTGTGTTCTCGATTGCATTTTGTTGTTTAACTAAAATATCATCCAGAGAAATATTACTAGATTTCAATTTACCCTGGCGATCTTGAAATACAACTATTTCATTGGGTTCAACACTTTCTAAATTCAACGTCTCAGCTATTTCATCTTTAATTTTTTTTGTTATATCCTTGATAGAATCAGGGGTTGCAGTGTCATCGGGTTTGGGTTTCAAAGATCTCCCCCAAATATCAATCATGTTATTGTAAAACTCTTTCTCTCTCTAAAAAGCGATTACTAGTGTAGTCATTAACGACAATATGAGGTGGTTTTCCCCTTGGGTTACCCAAGGAGTTAGAAATAGCGTCAAGGACATTTAATACTTCACTGCCGCATATTGGTGGGTCATTGATTTGTTGTGTTGGTAGCGTAGAATACCAAGTCTTCATTGGAAGGGTTTTTATATACCGCATAAACTCTTTTGGTGGGGCTAATCCATATGAATCAAAATAGACAATCCCACGTGGATCAATAGCGTATGCAACCCAGTGAGTTCCAGGTCCGGTGCTGTTATCGAGATTAATAATACCTGTTTCAGTTTTGTTTGGTTGATGTGGTAATTGATCTTTCATAAAAACTCCTCTGAAATTTTTAATCACTAGTTTTTTAGCAGCATCCATTAAATCAAAATTGGACATGGGAACCATCGAAGATTTGGGAACCATAGGTTCCTCAATTAATAAATCGTTCCTGGTAGTCTCAGGCCTGATCCGTGAACGGATCTCCCGCTGTACCATGAATACGGGGTTCCTGGTAGTCTTAGACCTTTTCCGCTGTACCATGAATACGGGGTTCCTGGTAGTCTTAGACCCAATCCTTGAACAGATCGTCTCTTTTTTTTATATCCTTGTCCAGTTGCCTTTTTTAGTGCCATTCCTGCTGCAGTACCAACGGCTCCTAACGCTGCTGCTTTAGCCACCGCTGGGGCTGCTGCTGCAATCAATGCTGGTATTGCAGCTAACAATGGAAATATACCGCCTGTTTTCATCATATTTTTAATAGCAGCCGCAGAGAGAGTAATCTGAACTCCCTTTTTATCCTTGAAAGCATCATTGAAATGTTTCACCTGACGAGTTGTCAGCGATAATTTATTTTCACCACCAGTCATTTGGTTGGGTTTCAACGTGATTGTGGTTCCACATTTTTTAGCCGATTCTGATTGCAATTTTTTGATTTGACCAGGAGTTAACGCAACACTAATAACACTATATGACATTATACATAATAGATTGATTCTAATTCAATGAAAAATCGAGAAAAATCGTTCAAAGATTTTCTACTGGGGCATCTACCACTCTCATTCTTCCTCCAACACCTTCAAGTAGCATTGATTTATCACTGAGAATGACAGCAACCGCTCTATAATCAGCAATAGCAGGAGGACCAACAGGACGAGTCACATTAGCTCTAAAGTGTATATCAACGACAGACTGTCTTGTTAAATCAAGATGTTCCAGTGAGAAGTAGTAGATCGGATACAGATTCTTAAAATCAAATTGTGATATTTGCAAACCAGTATCAACATTTTGATCGCGTGCCATAAATGACAACAGACGATGATAAACTCGTGCAATATGATTTTCTGTGTAATTAAGTTGTATATCCTCAGATGGTTCCTGCTGGCCGTTTATTCTCAGTGAGACGTCTTTCACACCTAATTGATCAAATATCATATGACTTCGTTGTTGATTGCCAACTCGTGCGTTATCCTGTAACGCAATAAATATATGACGTGGCGCAGAAACGCCTTGATTTGATGCTAGGTTCCAAGTGAATAACCCGTTGATATTTGATTGTTTCACATCTGTACTCACGGTTAGCCAACTCAACAACGACTTTCCTCCTTGGTCCATAAATGATAGTAATCGTCCTTCTGCGGTGATTGCTGGAGTCAACACTGGCATCCACAATGATATTTTTGTTAAATTGACTTTACCAGCATCAGTATTTGGATTTGCATTGTCTGCTGCAATCCTCCAAATTGCGTCGTTATCATCACCCTTTCGTACAAGCGATACTGTATGCTTCGCCCCGTAGATAACTTTTCTGACGTTTCTACAGAATCCAAATATGTGATGCAGTGGAATCGCGCATGAAAATGATCTACGATCTCCTTGCAACATTGCGTTTCGTGTTGCAGCTCCTAGATTGAAATCAGGATCGTTGTTTATAACTACAGCCTCGACATCAGCATTATCATTAGCAGCAGTGACTTTTTTTGGTCGTCTTACAACAAATGGATTTCCTCCAGCGGTATTCCTACCATCTTTTGCAAACATCATAGAGGGTCCTGCTGATCTTGTATAATCATCAGAATATCTCGCTAACCCTATGATTGTTGTGGCCACATCAACATCACGATCTATGGACTCAATTTCTTTTCCATCAATGAGATATCTAGCACTCTCAAATAGCGCCATAATACCATTATTGACAAAACCGACTTGAGTACCAGCTGGATACGGTGCTGGTACAGCAGTAGTATCAGCAGCTGTTACAATTTCTCCTTCTACTTCAATAAATGCTTCACAGGGCAAAAAGTATTTACTGGTATCATGGACTTGAAGATCAATTCTTGCTCGACTATTTGAGTCTATGGCATGATAGGCGTAATATTGATAATCGCGTACAGAATCATTCTTGGGGACTGGGGCGTCTATATCAAATGCTGGATCAGATGATTTTTTGAACATTTTATTCTATTTATCAGAGTCTAAATAGTGAAATCGTAAACGATTTTTCCATTTTCATCGACGTAGTTTTTTAAGGCCACTTCCTGCTATCATGTTTGCAATATTGCTTTGATCCCCTTGATTTACCATCGACGCTAGTTTTTCATCTACTGCGTTATTTATAATTTTACTAACACTTGCAGGCATTTCTTCTGTAGACGGTAACGGTTTCTTTTTTCGCCCCACTAATGATGTTATTTTATCCTTCGCAGTTGAAAACGCTTTCCCGGCAAGATTTCCAACAGTACTGATACCCTTATCACGAATAACATCAATGGCTTTCATTGATAATTGTTTAGCTAACGGCATCACTTTTGGGGCCATTCTTGAAAAGAATCCTAAAATGGTATTGCCGAGGCCATCTCCGTAGTATGCTCTATAAACTGGAAACCGTGAATTAACTACATAGACGAGGGTTGGTTTATCATGATTGTAATGGATGATCATTATTATAAAAACAATAGTGTTTTCAATTGTTATTTAATCACTATGATACCCATTTGCTAACTCGTCAATGAAATCTCGATAGGTTTTGATATCCATGATACCGCCGGCAAATAACCGTCTACAGATATCAGCTGCTTCATTAATTATTTCCGGTGAATTATTTCCAGCTCGTTTTCCTCCGATGAGAACATCTAATCGTGATATCTCATTGATAACGCTATCAGGACAAATGTTTCCAATCCTTGGATTTCCTAATCCACTTCCGCTATAACCAGCTGCTTCATCTAGTTTGTCTGTATCCGTGGTTTGTAAATAATCAAGAGTATCATCATCATCAGGTGGTAGTTGTTGTTTTTTAGGTGAAAAAGATATTTTCTTTGCAGGTTGCTGTCGCTTTCTTTGCAATCTTGGCGGTTTTTGTTGTTGTTTAAACTCTTCGTATTGATTATACACGTGATCCACCATCCTGATATATTCAATGTATGATGCACTATCTGTCTTTTTTTGACTTTTTCCAGTTTTGATTTTATAGAATATATCAGCCCAGTGAGTGAAATTCTTAACAAACTTATGATGTTCTGGTTTCAACATTTTTTTTCTGTCTTCATAGGACGTAACAACAAGCGTAGGAATTTCTGTTGGATCAGTCTCATCAATTGCTGCTAACCCTTCTTCGTTAAATCTCATGCGTAAATCATCTACTGTTCTCTTTGATTCTATTTGTTTTGTTTGTTCAGTTTTCGCTGCTATTTTTTCAAGTTCACCAATAACAGATTTTCCCGTCTCGGGACCATCTCCCAGTAAAGCACGCTCTACCCCCTTCGTTGCTGTGGTTACTGGTTTAAACAATTCTTCAGACCCCAGAGCAAAATCAGTTTGTAAACTCTGTCGTTGTTGCAGTTTATTTCTTACAGAGTCACGAATTGGTATAAATTTCTTAATTGCATCTAGTCGCTCACGAGCCAATCGGGTTGTTAATGCTTCATTGACCATTATTTGAAATCGCAAACTATTTTTCAATTGCAAAACACTTGACATGTCGGATGATTTTTTAACACAGTCATGGAAGTGTTATTTCATCGTGAGACACCTTCTATCATTGATGGAGCAAGTCACATAATTGTATATAAAATTAATAATACTGTGAGCTGCTCCACTTTTGTTACATGTCGGATGATTTTTAATACCACCATGGAAGTGTTATTTCATCTTATAACAGCTTCTATCATTGATGAGGAAAGTGTGGAAATTGTATATAAAATAATTAATACCACAGTTTCCTCATTCTATTTTTGACCAATCTGACACATCGTCCATCGATTTTTGACATCTCCTTGAGGGTCGGCTAAAAAAAATGAGGGTCGGAATGATAAATGGTCGGAATGATAAATGGTCGGGCAATCAATGGTCGGGCAATCAATGGTCGGGCAATCAAAATTGTTCATTTTCTTGAATTAATGCTCGTAGGTTTCTAATTTTAGAGTTGACTTCTTTTTTCAATTCGTATTCGTTACCTAATTCTTTTCGTATTCCCTCTACGATAGCATACAACGGGACGAACACACTGATGTCACTGGAAAATGAAAGAGAGTCTTTAATAGAATTCTGAATTTTTTTGATGAGTGCATATTTCTTGGGTAGCATATACTTGTTAGTGCTAACTCCGTATTCAATATCCTGAAAATCAGACACAATTTGGTCAGGATTTAATCCATCTGATAGTTTGATATCCTGATTTTTCAATTTTGCTATTTCAACTATGATGCTATTCATGTTTTCAGAATTCATTATTCTATAAGAATGACATATCTCTAATTGGAAATTATGATGCATTAGACATAACTAAATTGAAATTTTTGCCCCGTTTTTTTTGAAATAGCCGATCGATAAACCCCCTCTGCAACTTTTCGTAC